>CM063503.1:72995978-73003478 GCA_032207245.1 Pardosa pseudoannulata
TATATATAACTGTGAGTGTGTGTGTGTGTATGTGTGTGTGTGTATGTATGCGTATGTCTGTGTGTTGAGGCTCCTAGTCATTCAGAAATGGTTTTAAAAGTTAGTTTCCGTTTGTATTTGCCATCACGATGCTAAAATGTAGATCATAGCTCTTCAAACCAAACCGAAACTTAAAATTTATAATTCTTTCCTGCATTATATACTATTTTATATTTACATTTTTGTAAAGTTAATAGGCGATGCTTCTTTTCTTAGACGGCCTTAATGGTGAATCCTTTACGTACTGGATGAAGTGTCATAATTGAAAAAGTTCACCAATCAATTAATGTTTCATTTGTTTGACTGTTTTTCTTTTCCTTTTTCTAATAAGTTCTTATAATGAAAGTTATTAGAATTTATTAACGTAGTTAAAGTTTAAAGAGCAAATCCTTGAGGTACTAGCTGAAAAGTCACAAAAATTGAAAAGCTTACGGGATCAATTTATGTTTTATTTGTTTGACTGCCTTTTATTTCTTTTTCTAATAAGTTATACTAATAAAAGTTATTAGAACTTATTGATAATATATTAATAATTGATATATTGATATATTTTATTGATAATATGATAATTTTTAAATGAGATCTTAATAAAAGCTGATAACCTTACAGGATGAAGTGTCATAATTGAAAAAGTTCACCAATCAATTTATGTTTAATTTGTATTTTTTCCCTTTTCTAATAAGTTCTTATAATGAAAGTTATTAGAACTTATTAAGGCAGTTAAGGTCTAAAGAGCAAATCTTAGAGGTACTAGCTGAAATGTCACAAAAATTGAAAAAGCTTATGGAATCAATTTATGTTTTATTTGTTAGACTGCCTTTTATTTCTTTTTCTAATAATTTCTCCTAATAAAAGTTATTAGAACTTATTGATAATATATTAATAATTGATATATTGATATACTTTATTGATAATATGATAATTTGTAAATAAGATCTTAATAAGGGTGAATCCTTTACAGGATGAAGTGCCATAATTGAAAAAGTTCACCAATCAATTTATGTTTCATTTCTTTGACTGTTTCTCCTTTTCCCTTTTCTAATAAGTTCTTATAATGAAAGTTATTAGAACTTATTAAGGTAGTTAAAGTCTAAAGAACAAACCCTAGAGGTACTAGCTAAAATGTCACAATTGAAAAGCTTACGGGATCAATTTATGTTTTATTTGTTCGACTGCTTTTTACTTCTTTTTCTAATAAGTTATTCTAATGAAAGTCATTAGAACTTATAACTAATATATTAATAATTGAAATATTAATATACTTTATTGATAATATAATGATAATTTCTAAATAAGTTCTTAATAATGGTAAATTCTTTACGTACTAAATTAAGTATCATAAATGAAAAAGTTCACCAATCAATTTATGTTTCATTTGTTTGAATGTTTTTTTTCTTTTCATATTTCTAATAAGTTCTTATAATGAAAGTTATTAGAACTTATTAAGGTAGTTAAGGTCTAAAGAGCAAATTCTAGAGGTACAAGTTGAAATGTCACAAAAATTGAAAAAGCTTACGGAATCAATTTACGTTTTATTTGTTCGACTGCCTTTTACTTCTTTTTTTAATAAGTTCTTCTAATAAAAGTTATTAGAACTTATTGATAATATATTAATAAATGATATATTGATATAATTTATTGATAATATGATAATTTGTAAATAAGATATTAATAATGGCGAATCCTTTACGTACTGGATGAAGTGTCATAATTGAAAAAGTTCACTAATCAATTTATGTTTAATTTGTTAGACTGTTTTTTCTTTTCCTTTTTCTAATAAGTTCTTATAATGAAATATATTAAAACTTATTCGAAAAAGGCTATGTGTAACATTTTCTTATTGCTTTAAAATTAAGGAAACATAGAAGTTTGTATATTTTTATTGTGTAAACTTTCACAATTTTCAATTTTTTTGCAGACATATATTTATTTGTTAGCTTTAAGAAATTTGTATACGGTCAGTTTCAATGTTTGCTCTTTCTATATTTAAATGTAACAAATTTTATAAAATAGTAACTTTAGCTTAAAACGCATGAAATTTGAGATTTACGCCATGTTCTTGCATTGTGCGCTATTTTTGGAACTTATAGAAAAGGGTTTTATGTTAACTCTGATATTAATTTAACATTTAACGGACAAGATAATTATATTTACGTTTGTGCTTTAATTTTTATTACGCTTTTTTTAGCTTCGAATTTTTATGCACTTAGGGTTTTACATGTAACCATTACTTGTATTATCCGTTTAATAATGTTTATTAAAATTGGATTAATTTAAATACAGGCAAACATGTTTTGATAAGTGCCCTGAAGCTAAGAATTAAAAGTAAGGTAACATGGCAGATTGTATATTTTTGTTGTGTTAAAATTTTCCAGATTTTTAATACCTTCATATACAAATATTTATTTGTTAATTTTGAATGTGAAATATGTTATTTGTTAGTCTTTTTTTCTTTTCTTTTTCCTAATAAGTTCTTATAATGAAAGTTATTAGAAGAATTTATTAGAAGATGACTATGTGTAACATTTTCTTATTGCTTTATAATTAAAGCAACAGGGCAATTTGTTTTATTGTGATAAAAATTTCCAAATTTTCAATATCTTTATATACAAATGTTTGTTTGTTAAATTTGAATGTGAAATATATTATTTGTTTGACTGTTTTTTCTTTTCCTTTTTCTAATAAGTTCTTATAATGAAATATATTAGAACTTATTAGAAAAAGGCTTTGTGTAACATTTTCTTATTGCTTTAAAATTAAGGAAACCAGGAGTCTGTATATTTTGATTGTGTTATAACTTTCACAATTTTTCATTTTTTACAGACATATATTTATTTGTTAGCTTTAAGGAATTTGTATACGGTCAGTTTCAATGTTTCCTCTTTCTATATTTAAATATAACAGATCTCATCAATAGTGACTTTAAATTAAATTCATGAAGCTTGAAATTTACACCATGATTTTGCATTGTGCACTATTTTTGGAACTTATAGAAAAGGGTTATATGTTAACTGTGCTATTATTAATTTAACATTTAACGGACAAGACAAGTATATTTACGTTTCTGCTTTAATTTTTATTACGCTTTTTTAGCTTCGAATTTTTATGCACGTAGGGTTTTACATGTAACCATTACTTGTATTATCCGTTTAATAATGTTTATTAAAATTGAATTAATTTAAATACAGGCAAACATGTTTTGAAAAGTGCCCAGAAGGTAAGAATTAAAAGTAAGGTAACATGGCAAATTGCATATTTTTTTTTGTGTCAAAATTTTCCAAATTTTCAATATATTCATATACAAATGTTTATTTGTTAATTTTGAATGGGAAATCTGTTATTTGTTTGTCTTTTTTTCTTTTCTTTTTTTTAACACATTGTGTGTGGGAACTTTAAGCAGTGGAATAGTTCTGGGAGAAGCCGTTTTGTGCATAAATTTAGTTATTCAGTTAAATCTCAATAGATAGAAAATTATTTAATTTTTTAACCCCTTTTCGTATTTTATATTGAAATATATAAACAAATATATAAATAGACAAATAAACAAATATATATATATAAATACAAATATATATAATATATAAATATACATACATATATATATATATATATATATATATATATATATATATATATATATATATATATATATATATATATATAATATCATTTTCGCAAGGATTAATAAAAAGTTAATTTTAAATCTAAATTGATATTTTTAATCAACCTTCCCTTTCTGTGGTTCCACATCGACTGATGTAAAAAGTAGTTTTTATTTCTCTAAATTTTTCCAGAATCTATGTATTAGACAAGAACATTCGGCTTCGTTTCCTGTATATACCGTTATTTTTGTACCTACAAACAAACTATTTTGTTACACTAACCCGTACTAGTGCGTGACCCGCGCTCAAGTATCAGTCGTAAGAAAACGTACTAGTACGTTTCCCGCATACAATGTGTTAATAAGTTCTTATAATGAAATTTATTAGAAGAATTTATTAGAAAAAGACTATGTGTAACATTTTCTTATTGCTTTAAAATTAAAGCAACATGAAATTTTGTATATTTTTATTGTGTTAAAACTTTCACAATTTTCAATTTCTTTACATATTTATATTTATTTGTTAGCTTTATGGAATTTGTATACGATCAGTGTCAATGTTTACTCTTTCTATATTTAAATATAACAGATTTTATCAATAGTAATTTTACCTTAAAACGCGTGAAACTTCAGATTTACACCATTTTCTTGCATTGTGTGCTATTTTACATCACATATTTTTATGAAGTTTACAGGGGATGTTTCTTTTCGTATACGGACTAGGTAAATAAGATCTGAATGGCAAATTCTAGACGCACTGGTTGAAATGTCACAAAAATTGAAAAAGTTCACCAATCAATTTATGTTTCATTTGTTCGGCTAGTTTTTCTTCTTTTTCTGATAAGTTCTTCTAATGAAGTTAATTATCCAAAAAGAAGATATTCCGAATTATTTCATTTCGTCTTCGGTATGTCTTCTTCATTAAAGTTGGTTCCTTAACTTTTGTTTCGCAGAAATGATTAACTTTCAATGTCTCGCGTACACATGAGTGCCCTCAACAAATTGTGATTGCAAAGTTGTTTGACTTAATTATCTAACTGTTTTGGCAAACAAGTCTAAACCATAATTGTGCCGTGATTTTAATTCTTGGTCTGATTAGTACGACAGCGAACGTCTTGTTTGTTCAGATACGACTAAATCTACCGTGGATCATTTTTAATATAATATTCTTAAACCTTGCCAAGAATGAGACTAACGATGCTTCATTTATAACTTAATTAAAACCCAAACAGCTACTATGCTTTTTATCTTCACCGAGACCGTATCGTTATGACACAAATCTTTCAAGAAATAAAGGAAATAAGTTCTTAGGAAAATACAGCGTACACCAGTTTGTTTTAATTTGCTTGTGTGGATACTACATCCGAAGAAAAGAAATTTTCCAAGCATTTAATAATTAAATAAATTGCTTAAATTGAATAAAGAAAACTCAATTCTTTAACATTACGTTTATTTGTACAAGTAATATTCTTCTCTGTCGGTAGATGGCGCCTGAAGGTTTTGAGTAAACACATCTTTTTTTATACGCGTTGTATATGATTCAAGTGAAAAATCGCTATGCATTAATTTTTCATTAAAATATTTAATTATTTTTTGGTTTTGCTAAGTGGAATTCCTTTTTTCGTTTTTTGGAAAAGAGTAAGAATAGTCAAGTAAAACAATTTTTTACTACAAAACATCAATCCAAAAAATATTTTAAGGTTACATAATACCTTAAGAGCTTAAAAATCTGCCTAATAACATCCTATTCTAAAATAAAAATTAAATCATCCTAAAATAAAAATTTCTGATCTGTTTAGAAAAAAATTTTCATATATCATTAAAAAAGATATAACTTCATAAAAATGAGTTATTTTTGTTATATGGATAAATACGTTTAAAAAAATAAATACACAAAGAAAAAAAAAGAAATCAAACTAACCAAAAAAAACTTTAGAATATTTGAAAATTAGAAATTAATTTTTTATATCAAATAGAAGCTAATTAGCTTATTCATTCCGTGAACGTTAACAATATTTAATACAAGCAATATATTTTACTTTATAGCATTATAACGGTTTACATTTTCTTAATTTTAAATTTCTTAATAGTCTTAAATCTTTTTAAAATTATAAACTGTCAGGTACTTTTAAAATTTTGATTTACAAAATTAAACTGATATTTTATTGATTGAATCGGATAGAAAAATTTAGTTTCTAATACACATATTTCAAAAGTTATCTTGCAGGTTAGTGAAAGTGAATTTAATTTTTTCTTTGATGTTATCTTTAAAAATATGCAACTTCAAATAGTAAAACTAAATGATATTTTTAAAGTTAAAACGTTATCAGATATCTTGTCAAAATTTCGTTGTAAAAAAGAACATAATATTTTGTTTTATAAATAAAAGGCTGTTATAAAGGCGATTTTGTCTGGAAGGGTAAATTTATCCTTTAAAATACTGGTTCTCAAAAGGAGCGATACCGCCCCCTAGGCGGCAGTGGGATGATGCTGATGGCCAGTGAACTCATTTCGGTTCGTAAGAAAGGCAATGTGAGCATGTGTTGGATTTTAAACATAATTTTAAAAATACCAAATAAATTTATTACATTAATTATGTAATTTACACAATTTTTACCAGTAATAAAACGAACTTTCTCAACGGTATCAGTACCAGTAATTCCCCCCCCCCTTGTTCTCCCGTGTACAATTGGGCCGCCATTCAAAAAAATGTATTTAACCAACGACATTCATTTGAGCTTTTCTTCAGCGTGTCTCAGTAACACAAATTTGGTGTCTAACTCTATTGAAGACTTAAACATTTTGTTTCTTATAATTGAGTACTTCACCATCCCTATACTTTAAATTATGGAATTTTTACAAAGGAGGGCGTTAAACACATTTTAGGCTCCATAAGGGGGCGGCAGCTTAAAAAAGGTTGAGTATCATTGCTTTAAAGGGAATAAAAATAACCCCTGAGGGGAATAAAAGGGGACTAATAAAGGTACTATGTTTCTTCAAGGGGACATAGTATCTTTCGAGTTGGAAAGTTATTTAGTAGCCTACCTATGACTCAATATAAAATAATTTCTACTCACTTTTCGAAAAAACTTTTCCCTGGAAAATTAATAAGTGAGTTTTATGAAAATGATTTAGTGTTGTTATATGGAGCATTAATATTTAAAAAAAAACACTAAGTGACATCAAGTGTAAAAAGAATATAAATCTAGTTACCTTTAAACTAACGTTTGAAATTTGTCAATTGGAAATTCATTTTTTACATCAAATATAATCTATCAATTTTATTCGAGGTACCTCAGTTATATTAATACGAACGATACATTATTTATAGAATGATAAAATATAATTTAAAAAGTTTTAAATTTCTTAATAGAATTTAATTTTTTAAGTATAAGATACCTTTATAGTTTTAAGTTTACTAAATAAAACAGATATTTATCATCAGTTCAATACAAAAATTTATTTTTTAATATAAGTATTTCAAAATTCTAAAATTTCATTTATCATTTAATCAGGTGCACATGATTATCATTGAAATATTGATTGATTTATTAAATTGATAATATTATTATTAGTTTAATTGTTAATAGTATTGATAAATGATTTATTAGTAACTATAAATTTATCAATATCAATTATATATCAATATTAATGAATTACTTATCAAATGGATTAATTAATGAAAATTGACTTATTAAATATTTTTAAAATGCAGAGATGTATGAAGTAGATTTTCCGCAAAGATAGCTTTAACTTATTTATATAAAGGTATTTTTGTTCAAATTAATTTACCATATTAATTAGAAGTTCGAACATTCTTAGATGATATAGATTTTATTAAACAAATTACATTTTTATGG
>CM063503.1:73008478-73045978 GCA_032207245.1 Pardosa pseudoannulata
AAAAGAGAGTGAAGAGAGAAGAAGGAGAGAGAGAGAGAGAGAGAGAGAGAGAGAGTAAGCAGGTGATGTTTATGAATAATAAAAACAAATCAAAACCTAGAACTAAAAAAATATAGGTTTACTGATGCTATGGTTCATCAGGAGTACTCACAAAGATCATTGTTTCTTAAAGATGATCTGGAAGGTTATATATACAATAAACACATCTTGGTACTATAACAACCTTTATTAGAACAACCTCTCATGCTACATCGGTAGGTAAAAATGAGCTCAACAACATAACAGTTAATGAAGCAAAACGCTAGTGCTGCCAGTGGATTGGAAAAATACATATAATCAGGAAGTTAAAATACGAGGTATAACATAAATAGGCCAAATAATAGCACATATACTACGACACTAAACCGTAATTCGAAAACCTAAGAATAAAATAAGTTACATTAATTAATTCCATTATTAAAACCTGTCATAATACTATTATTCATTATAATACAATATTAGTTATATTTTATATATTTCAGATTATGCTCGTCATTTAATTATTAATAAAGCATTCGTTAAATGTAAAACTGTCAATTAAATGTTGCTTAAGACTAACAGTATTTTTCTGTAGCACATTACATACATTTCTAACTTCTTTATACTGATTAACTTTCGAACGTAGTCAATTTATTCTAATACGCTGATTGACAATTTTGTTTTTAGACTGCTGATAACAGGAACCGAATATATATATATATATATATATATATATATATATATATATATATATATATATATATATATATATATATATATATATATACATATATATATTATATATACACATATATCACTGCATTTACTACTGTATATTGCACTATTTTTTCAATGTGCACCTTAAACTCGAAATACTCTTGACTGTTTTCTGTAATTACCGAATATAAGTATGAATAAATGTAAATATTCAAAGAAAAAAAATATTTTTTTTTAAATTGTACTCAGTAGGTGCATTACTGCATGTATATTTCATTAATGTTACACTCAGTAGAGGCATTGCTGTATGTATATTTCATTAATGTTACATTCATTAGATGCATTGCTTCATGTATATTTCATTAATATTACACTCCTTTCATACAACACTGCTATCAGCATTCATTATACTCTATTCATTATAAATTAGTATTTTTGGTAATATTTGATATATATTTCGACTCTAATGAAGAAATTATATATATGTTTGTAGTGTTGCTCATAAAGTTATTCAATTTATTTTGTATAATATGTCGTAATTATTAATTATTGGAACTTTTTATACTAAAAAATTTAAAGCCATCTGTCTCAGAATGAGATTGCTATGTGATTTCACAATACTTTCAGAGCATTTAGAGCACTTTATTATCTAAAATTAGTATTGCTGTTATTCATAATTTCGAATAACTTTTTATTTTATAGTGGTATGACTTACATTTTTAAATTTTTTTTTTTGAATAACTAGATTCAACTATGTGTTAAAAATCGAAAAGGGTATCAAAAAATTACCAGGGGCTGAACACACATTTATAAACTGTAGTCTAAAATTTTTGATAAAGATAAAATAATTTTGAAATTATCTGGGCACAAGATATGGCTATCAAACTTTTCAATGAAACACATGCTCTACTTTGAATTACTGTAAGAAAAATTCTTTTTATTCTGTATGACTTTGAAAAAACCTAATATTAACACATTGTATGCGGTACACGTACTAGTACGTTTTCTGACGATTGATACTTGAGTTCGGGTCACGTACTAGTACGGGTTAGTGTAAGGACATGGTTTGTTTGTGGGTACAAAAATAACGATATACGCAGGAAAACGAAGCCGAATGTTTTTTTCTTTCATTTGCTTATAATGTAAAATTTTTTATATATATCATAATTCGAAAAAATTAAAACTATATACTACTATTTCTATTTGATTTTTCCTATTTACGATACTATTATAAATTTATCCCCCAAAAAATATATTTTTGTTTACAAAAATCTTATGGTTGTTATTTATATATTTCTATTTATATATATTTGTTTATATATTTCAATATAAAATATGAAAAGTTGGTTAAAAAATTAAATAATTTTTGATCTATTGAGATTTAACTGAATAACTGAATTTACGCAGTAAACGCCCGCTCCCGGTACAATTCCTCTGCGAAATGTACCCGCACACAGTGCGTTAAGACGCCATTAGAAGAAATAAAAGGAAAAATAGAGTAAATATTTGGCTGAATTACATCAAGAGATATAATATGTTCAGCTTTATGTAATTAATTTTTATGTTAAGAGTTCTATGTACCATTTAGTTTAAAAGAATTTTATTTTTTGTTGGTTTTAAAATTATTCTTGCTGTTTTGTTGTTGTCCCCCAATGTATACGTTGAACCAGTTTGTTATTTCTTTACCACGGTGAGAGTAATGACACCTTAATCTTGCTCGTTGTCACAAACACTCTTTTCTCGAGGAGAGGAGTAATGAAGAGGAATAAAGAAAATACAATACCTTATATAACATACTGTATAAAAGGGGCGGATACGAGGTCTTCATGCTGTACGAGTTTATTTTTTCTTTACGTTACCCTGATGAGAATGATGACACCACAATTTTACTTGCTCGTTGTCACAAAACATTCCTTTGTTGTAGAATGAGAAGGAATAAAGATAATACTATACCTCGTATAACATAGTATATAAAAGGTGTGTGTGTGGGGTGAACGAGGTCTTCAATTTGAGCCCTCACGGTGATTTCATTATAACCGAAATACATCCTCTAAACTCAGGCAAATGGTAAAAAATGTGAAAGGAATCTTCATCTTAAGAATGACATTAAAAGAACGTTGGAGCTTGACTTATTAAATTTACAGTCTGGAAAGCTACTTGTATGCCAAATTTTGGTGTGCCTTATACACGAGATAACATTTTTTACCCTTTTTTTTTCTTGTAAGAAACAAGTTGTTTGTTATAACTGCATGCACATCATACATGAATAGATACTGTATATACACTTATATATACACACATCGATATTTACGTATACATATATGTGTGTGTATATGTATGTGTGTTTTGAGATATGCAACTTTGCAGTTGGGGACCTCTGTAAACATTGATAGACTCAATGAACAGAACTTAAAAATGTCTTATTAATAAAAAAATAATTTAAAATAATTTTCAACAAACTTTTTGTCTTGTGTCACTTATATTTCTGTGCCTCGTGTGACTTTAAACTTGATACTTGTGACTTTCTACTTGACGAGATATCATTTTTTACCCCTTTTTTTCTTGTGAAAATCAAGGTGTGTGTTATAACTTGATTATATAATCCTTGATTACGATTAGTAACAAGAGATTGAAAAGTCCATGCTTCAGAGTTCTTAAAAAAGTGAATATGAAAACAAAACATTGTTTAAATTTTGTCTCTTTACTAATATTAACTTTTTAAATACTATTCATAGTTAGTGAGGAAATTGCATGAAGCATGCTTTGCCTAAAACTTGCGCTGATGACTAAAATTAACCTAATAGGTTTCCCCGTTTACCCGCTGAACTAAGCCAAGTTGGTAGGGCATTGCTCTTTGGTACTAGAGTTTGCGGTTTCAAATCTAGCTCTGGCATGGTTGTTGGTCAATGCTTCAAATTGGCTTTAAGCTGTACGTCCTAGTCTCATTAGGCATTGTGTAGTAGAAAAGCATCCCGCAACATTCTAAACCAAACGAAACCCAAACCACATTTCATCTAACCTAAGAAAATGCTAGAAGTAATAAGAAGTGAGGAAGTAATACATGAAATAACATGACAATTCTATTTCTCTGATATGTCTGGTACTCTGTTATAGGTCGATATAATTACCACCTGATTATCTCATGGGCAAACGATGCAATAGAACTCCCTTCCCAAAATGAAATTAAATAAATATATTTATATTCATAATCAAAATGCAATATTCAACTTTTTTCATGAAAAATTTAAGGTTATTTTAAATAATGAAAATGTTACTTGTATCCAGAGCCGTAACTAGGGCGTGGCAAACGTGGCATTTGCCAAGGGCGCATCAGTTTTAGGGGTACTGAACCATGAGGAAAATGGAGTCCAAAAGAGGACGTGTCACCCCGAGTAGAAATAAGGAAAAGGTGAAAAATAATTTTATAAAATCTAATGTGTTAAAAAATATTTTTATAAATATTTTTTTATTTTTAAAATTGTTTCCAGAGACTAATTTTGTTATAGATCCTTATAAAATATTAACCAAACACCCCTAATTTGCTTTAATATAAATTTGTGTATTCGTCTTAAATTTTGAATTTATTAAAGTTATTAAAACTAAATTTAAATTTAGAAATTCGTCTTTTTTATGAAAATTCAACGTCCAAATAAAAAATATTCCTCTCAAATAAACTATTCAGTTTATCAGCAAAATAATATCATCATCAATAATATCCATATCAAAGTGATAAAAAATATTTTTAGTATTAATAAGGCAAAAATAGGAGAAAAAATTATAAATTGGTATACTAGGAACATTTTGAGAATTAACAAAGTATTTTGAGTTCATTCTGAATATACCCTATAATAAGAAAAATACCCTATTTATATATTTTGTCCCTATATTTGGGGATAGGGAAGAAGACCAGTTTTTTTCCACAGACGCTAAAAGATCTAGTTACGGACCTGCTTGTATTATTATGTTTAATTATCACTTTACCTATTTTTTACATTCCCTTTATCAAAACAAACCATGATTTGTGTTATCATCAGATTTTTTTCGTGGTTAAGGTATGAAACATCTTATAGCATATGAATAAAGATATAACAGAATTATAAAATTATACACGGGCACCAATGTGCGAAAGAAGAATGCAAGAAGATTTTTCATGGAGATAAAATTGCATAGGTTTCTCAAAATATAGTCGATTCTCTACTTATGAATTATTTGGTATGAATGGGATATTTTGAATCTGACAATACTGTAATTTGGTATTATGTATGAATCGTCAGTACAGCCTATAGTATGATTTTTAAAGAATTATTTTGTGCAATCGTGATCAGTGATTAAGATTCTTGTCACAGTATATAGGGTCCTGATGCAACTACTTGTCCCTGGAAATCCTCTAAGCGTGATAAAGGTCTGGAAATAAATACAGGTGTGAGTAAAAAATAGATTCATTTGTTAAAGTTGTTAATCCGTTTTTATATTCACTTAAAGAAACATTTTATGAAAGAAAATATGTTTGAATATTTTATTAAAAGCTGCCTACTTTATATATATATATATATATATATATATATATATGCATAAATGCATGTATGAATCTCCCTGACCTCCCCTATTTTGCCTATGTATATATATATATATATATATATATATATATATATATATATATATATATATATATATATATATATATATATAAATCACTGTTATTCAGATTAAGAGTCTTAACGTAAAACTAATTGAGAAGTTAAGTATGGATTGCACACTGTCTGTGCTAATATATAAAAATTAGATAAAATCCTTTTGATGGTAAGAAACTAAATATATTTCTATTCATAATCAAAAAAAGATATTCCACTTTCTTCAAAAAAATTTAAGGTTATTTTAAATAATGAAAATGTTACTTGTATTATTATGTTCCATTATCACTTTACCTATTTTTTAAATGACATTTATATAAAACCATGATTTGTGGTATCCTCAGATTTTTTGTGGCTAAGATAGTAGTATGAAACATCTTATAGCATAACAGAATATAACAGAATTATAATATAAATACAGTTTATTTTTAATGCTATAATATTTAGATATATATCGATATTGAATGTTATCATAAGAAATAAGTAATAATTTTATAGATACAGAGTCTTCTCCAAAGCACTGAGAACCTAAACCTTTTTCAAATCCCAGAGTACCTAAATACTGTATCCAAAAAAATTTATTCCATTTGCAATGGCAGCTTAAATAAAAGCCATTTTCTTCTCACTCTCAAGTTCTCCTTTTCCCATAGGAACCCAATCAAGACTCGATCACCTCTTGATTATTCAAAGTTAAGTAGCATATTTCTAGTCCCACCATTTTCCTCCCACTTTCTTGACCTCTGGACTTTGCAGGCTGTTGCTTTGTGGAGACATGTTCGCAGCTCACTAAAGAGGGCTCTTTGGACAGACATCTAGAATACTCCTCCTCAGACCTTCGTGTGAGGTCCATCCCATGAAGCCGATCTACCAAAGGCTCCGCCACACTCAGGTAGACCTCAAGCGATTCGAGTGGCTTTTACATTTTCCACTTGTAAGCCATTTCCTAAACCGCAGGGAGAACATGATTCCCCGGTTTCCCTTTGAGATCTGCAAGTTAAATCTTATATTGCTTTGAAGTACATTAGAAAGGAAATACTTCAGAAGCAAAAAAAAAGTCTTAATATTATTTTAATGCTGTAAAAGACATTTTGCGATGACTTGGCGATTCTTTTCTATGGATCTGTAACAAAGATTTACTCAAAGAATCTTATTGTACATGTAATAAGTTTTTATAAACTTTTCTGTATTTTGTGAAGACAAACCAGCTTATTTCACAAATTTTTATTTACTTTTGTACGGGTGGAAATATTTTAAAATAGCGTCTAACTTTCTGCTTTAGATCTCTGCAGGTCTGATGATACTACCATGTTAGGAATGTATTCTAAAGAATTGTTTTTCCCCTCCAGGATTTGCTCTTAAAGGGGTTGATAGAAGTTACAAAGAGTGTTTCTAAATTACAGTATAACTTGATTATAACAAGTCCTGATTTAATGAGGAAATCGGAAAAACTTGGTTGGTACAATGAAATGTTGGTTCCAAAGAAATTTGAAGTAATCCTTCAAACCTTTTTCGAAGACAGGATTGCAAGTGACGAGATTTTTTGGGCGATGAGTCTTCGGAAATACTTGGTTGGCACAATGTTAATTCTATGGAAGCATACTCTTTTAACGAGCAAACCCTGGTATTTATAATAATATATCATAGTGAGCCAATTTTTTTTTATTTATAAAATTTTTATTGACCTCCACATCTCTAGCTCAGCTAATTCTTCCATGGAAATTTTTTTTTAACATTCCAAAGAAATTTGAAGTAATACTTCAAACCTTTTTCGAAGACAAGATTGCAAGTGACCAGATATTTTAGGCGATGAGTCTTTATCAAGAACAATAAGACATTAAAGAGATAATAAGACAATTCAAAGCAGATTAACCAACTTCTTTTGTACTAAACAGAAATCAAAAATAAATGAAGAAAGTAAATATAATAAGTATATATGAATTTTTATGATTTTTCATGAACCCGTTTTTTACGAACACTCGATTATAACAAACAAATACCGCAGTCACTCGTTATAAGTGAGTACGACAGTATTAACGTAGATCTATGAAATTTGGTAGACATATAAATTTCAGTATAACAAAATCTACTATATTTATAATATTTTTAAATTAGATGTGTTTAAAAACCAAATGTTTCAAATAATTTGTACATTTTAAAAATCGTCATAACATTTTAATCGTCCCCTTTTGTTCTTATAATTTGCCTTATTAATTTAAACTATATTTTGAACTCACAATGGTAATACTTTGTTGATTAATTATTTAATTTATAGAATACTTTCTCACATGTATATGTTGAATTTTCATGAAAAATTTGGATTCTTCTCCTTTTGAAATGAATTTTAATCACCTGGGTGAAATGGAAACTTAAAATGGATAAATTGATTTATTTGATTGCATAATAGTAGTGTTTAGTAAAAATTGTCCTCCTAATTTGCTTTAGTATTAATTTAAAATATATTTTGAACGCGCAATAGTACTACTTTATTGACTAATTATTTAATTTATAGAATACTTTTTTAATTGTATAAGTTGAATTTTACCTGAGAAATGAGAATTTTTCTCACTTTTAAATTAATTTTAATCACTTAGGTGAAATGGAAACTTAAAATGGATAAACAGATTCATTTCATTGCATAATAGTAGTGTTTAGTAAAAATTGGTCTCCTAATTTGCTTTATTATTAATTAAAAATATATTTTGAAAGCACAATGGTACTACTTTGTTGATTAATTATTTAATTAAAAGTCGGAAGAAAGATTATAAGAATCAGCAAAGTGTTAAACAGCTTTTAATATACAATGCGATGGGGAATATCAACTGACTAGCCACGAATGGGTGATTTTTCTGGAATGGATGAAACATTACCTATTGCAAAACCGATTTGTATCTTATGTAGGCTGCAAACGACGATGCGAAAGAAGTAGTTTTCTTTCGCAGATGCTATTGCCAAACAGGGTGCTGACTGATCAGAGTAATTTTTTACACTTGTACAGACAACTCTTGGACAGGGGTTGTTACTAGGTCAAAGACATGACACAAGTCGACTAAAAAGCATGAGAGTTATAAATGAATAGAAACGATCCTTCCAACAGTAGGTGACCATCCTGAACGAATTACGCAAGCAATATATCATCTCTAAGGTATGACAGTATTGCATGTGTTACATGAAGAAAAGAACCCTTCTTCATGGAGATGCTATGAACACCTTTACCATCTGAGAATCGAGACTAAATATATTGGATTTTCCGCAATGTCTTAACATTTGCAATCTGGTTTCTGCAACAGAGTATCTTGCACCCAGTTCGCAGAATCTTTCTTGTTTACGGACGAGTCTAGTTTCGCATATGAGGGCATATTTAATTTGACTAATAATCCTGTAGGAGCAACCACTAAAGGATATTTGTTGTTTAATATTCGTCATGCGTTTTCTATTTACAGCATGCAAACACTGTCTTGCGTCTCATCGTTTGCTTACTGACCCCTCCATTTTATGGTGAAAGTTAACACTAGATTTACGGATGTTGATCACATACCTATTTTTACTGAAGTGAGCCAATTTGACTCATACAAGAAAATTTAAGTTTTTTGCAAAGAAAATAGTTCCAAATTAATTTAAATAAAATGTTTATTATCAAAAAATTCATGGAAAACATTTTTTACATATAAAATCTGTTTTTGAAACACATTTTCCGCAAATATTTCTATTACATTTAGCATAATGGTTTCTATATCTGTTTCTATTTCATGATTATTGAACTTAACAATTCTTTCGTGCGTCAATAGCATGAATTTCTGTCATTGGAATGGAAGTGTTCTCGACTTCTTCTCTATATTTACTTTATACTATACTTTATATTTGCTTTATACTATATTTATCACTATATTTATTAATTTTCATATACATTCTATGAGTCAAATTGGCTTACAACCGTGAAAATAGGTATACCACATTTGATAATGTGAAATGAAGGGGTCTGCGGGGAAGAGAAATGAAAGTTTACATATATTTTATTACTTAACTAAAAACCAGCGTATGTTTTTGAAAAATGATATTAAAGTTATATATATATATATATATATATATATATATATATGCGTCGTCATCTCTCCAGAATTTTTCAGTGCTGTTCTGCAGTAACGGAAACACCTGTATTCTTGAAATAAGCAATAAGCCCTGATAATCACATTACAGGATTAGCATCACTTTTTGGATCTTGAACTTAGACACAATTTGGTAATAACACCGCCATTGTTAACATTTCAGCATTTTCCATATACATTTAAGATATAAACAAATACCTCAATAATGACATGTCTTGTTGTTGGCTCTTATAATTCCGGTGACACCTTAATTTGCATGCACACTGGAGCCACGTCCTCAAACGAAAACTTTTTGATCGCCCCTTATCGACTTGTTCCTTACAAACAGTCTTCGTGATCCCATCAGAATCCACCCCTCTTTTTTGTAATATAGAGGTGGTACGAACGAACAATGAAGTTTACCATGACATCCAGTAGCATCTCAATGGAAATCTATTCAGATGTTACATACTGCCTGCGCCAAATAGTTTGGTATAATCCAAGGGGATGATTCTGTTCCTGATACACGCGTTAAGAAAACGAAACGCCTGTTCTGTGCGAATTGGTCAGATTACAACTTGAATGAAACACTCGGTGCCGGTTTGATCCAACTTACGTTTTGTGGCGACCAATTATTCCAAAATTGCAAAGCAACGTTCCTTGTTGTGAATTTATTGTATGAAAAAAGAACCGATAATGGATCACCACAGCCTGAACATTAACTTTGAGGAAAAGCAGCTTTGAGATGATGCAAGGATTTTGCTATACGTGTAAACAAGTGTAGACTGTTCTCTGTATTTTGTACGTGCTGAAATGCTTCAAACCAATCTCTGTTGTGTAAGTAACAATCACGAGATCGAATTCCTTTGTATCAACGTTTTGCCCACTTCTTAAACACACATAAAAATTCATTCTTCAGAAAGGTTTCGAAACCGCCACTTCATTTCATTTCTTTTATTTGAAACAATCGACATTAATCATTAATGGCTCATGAGTATTTTTCTTTTTTTTTTTACACCATATTGATTTAAAGTTATTGTTGCGGAGTGAACGGTCTCGTGGTAAGTATTTCAAAGACTAATCCCAAGGAGAAGCTATTAGCCACTGACGACCGAGCCATGACATCAACATCTCCTTTATGCCACAGAAACTATTATTGTAATCAGTAGTTCTTTGACAACAAAATTTGTTTATTTACTTATAGTGCCTACGTACTTTATATATACATATATACTATTGCGCAACTACGGCGGGTACTAAGCCCTCAAGATTTAAGATTTTTCTTTCTTTTTTAAACTTTATAAATGTACAGTTAGTATAATACAAGTATGTATGATAAAAGACAATATACGTTAGTTTTTCTTCAAACATCTGTATTAAAAATAGGAGTAACTCGGTAGTTTGTTCACAATAGAATATAAATACATGACTTTTAGTTATGTGAGTTTTTTACTCATAAAAACTTAAAGTACAGTTTATATATTAGTCCTCTTCACACAAAATTTTAGCAGTAGTGTTGTGTATATAAATACATACATACATACATATATCGAAACCTCCGCTGGGGAGAACACATCTGAATAAGGTACATCTCTATTTAAGGGAAACATTTCCAATTTCCAGTCTCAATATCTGTGTTTTATATGTATTAACATCGAAACAAGAGACAGTGCAAATTGCGGACAGTAATTATGACTCATAAAATGGAATAATGGGTTATTTTATTAATACAAAATTCCTTATATGAAAAAATTTCAAGGAGTGGCTCTGTACACAAAACAGATGTATTATTTCTACCTGGAATAAAGTGACTCAGAAGGTTTGAAATTACTGGATAATTTAAAACTTAGTGATTTTTATATGAAGCCCAGGGCGCTTGGTCTAGAAAACGGAGATTGGCACCGTAGGCCCTGGCCCCCTAGGGGCTGTTGCGCTCAGGAGAGAAGTATTTTTTATAATTTATAGTAACTATATATGTGTGTGTATGTGTGCGTGTGTTATATGGCGAAATAAACCTTAATCTTCAATGGCGCAGATCATTGATGGTTTCTCGAAGTTTCGGAGGTCATCCAAAATTAGAAAATTGAAAGTCTCCAGCCCAAATTTAGTTTACTTGTGCATGGCTCAGCAAAAGGATGCAGTTGATAAAAAGAGTCCTTTAACTCAATATTTCACTAAACGTTAAAAAGAGCTGCTGTGCTGCAGACTTTTGATAATAAAGTCTAATAAGTCTGATTGGAAGAAACATGATAGAAACTTGACTCCCTCATGCGAGGAGGACTCGCATATTCCCAGCAAATTAATTATTTCAGCATTCTTGTGGTCTGTTAGTCCCTCAAAACTTGAAAATCCTTGGTCAAGATCCGATTTGCGCAAGGGAATCCTGTAAAATTTTAAAAGAACAAAGGAATAAAAAAAGTTAAGATTTAAGATATAAAGGTTAAGATTTTACTGATGGGAAAACGAAAGTGATTGCACTATTGGTTTGAGGTGCTTTTCTTCATGACAAAATGGAATTAAAATGGAAAAAAAAATAATATGCTCTTAGGCTAGATTTCTTATATGTTACACACGCATACACACATATATTTATACACACACACACACATACACACACACATATATATATATATACATATATATGTAAAAAAATAGAAATTTAAATATTTTTGATACCTTGGCTCTAAACCTCTAAATAAAGGACAAATTTCCTGTTATCGAGGTGTCCTCTATTCTGAGGTTTCACGGTATATATGTATAAATATATACACACACACACACACACACACACACACATATATATATATATATATATATATATATATATATATATATATATTATTTTCTTCATTTTTTTCATTTTACAGTTCTATATTAATGTATTTTTTTGTGAGCCTCTAAGTTTCTTTAAGTTGATTTCCGAGCTCGAGGGATCTTCTGAGATCCCCGACAAGCCGTCAAATGCAAGTTAAGTATCTTTCAACTCCGTCTCTCTATATAATAAGTAAAGGAACAAAGTTTTTCGACATTCTTGGCTAAATAATCTGAAAAAGCTCCGAGAAGGGGGAGCCGAGAACGAAAAACGTTTCCGCAAAAGTAAGAAAATGGAGTCGTGGTGAAAAGTGAATTCCCTTGAATGCCTTTCGTAGGGGTGAGCCAATCGAGGCCCAGGATTCATCCCACGTGACTGGGGGGAGACAGGTGCGTGTGATGAAGTGGGCGCAAAAGGAAAATGGCGGCCACGTTAATGAGGTCCTTGGGTTGGAGGACAAATATTTGCGGACTTGATTTCGTGACGCTCTTGCTTCGCTTCCATTAACTTGATTGGTTTCGACTCTGTCCACAAGGAAGCACTCGTGGATTACTTAAAGTTCGACGCTTTTTTTCGGGTGGAACTTTCTTCTCCCCCTTTTTTCTTCCTTTTTTATGCCGCCGGAAGAGATGTGGAATGTTGGGGAGAGGCGGCTCTATTGACGGAGCCGAAATGCGACCCGGGCACTGCAGGAAGTTAGAGCCCCCTAGACCAATAACCATCAAAATACTTTCAACAAGTTGTGGCCTTCAGAAAACATGTTTGGCTAGTGAGGGAGGGGTTCCTTTTGCTTGTCCATTTTTACTTGCAGCGATACTATACATCTAATTTCATCGGATCCATTCGCATTTTTTTCTTTCTCGAAAGGTATATATTCGCTCAATCCTATCATCTAACTTAAGAGAATCAACCTAATAACGTCCGGCTTTTACGGCTCGTGTTTTTACTTTTTGTTAGAATGTGTTGTTACGACTCCTGCTCAAAAGATTGATTGGAGTGCTTGATCTGGCTAAAGAGATTTTTATGCTAAATAATATATTCGAGTTTGGCTTTACTTATAAATACATGCACACACACACATACACACTCATATATATATATATATATATATATATATATATATATATATATATATATATATATATATATATATATATATATATATATTAATGAGTATGTTATTTTTAGACCTACATCTGTAAAGTTTTGAAGAAATTGAATGACAGCTCGAAAAAGTTTGCCAATTTTTTTACTTTTACCATTGTTTAAAATTTCCCCATACAGAGAGTAGAACAAAATATCTGGTGAGTGCAGGAGTACTTGTATTCTACCGGTGAGTGCGGTATCGAGTCTCTCTCTCTCTCTCTGTCTCTATGTATATATATATATATATATATATATATATATATATATATATATATATATTATCAAATAATAAAATGATATGTCTCAACATATCAAGAATCGTCTATTTAATTTTCATATTGTTTGATAGTTTTTCCCAGAATATTCATTGAAAGCACCGCAGGACCTCAAAGCAATAACCATATAGTCCAATAACCATAAAAATACTTTCATTGAGTTATGGACTTCAGAAAGCATATTTGGCTGGCAGAGAGGTGCCTTTTGCTTATCCATCTTTATTACATATATGCATATTATTGACTATGTCATTTTAAGGTTCACTTACATATCGGAAATGAGTCATTACAAAATAATGTAATGGAATGTTTACCTTAATTGTCATACTATTACAGTCGATTATAAACCTACTTTTCTATGAAAAGCATATAAAAGAAAAATTTGAGGTGGTGGTGAAAGGATGCTTGTTGTCAAGTAGCATCCGTTCTGTTTTCTCTTCGTTTGACAGATTGCTTCAGGAATTGAAAGAAAGAGTTAGATCCATTTAGTCCAATAACTACCAAAAGACTTTCAGTAAGTTGTGACCTTCAAAACATGTGTTGGACTAGTGAGAAAGTAGTTGTTTTTACTTGTTCATTGTTACTTTCAGCAATACTATGCATCTATTTTCATCCGATCTATACGCTTTTTCTGTCACAAAACGTATATATGTTCGCTCCATACTATCATGTAAATTAAAAGAATCAATATAATACAATGCATCTAATTTCTCTCTCGGAAGGTATATATTTTCCCAATCCTATCATCTAAGTTAAAACAATAAACATAGTAACATCCGGCTACAAAATAACAACCTAATAAAGCCCATACAGACAGAATCAATAATGTCTATAATGGAGTTAGGCTATACAGGAAAAAATGTACTTTTAAACACACCCATACATACACATGTATATATATATATATATATATATATATATATGCATATGTATACATTATATATATATATGTATATATATATATATATATATATATATAATATATATATACATATATATATATATGTATATATACACATATATATATACACATATATATACATATTTATATACATATATGTATATACATATATATATATAATGTATATATATACATATATATATATATATGTATATATATATATATATATATATATATATATATATATATATATAGAGAGAGAGAGAGAGAGAGAGAGAGAGAGAGAGAGTGAGAGAGAGAGAGAAAGTGAAAGAGAGAGAGGGGGGAAAGAAGGAAAGGAGTAGAAGAAATAGAGAATTGAGAGAAAAAGAGAGGTAGAGTGGAAAAAATAGAAAGAGGGAAAGAGAAGAAGTTGATGAGAAAGTGTGTGAGAAAAAGATAAAGGGAGAGAGTTAGGGGAAAAAGGAGAAATAGAGAGTAAGGGAGAGAGAAAGACCTCTTCTCTTTCACCTTTTACGGGATTGAAGGGAA
Organism: Pardosa pseudoannulata; assembly: GCA_032207245.1. Taxonomy (NCBI): domain Eukaryota; kingdom Metazoa; phylum Arthropoda; class Arachnida; order Araneae; family Lycosidae; genus Pardosa; species Pardosa pseudoannulata. The sequence goes on from CM063503.1 coordinate 73,023,592, forward strand.
AAGTGAGAGAGTTGTATAATCGAGAGATCACCCTTTTTAATAAACTAAGTTTCCCGTTAGAGCTACAGTAATGGTATGTACCATATCAATATCAAATGTTAAACAGGCACAGAAATTTTTAAAATTAATTTAACACTATGAAAAATATAATTAATGATTTCGAATTCTACTGCTGGTAAAGGTATTAGCAGCCATTTGGAATTGGCTTTAAGCTATAAGTTCTGGTTTCATTAGCCCTCAACACAAAAAAATAGACCATAGACGTCCAAACCATCCAACCAGCCAGCACCCGCTGCTCTGAGCATACACATGTTTCCAGACATAATGGACATGAAAAGAAATGTAAACTTTATAATATAATATTGCTAATATAAAATTGCTGCTTCCCGCGAATTAATACCAATTATTTTTATCAGAATGTTTGTGCATTAATGAACAAAAATTTTTCTTTTAAAACCCAAATGAGATAGACTGATGCATTAGTTTCTTCTCATATAAAGAATAAGCCTCAAGTATTTAAAAAATAGATGGGTTGCAAGATTTTCTCCACCACTTTAAGGACATTATTCGATGTTTCATATTTTCTTCTGAACCACAAAGACACAATATCATCGACACCAAAACTTCTCAAAATTCCAGTAATGAATCTTTGGCAATTAATTGCTGCACTGAATCTGTGTCCTCGTTTTTAGAACAATCTAATTTTCTCAAATCGTCTACGAATTTTCTCAGCAAATCAGTGCTATCTTTGTCATCTGTAGGTAATTTCTTCCCGCAAAACCATTCCATATTGCCATTCAATATTTTGGGAGCCGTCTTGGATAATCCACTATTTGGTTTATCTGACTCCGGTTAATCAAGAGTCTGCTATAAGATCTGGTCCACCTGTTTACTTGCATGTATTTTATAAAAGACCACATGGTTTTCCGTAGTATCACTACATTTCAATAGACAATCTTTGAAAAAACTAGATGGACATTGTCGATATTAAAACCTCTATCATCTATCCTATCATATCATTATCACCAAATTTGTGTTCACTTATTCTAGAAAAGATTTCTCTTAAATTTGCAACTTAACATTATTCCCATTGTATTTTTAATTTTGATTTATGAAAATGATCAGGGATATTGAATGTAACTATAATATAAAAAAAATGGTACTTTCCCATTGTATGAGTGCTGGGATAAATCACCAAATATTGCCAAAATTCCTTTCCTATATTATAATATATCTGAAATTTGAAAAAAAAACAGAAAATGTTTTTTCAGAGAAAATGTAACGACCCTAATTTTGTATAACCAGACATAGAGGTGGACGTGAATTAGCTAATGTATATATAAGTTTCATAACACAGACATCTCTTTTTAAATCTTAGACTTTTGCTGGAAGACTAGAGTTCAAAATAGAGTCTGAAATTTTTGGTCTTCATTGTGCCGCCAAACTTGGTATCTTCTCGATGTTTTAGCGATGTTACCTGCCTCTATTCCAGGACATTCTAAAATACTTTAGGCTTTCCAATGATAAATAAGAGTTTTGGAAATAAAGCCTATAATATGTCATGACATTTCGAATAACAAAGTTGCCTAAAGTTTCATAACGTAGACACCACGCTAATTCTTTGAAATTCATTGTAGCCATCAATATGAGCCATTTCATCAAGTTTAGTGACATAATTAAGACTCTAAAAACTTAGCCAACAAGTTTAGAATGTAATTCGTATCAACCCCTTACCTCATTATGATTGCATTTCCGACCTTAAACTGCTATACGATACCGTGTGATTTTGCTAGTGTATCCTACCCTTCCTAGAATTTTGTTAGAAGAAGATTGTTGCTTTTTTGTATCATGTTGTTAAATACATATGCACTTAACTGTAACCAATAGTGTGGAAATTGTATTTCCCATTCCCAACTAAAAGTATGCAGTCATATTTAAAGTGCACTCTTATATGATTATTTAAAGTGCACTATTATATGATTATATCTGAAACATGTTGAATCTTAAATACTTTTATTGTATACCTAATATATATACTTTTATTGTATACCTAATATATTTCATAGTAGCTACTCACTATTAATATCAAAGAACTAACCACTAGAATTACATAATTCTGACTGTCAGACTATTCACGCTTTTAAAAGTCTTCTTAATTTTAATACTCTACTACTCTTCCTATCTGGATTCTTGAAAAAAAAAATTAACTCTTTTACTTCGGTCTTGCATATTTGTCTCAGGTATTTTCAAATCACTATAGAATAAGTACTTGGTTTTTTTTCTATATTGCCTACTGAGTTTCATATTTCAATTATTAATATTATTATATTAATAATTGAAATATGAAACTTTACCATTATTTTTTATAATGGGACACTTGACATATATGTCACATTATAAAAAATAATGGGACATATATGTCCCAAACACTCTTCTTCTTAATGGTTTTTTATTTTTCTTCAGATAAAATTCCCAGTGAAAGTGCTAAGGCATGAAAATGGCCTTGAACAGCGTGCGATAGTCTTTTCAGATTGAATATTGCCTGTAAAACTGTTTTTACAGTCAATAATATGTATCGACAGTGGAAACAAAATGCAGTTGATTCTATGATTGCTTACTCTATGTCAATTTCCTTTAGTGTAAAGTTAATATTCCAAAAATGGAGCATAAAAAGGTTAAATATTTTAAGGGCTTTGTCACTTAAAATTATATTTAATATCTAAAACAAAACAACGCAATTGACATTCTTTCATTTCATCAATTTATTGCGTTCTTCAGTACAATAACTTATCTTGATGGAAAACTTATGCAGATCTTCATCCTATTCGTCTAGATTTTTACTTTGATTTGTTTTGTACAAAGTATGCAAAACCTTAGTTATTTTAATTCAAGACTTGTTAGAAAATTTATTAAAAATAAAATTTATTAAAGGAGTCTCAAGACTTTTAACCCCTTGCCTGTGGAATATATTTGAGTAAAACTCTTTCATTTTGATTGTAATTATCATCAAAATGTTAGAAATAGATCGTTTAAAAAAATTTAAACGAAATAACTACTATTTTCAATAGTTCCACATATATGACAAATGTTAATGGATTGAAGTAATGTTTGCTCAAATTAAAGCAAAATAAATCAAATGACATAATTATCAGGATTATAAACTAATACAACAATATTATTATCTATATCAACTGTCATGAATGCCATGTCAATCATATTTCTTTGAATTTCACAAATCCTTTACAGTATCTGAGAAATAGCGACAAATGGCGTGAAACTGCAAAACTTTTAGTGGGAAAGTATTTCTATCTATTGGGAAATTCGTAAATTATATATTATGCATTGGACGAACCAATTTCGGACTTCACGGAATTGAAATACCGTTTTTCTCTTGCCCGAATTCATGTTGGGCATTCCAAAATTGGTGCATTTGTGTTGCCTGAATTGAGTTCCAGCGTCATAGGCAAGGGGTTAAACCTTCAAAAGTTCAATTAACACTAGATTGCCCAAGGCAGTCATTTTGACTGTTTTTTAATTTCAATTAGAAAAACAATTATGAAATATAATGACACAATTTCTTAGAATTTGGTGACTTTTTCTATAACATATAAATGGGTTTATGAATAATTGTAGTTACTTTCGCCCTCGTTTATTATATAATATTAAAAATTTATTTTAAACAAATTTCTTTACATATTTGTTATTTTTTCACAATGCAGTCATTTTGACTGTTTTGGGGCAATATAGGTATACAAGAAATCTCGGGCAATCTAGTGTTAAATATATGTATGTTATATCCTGAAAATTTTAAGTCATTCACAAAAGCATAAAAAATTTCACTTTATTTCAGAGTTTTGATTGAAAATTTAAATGCCACTTTTGTGATTTATGTGTTTGGAAGTAGACTTTTTTTATGAACACAACGCAGAGAAAGTTTCCTCTAGTCATACTATTACAAAAAATCAAAATTAGAAATCTACCAAGAAATAAATAGGTTTTATCGCCCAAACATAAGTAAAAACGTTCTTATTTAAATCAAAATAAGTTTAAAAAGTAAGTATTTTTGATTAAGATGTCAAATATATAAAATAATACTAATAAAGGCATAACTATGGGAACATGCATCGTAATTCGTACAACATATGACTTAAATCCGTAAATAGACACATTATATTGGATTAGCTCATAAAGACTTTTGTTAATCAAATAGCTTCCAAGTTACTACAAAATATAGATAAAAAAAGGAATATGCACCAACAAATCGCTTATTTATTATAAAAACCAATAATGTAAGCAAGACAATATAAAAGGCAGCAAAATCTTTTTTAGTTGTATGTATAGAAGGCTGATATTTACTATTGATAAATAGTTGAAAACTGTTACAGTCTTACTAGTTACGCAGAGTGCAGTTATCTATAATAATAGAAGAGGAATTTAAGTATATGACTGGTGGAATGTAAAAATATAATAAGTCTAGAAGACTTCGTAAAAAACAACTATTTATTATTTAAACACACTTCATATCTAGCAACTTACAAGTTATCATGTACTGTTGACCGCAACACCTGCTACAGCTCTCAAAACCATCAGTATGTATATATTCTATCAAAAACTTCTTCACACAAAAGGTATTATTTTTACATAGCAGTGAAACCCAAAAGATTTGCATAAACACACTATTTTAACCAGCTACATTTTCCTGGCGAACTAATCAGTTCGAATGTGTATTAAGATGAAAAGAGAACACAAATATAAGGCCCGACATTCTACCTTGCTAAAATCTTTAAAGTGTATATTAAAAATAGTAGAATTATTTTTTCCTACTTTTAAATATAAATGTTCCTGCTGATTACTTAATCTTCGTTTAGCTGTAGTTAATCAGTGTTTAATTATAGTTAACAGTAGTGTACGTTTGGTCTGGTTTTAGATACAACTACTCTTTTCTATCATATTCAAAAAGCGGAAATCTTTTGTTGATGAATAATTGAGTGTATTGACTTATTAAACTATCACCAGAGGCGATGATTTCATCGCTTTATCTTATATGTTCGCAGTAGTATGGGATGAGCACCCTTTTCTAAATTAGTAATGAATATCCAGTAGAATTTACTAAATATCTATTGTTTATATTTTCATATTAAAACTGTCCATGTTTCTAAGTAGTATATTATACAAAATTCTCAGTTAAACAAACAAATTTAGGGTGACCCTCAAACTAATTGGAAAAATAATTAGAAACTATTTTTGGAGTTAACCTTTCCTAAATTAGTAATGAAGATCCAGTTGAATTTACTAAATATCTCTTGGTTTTATTTTAATAGAAAAACTGTCCATGTTTCTAAGAAGTATATTATACAAAATTCTCAGTTACCCATAGGAAATTAGGGTGACCCTCAAACTAATTGAAAAAATAATTAGAAACTATTTTTGGAGCTAACCTTTCCTAAATTAGTAATGAAGATTCAGTAGAATTTACTAAATATCTCTTGGTTTTATTTTAATAGAAAAACTGTCCATGCTTCTAAGTAGTATATTATACAAAATTCTCAGTTATCCATAGAAAATTAGGGTGACAACCAAACTAATTGGAAAAATAATTAGAGACTATTTTTTGGAGCTAACCTTTCCTAAATTAGTAATGAAGATCCAGTAGAATTTACTAAATATCTATTGGTTTTATTTTAATAGAAAAACTGTCCATGTTTCTAAGTAGTATATTATACAAAATTCGCAGATACTCATAGAAAATTAGGGTGACCCTCAAACTAATTGGAGAAATAATTAGAAATTATTTTTGGATCGTTAATTAAAATATTAGCAGTCAAACGACTTGAGTAACCTTTCTCTGTATAGAGACAAGTAACTTTTTATGTTTTTGTATCTGTTAGCTAGTTTTTTTAGGTATTATTTGAAAAATCAACGAGTACTTATTTAAAACATGTAGAAATATATTTATATTGCTATAATATTACAAAAATATTCCTTATTATCTCAAATATTTTAAAAGTAACTATAGTACAACGTAATAATAACTTCAGATGCTCAAAATAGGATAATTTAATGCTATAAGAAAGGTTTTCCCCACTATGGGATATTTTTGCACAAAATTTTCAGTCTTTCAATACAATGATGTTTTATTATCATTGAAATAAATGTTGAGAGTGAATGAAATAAAGTGAATGTTTTAGAGGGGCATAAATACTTTTAAATTTAAAAAAGTGTAAATATTTTAACAAAAATTAAAAATTTATTAAAATGATTTTATAGTAGAATTAAAATTTAGAAGTGTTTCTTAATCTTTAAAAATTTGGAAATAACATTTGGTTGCAAAATATCTTTTGTAACCATGCTCAGAGAGAAACTTAACTTTTAATAAAGATCAGAAAAATTCTGCTATAAATTTTGTATTTATTTTTATTTTTTGTATATTTATTACGTTTATCATTATTTAGAAGATGGTTATTCAAGGACTATTTTAATCCTAGAACACTATCGTTGCTTATCGAAGACGTTTTGTAGTTTATAATTTGTTAAATAATAAATTATTAAAAACTGAAAATAATTTTAAAGTGCAATAAATTACTTTTTAATGAAAGCCTATGTATTACTTGCTATTGCTTGCTTTAAAATTAATTTTTAAAACATTACTCATATGTAATGATCTTAATAACAATAATACTTTCGACAAGAACAGGCTATGGCTAATGTTTTAGAAAATTATTAAAAATTATAGTTTGAAAAACAAAACAAACAAGCAAAAACCCATGGAATTTTGAAAAGGGATAACAATACATTGATATATACATACCTAAGAATCCTAACATCCTAAAAATCTGATTATCAAGTTAGAATCTAATTTTTTCATGAAAAATTAAATAAATAAATACCTACTGTATTATACATTAATATATAAAATAATAAACGCAACTCACATTCATTTTTTTTAGATTAATTTGTTAGATTTATTTAAATGTTTCCAGTTTCATGTTCTTTTCTAATCAAATTAATAAAACATCAATTTAGTATTTTAGATATTTTATATAAACATATAACAATTTTACAGTTATCTGGCTGGGGGCGGTAAGTCTACTTTTTTGATACATGCATAGCCTGATTTCCGACAGGACAAACGAGGCAAGACACCGGGCCCCCAGTCAAAAGGGGGCCCCCACATTAACTGCCATTTCAGGTTAAAAAATATGATGCGTATGTCTAAAATTCACTTTAAATTATCAACAATTTCTTCTTTTAGTTTTTGATTTATTCAGTATCATTAGAGTGCTTGTTCACAAATGTAAATGCTGGCAAAAAATGTAGAACACGCAGCTACACTATGTTTTAGGCAGGAAAATTACTCGAGTAAGGTTTTACAAAATTCTAATATATACTTTACCTTCCAGGATATTTTTGGTAACTTTTTTATAATTTTACTTATTTTATAATTTTTAATTTTATTTTAAACTAATGTTATTTTATTAACTACATTGGTGAGTCAACTTTAAAGGCTCTGCGGGCCATAGTTTAACCCTCTGCCTGCTCATCCCGCGATTTCCAGGGGTAACTCAAATGTAACAAATTCTGCTCATCCCGCGATTTCCGCGGGCATGTGTTTTTCTTACTTTATCGATGAGTGCATCCTGTTTATTCCCCGTTTAAGCTCTTAAATAAATCATATACAGTATTAGACGTTTAATTTACATTTTGACCAACAGATACCATTAGTTATCAATTTAATTGCCGTATTTGAAGGCGCGTAGTATTACTGCTCCCTTTTTGCCACTGTTTTCTTATCTGAAATGGCTGCTAGAAAACGTTCAGCGATTAACAGAGTGTATATTCCTGATTCAGATTCTGAAATCGATTTTAGTTGAGATAGTGATATTGATATAGAATTTTTGGACTGCTTCTCATATAGCGATGAATCTGATAATGATTCAATAAACGTGCAAAGCGTTAGGCAGTGGTGCAAAATTGATAGTAAGCCTTACTACCCTACGCTCCGAAAACAACAGGGGAAGCATTATATCAAAATTTTCAGGTGGTTCTTAGATCAATCGTTGTGGAATGCCTATGTACTTTACAAAAAGCAAAACCCTACACAAACTATAAAACTTTTGGAATTTCGTTTAAAATTTGTTGAAGAAAGTATCGAAAAATATTCGGACACAAATAAAAGCGGTTGTCCTGGAAGACCGAGCTCTACTTGAAACCCTTTGATATTGATAGCTCGTTATTTTTCAAGTCACATACCACCTAACCCCATAAAAAGAGAACCTCGAAGACAGTGTGGTGTATGCTGTTCAAGAAAAGATGCAAATGGCAAAAAAATTTGAAAAGAAACACGAATCTGATGCAAAGACTGGGAAGTTGGACTTTGCCTTGAACCGTGTTTCAAACTCTATCACACTAAACTGCATTTCTAAGATATTTTTAGTCAGTCCTCTATATATTCTTAAATTTTGTATATTTTATATTTTTATATTATTCAATAAATAGAAACTAACTGTAATTCAATTGAAATTTATTTTAAAAAGAATTATTTTGGTGAAATCATCTGAAATTAGTTTCTAATAATACTTACCAGTTATTTTCTAAGGATAAAAATCTATATAAAAAATATTTCCTGGAAAGAAAAAATGCATTTTTCAATTCTCCAATACATATAGATTTGAAATAGGCAATAAAAAAATATGCCATTTTTAAAGCGATTTCGGTCTAAAAATTGAGCAGTCAGAGGGTCAAGCATCGCTACATATAACAATCACCCCGTAGCCACCACCTGTGTATAGCAGAGTAAGGGGGGCCCGGATGAATGGGTTTGCCCTGGGCCCCCATTTTTGTAAGTCAGGCCCTGGATACATGGAAAATAACGACATCAAGGATCACTCCTTAAGCCGATTTCCAACTGCTACAAACATCCATATTAGAAGTAGAATTCGAACTTACTGACTCAGGTAGCGAAAACCTGTCCCCTACCTGTTCGGTCATAGTTCACTCTCATAATCTGTAAATGAGTTTTGTTGTAGAATGTGCAATAACAATATGCTAATTTTGGCTTAAAATATTTTTATTGCAGTTATTTTACTGTAAAAGGAGTATATATTATCTGAAATACAGAGGATAAAAGCAATGCTTTTGCTTATTCTTCAGAAACATTTATTTTACTTCTTTAGCTTGTACCAGGCAACCTGTAAGTAAATGAACAAATAATATACTAATTGCAGTTCATAGAAAAAGACACTTAAAAATTACAGATAATAGTAACATTACATAAAATTTTTAAAGAACGTAGAGTGCAATAGGGCAAGGGAGTTAACCAGCCGTATATTTTTCTGTTATTTTGCTACATCCACGGTTACCTGGGGAATAAGGTAGTAAATGAATGTCGACTCCTAACTCTCCAGATTAGTCAGTTTTATTTCGATTTTGAAACTTTAAGGAGCAAAATAATTTGCTTGAAATTGCTCTTTTCTTCACTTGCCTTGTCAAATATTCAATTTTCAGCAAAGTCATTTAGAAAAGAGTTATGCACTTTGTGACATGTTTTGGTGGGCTAAGTGCGTAAGTTGGACTTTAAACAGTTTTTTTTTATCTAACCGATAATAACATTTAGGATACTAATAAATAACAATATTGTAAAAAAAGTATTGTTTAACACATTGTGTGTGGATACATTTCGCAGCGGAATTGTACCGGGATCGGGAGTTTTGCGCGTAAATTTAGTTATTCCGTTAAATCTCAATAGATTGAAAATTATTTAATTTTTTAATCAACTTTTCGTATTTTATATTGAAATATATAAACAAATATAGAAATAGAAATATGTAAATAACAACCATAAGATTTTTGTAAACAAAAAAATTTTCATGGATAAATTTATAATAGTATCGTAAATATGAAAAATCAAATAGAAATAGTAGTATATAGTTTTAATTTTTTCGAATTATATTATATATAAACATTTTTACATTATAAAAAATGAAAACAGCAATCATAAAACTAATAATGTAAAAACTAGTCTTTATTCGTCTAAATTTTTCCAGAATCTATGTTAGTATACAAGAACATTCGGCTTCGTTTTCCTGTATATACTGTTATTTTTGTACCCACAAACAAACCATGTTATTACACTAACCCGTACTAGTAAGTGATCCACGCTCAAGTATCAATCGTCAGAAAACGTACTAGTACATGTCCCGCATACAATGTGTTAAGGTGAATAAGGCAAAACGTCAATTAACCTAGAATTAATATGTGGTTTGTTTTGCTTAGCTGAAATTGAATTTTCCTTCTCATATGACTAGTACTTGCCTCCCTTTCACCCTATAAAGTACTTATATTTAATTGTATTGTAGTGCAGTGGATTATCTTTGTCCTCTACTGTATCAATTCTCCGCAACTTGTTTTTCTGACTTTAATTTTTTCACTCTTGTCTTACATATGACATTAATCTTGATTGAAAGGCTTTCAAACACCAATAAATTTTCTTAACGATTTATATATTTTCCCAGATAAACTTGAAATTAAGATTTTACCTCGTTTACGCAATGGAATTTGTAATTTTATGAAGTATATAATCGACATGTTTTGTGTTTTGAATTACTTTTTTTGTTTTAAATTGAGATAACTTTCATTTTATTTTCCATAAAGTTGTTAATCAATTTCAAAGGAATATAACTCCTAGAAATGTACTAAAAATGAGTAAAATATTCATAAATAAATAAAAAAAGAGTTTTGAAAAAAAGTTCAAAGTTACTGCAAGTAATATTTATATTCCATATTTTGGCATCAATTATATTACCTATAAGATGACAAATAATAAACAAATTCAAAATCAGGGTCAAAAGACTTAAATGTAACAAAATGCTTTTTTTTCTTTGATTTTAATATAAAACTAGACGACATAACAGATGTTGTCCTGTTTTAACTCTGTAAGCCAAAAATTGTAAAATGTTTTTAAAAAAATTATGTATTGGACCGTTTTGTTTTAAAAATAATTGAAGCCCCCACGCGTACAGTTATCACAAACGTATTTAGATTAAATTAAAATTCCCACTGCAATTCGATCCTGGGGATTCTGGTACTGAAGCCCGTTGCGCTGACTACTGCGCCACACATACGTTGGTAGTGAAAGGTTTAAAGCGGCTTTATAATAATCTCGATAAGCGCGCAATTCTGGATTTTTAATAAAAAAAACATTTTGTATTGGATCAAGTTGGGAATCTAAACCATTCTCGAATCAACTTCATTACATGCACAAAATTTCATAAAAATCAGTCCAATCGTTTCGGTTTGGTTTGGGAGTGCTACGATCTACTTTTTGCAACACGAGGGCTAATGAGATCTGGACTTACTGCTTAAAGCCGATTCCGAACGGCTACGAACATCCATACCACTATGGGATTCGAACCCACAAACTCCGGTTCCAAAGACCAGCACCCTAACCATTCGGCCATCGTTCGGACCAATCGTTTAGGAGCAGTTCTATTACAAACATGCAGAAGAATTTTATATATAAAGATGTGATGGTTTACTTTATCATTTTATGCTTTTTGCGACATAAATATTTTTGCACAAACTTTACTGTTAATGTCTAAATAGTGAGAAATTAAATTGGGTATAAAATACTCAAGGCAAGTTTTCGGGCGAGTTGCTATGACGTTAATCAGAATGCATAACCATTGAAATGCATTACTATTAACAGATTTCTCATGTTAAAGATGTGGAGATTTGATAGTGAAATTCTACAGTAAACTTAATACATTTAGCCTGCGATGAAAGTTTGGGTATAAAAAACCCAGCGCGAGTTTTCGGGTCACAAATTGGCGTGATTACTGTGGGGTTAATCAGGATGCATAAATGTTAAAATATATTACTATTAACATACTTAGTAGGTTAATGATGTGGAGAATTGATATTGAAATTCTACAGTAAACTTAAAACATTTAACCTGTGATGCAAGTTTGGGTGTAAAAAACCCTAGCTCGAGTTTTCGGGCAACAAATTGAGAGCGATTATTGTGAGGTTAATCAGGATGCATAAACCTTAAAATATATTACCAATAACATACTTCTTGGGTTAATGATATGGAGAATTGATAGTGAAATTCTACAGTAGACTTAAAACATTTAGCCTGCGATGCAAGTTTGGGTACAAAAAACCCAGCGCGAGTTTTCGGGTCACAAATTGGGCACAATTACTGTGAGGTTAATCAGGATGCATAAATGTTAAAATATATTACTATTAACATACTTAGTAGGTTAAAGATGTGGAGATTTGATAGTGAAATTCTACAGTAAACTTAATACATTTAGCCTGCGATGAAAGTTTGGGTATAAAAAACCCAGCGCGAGTTTTCGGGTCACAAATTGGGCACAATTACTGTGAGGTTAATCAGGATGCATAAACCTTAAAATATATTACCAATAACATACTTCTTGGGTTAATGATATGGAGAATTGATAGTGAAATTCTACAGTAGACTTAAAACATTTAGCCTGCGATGCAAGTTTGGGTACAAAAAACCCAGCGCGAGTTTTCGGGTCACAAATTGGGCACAATTACTGTGAGGTTAATCAGGATGCATAAACCTTAAAATATATTACCAATAACATACTTCTTGGGTTAATGATATGGAGAATTGATAGTGAAATTCTACAGTAGACTTAAAACATTTAGCCTGCGATGCAAGTTTGGGTGTAAAAAACCTAGCTCGAGTTTTCGGGCAACAAATTGAGAGCGATTATTGTGACGTTAATCAGGATGCATAAACGTTAAAATGCATTACTATTAACATATTTCTTATGTTAATGATGTGGAGAATTGATAGTGAAATTCTACGATAAACTTAAAACATTTAACCTGTAATGCAAGTTTGGGTACAAAAAACCCAGCACGAGTTTTCGGGACACAAATTGGCGTGATTACTGTGAGGTTAATCAGGATGCATAAACCTTAAAATATATTACCAATAACATACTTCTTGGGTTAATGATATGGAGAATTGATAGTGAAATTCTACAGTAGACTTAAAACATTTAGCCTGCGATGCAAGTTTGGGTATAAAAAACCCAGTGCGAGTTTTCGGGTCACAAATTGGGCACAATTACTGTGAGGTTAATCAGGATGCATAACCATTGAAATGCATTACTATTAACAGATTTCTCATGTTAAAGATGTGGAGATTTGATAGTGAAATTCTACAGTAAACTTAATACATTTAGCCTGCGATGAAAGTTTGGGTATAAAAAACCCAGCGCGAGTTTTCGGGTCACAAATTGGGCACAATTACTGTGAGGTTAATCAGGATGCATAAACCTTAAAATATATTACCAATAACATACTTCTTGGGTTAATGATATGGAGAATTGATAGTGAAATTCTACAGTAGACTTAAAACATTTAGCCTGCGATGCAAGTTTCCTTTATAAATCGATTTTAAGAAGCAAAAATGCGATTATTTTAAAAATTGTGAAAGACGTCTTAACAACATCTAAGAAAACGAAGTAATTTCAGTTAATGCTGAAAGAATACCATTAGATTTCTCAATCCAAACTTTTTAAGTATTGATTTGGTTTGAAGTGGTACAGTTAAACCTTTACAGTACGAGGGCTAGCTAAACTGAGTCTTTTGGTTTCTTTTGGAGTGCGATGGACAGTTTTTTGTAACACAAGATCGAATTAGTCAAGACTACTTACAGCTGATTTTGAACGTCTACACACATTTATGCCATACTTCCAACCCACAAACTCGAGCATTGAAAAACTATGCCCTTACTGCTAGACCATCATCTGGAAAGACTTTTATGAAGTGTAATAGGAAGATTTTTGTTGGAACTATTGTCGTATTAACATCCCTAGGGCAGATATTCACCCCGAACCCTAATGCTATGTATGAATGGGAAGCACATACAAAGGGATGATAGAAAAATTGATAGTTATATATTATTTATTAATAAATGCAGAGGATTTCGGGTATGGAATTGAGCATTGCGCTGCTTTCTTTACAAGATGGGATTACCAAAAGACTGGCATCCTCGCATGGAGGAAGCTCTCTGCAGGATTTGATTCTGCATCCTCCAGTATGACAAGAAAATACGCTAACTGATATGTCCAGTTGGAGCTTTGAGGCATGACGTTACAACACTTTTAATAAACAACTGTATAGTGACATAAAGATGATAAGAACATAAGAAAAATAAGAATTTATTTATTACTAAATGCAGATGACTTCGGGCATGGAATTGAGGATTGCGCTGCTTTCCTTTCCAGATGGGACTACCGAAAGACTAGCATCCTCGCATGGAGGAAGCTTTCTTCAGGATTTGATCCTGCCCCCTCCAATATGGCAAGAAAATAAGCTAACCGATATGTCCAGTTGGAGCTTTGAGGCATAATGTTACAACACTTTTAATAAAAAACTGTATAGTAACATAAAGATGATAAGAACATAAGAAAGATAAGAACGAATTTCACATTACAAGGCATAGGATAAACCGACTGTCCAGTTTTAAAGGCAACAACACGAAACTTTAAGTTTTAAGATATTGCCATTTTGGTGTTCACTATTTCTCTGAAAAATTAAATTTACCTCACATGGATTTTTTAAACCAATGTTAAACGTTGAAATGGTAACATCTTACAGATTAGGATTTTCAGTTGTGGATTTTTAGAACTGAAGTGTCGATGTGTAGGTAAAAACTACACAGGTAATTAGATTTGAGGTTTTATATGTACGGAAATGATACGTATTTTTAAGTACCAAATAATTGTTTTAAATAATTTTCTTTCATTAAAAAGAATCTCATCATTAAAGATACTGTAGCCTATCATTATTTAAATAAAGCATATACCTGTGTTGAAGGCTAAAAGAGAAAAAAAAAATCCCCTTAATATAAAAAGTTTCCCATGCCTTATGGCTAATTTCTCGAAGCCTACTTAGGCTAATTTCTCATGCGCTTCTTTCTGCCAAGTGATGAGACTGATTGGTGTTGAAAAACGGCGGGTCGTTCGTAGTTAATGTGGGTCATCCCCCCACAGCTTCTAAGCCTAATCCGTCATTATCACTTAAGCCGCTTTCGACCAATAAATCATCGACTATTATCTGATAAAGGAAAACAAAAAAGGGGAATGAAAGAGATACGGAAAAAAGCGTGATAGAAGCCTGGGCTGGCAATGAATATTAATAGGATGAACGGAGGTAGAGGGAGGGCATTATCGTTGGAAGGCCTTGCCGTCAGGTGGCGGCGCGCGAATTGGGTAATTCATCAACACAAAAATTAGCGGCATCTATCGGTTTTTAATAAAAGCTTTCTGCTTATGTGCAGATAATAGAAGTAATCTCTCTCAACTTATTATTCAATTAATTGGATTTTTTTTCCATCAATTCCTTTGTGTATATAATTTGATTATTAGCCTTGTCAATCGAGGGACTTAAACTCTCCGTGTGTGAATTTTAAGCGATAATAGTAGTGAATGAATGTAATTAGTCGGGTCTGGGCAAGAAGTTTCGATTTTATTGTATAACAAAATGGGAGAAAAAAGAAGAAAGCTTGCGATGGAAGAATGAGCTTCAAATCATATCCCCGTTCACGGCGATAAAAAATGTAATAACGGGATCTACCTTTTCTTATAATTAAATTTGTTTTTCGATAAACCAATAATCCGGAGAATAATTTTTCGTAAAATGTTCCCCGAAATCGATTCTTTGGACTTAACTTGCTTCAAATATGATAAAAGTAAATTTCTTTGCAGGCTGATTAATGAAGGGGAAGATTTATTTCAATTTAATGAGTAAATGAAACAAATTTCGGAACTGAACTTTCTAATCATAAGTGATAAAAAGGGTGTTATATTGTTATAAAAATTCTCCTTTTTTTTTTCTTCTTTTTAAAAGCAGGGCTTGATTAAATTTGTTTTAATTTTTTTCAATACATATAAAGCATTTTTAAACAATATTTTAACAATCACATTTTTTTACAGTCACTTACAAAGAAAATAATATTTTAAAACATTTTATGGCTGTTTTTTATTTTCGAATTATAGTAGGTAAATATAAAGCTGTCAACATATTCAATTATTTTCATTATGATCCGTAATTATACAATTAAATATATAAGAAATAAACTAAGAAAAAGAATAGCATCCATTCTCGTAAAACAAATTTGCAGTGATTATGTTTATTTTAACTGAATTTCTCATCTTGTTTCTTGTTTTTTTTTATCTAATCTATTTTATGCGATTTTTTTTTCAATTGTAGCACAGGGTATAGAAACCTATAATTAGGATATTTAATCATTCTTTGCCTTTTTAAAAGCTGCAATTATTCTGTTTAACACTATAAAATATTTTAAGGATACTTTGTAATGTTTAATATTCCTTTATATATTTGTATGCATAGTCTGATATGCCTATACAACAAAAAGCTTTGTTAATGTCATAAAGCTGCAATTATTTTGTGTAACATTTTAAATGTTCTTGACTGTCTTCTTTTTAACTTTGTTCTAGAATGGACAATTCGTGATTTCTGTATTAAAACTTGTGGCACTTTTTTCACCTAGACAGTGTAAATCCCCGTTTACATTGTTGATTTAGTGATCATTGCATAAAAAGAAAAACATAATTGGGGCATTTACAAGCCTTAATAGGTCTGCAGAAAGTATTATCTGATTATTAAGTTACTAAGTTATGTCAGTTATTAAAATTTCAAATTGTAAAGTTCTACAAATTGGTAATTTTAAATTTAAATTGGTTTACAACTTTACTTCTCTCGGTTCAAACATTAGCAACCTAAATGGTAAAAACACTGAAATAAAGAGTACTATCGCAGCTCATCTCGTGGGTTAAGAGCATTTCTACCCCTGGACATACAATGACGTCTGGGAGACGTCAGTCTTCTCATGTGCCAAAGTAGATTTTGACGTCTCCGAAACGTCGACAGCTGCCTCCGACAGACATCGTGCGGCATTATATTAAATCACAATTTTATACTGTTACTTAATTATTGTACATTAGCATCATATATAAACTTAATTAAATGTTACGCAGTAATGCAAATATCAAAATAAAAGTTCTCTTTCTCAAATTTCTCACAATTGTTCAGTCAAATAGTATTTTTCGGACACGTCAGATTCCGTTTTACTTGTAAGTCAAGGGCTTAAAATTCAAAATTAATTCAAAGACATAAAAAATAATGTTATAGAATGCAATCAGTTCTGTTCTCACTAATGGATTTAAGACATGGACCTTGACTAAATCACAAATAAATCATCTGACGATTTTTGAAAGAAAAACTCTTCAAAAATTTGTGGTGCTGTAAATGAAGATGGATTTGAAAGACAACAACACAGTTTTGAAATAAATGGGTTTTTCAAGGAAGCAGATAGCATAAAATACAGAAAATTTGTCGTTTTAAATTTGCTGGCTACATCTGCCTAATGAACCCCACTTCACTAACACTTAAGATATTCTACCATAAACTAATTAGTACTAGAGTTAGATGTAGTCCCAAGTTAAGATGTCTGGTACTGAAATTCTGAAGACAAGAACACAGTTTTGAAATAAATGGGGTTTTCAAGGAAGTAGATAGCTTAAAATACAGTAAAATAAGTCGTTTTAAATTTGCTGGATACATCTGCCGAATGAACCTCACTTCACTAAATAATATATTCACCCACTTCATATATTCAACCATAAAACAATTAGTACTAGAGTTAGACGTAGACACAAGTTAAGATGAATTAATTGTGAAGAGAGAGATTTTAGAATTTTAAGAGATACCAACTGGAGAAAAATCACTAAGAAGAGAATTCAGAATGGAGTAGAATTCTTAAGACATCTCTGGCCTACCATTGGCTGTCACGCCAATAGGAGAAAAAGAGAAGAAAATTATATTAAAAAAAAGGGTTAAAGGGTACTTTGCAAAGCTTAGTTATTTTTATTTTTTTATTTAGAAATTTATATATATAATTTTCAATATCTATACAATATTTATGCTTATTTTAGTATGAACGTTAACTTTTTTCAAATGTAAGATTGCTAAAATAATATATGTATAGGAAAAAAGTTGAATGTCATGAAATGTCATGTGATTTGCTTGCTTGCTCAGTTTCGAGACAAATTTCCTTTAAAATAATGGTTCAGTTCTTTTTGAAGTACAAAATTTAAATTACAATTTATATATAATATTATATCTTTTGTTACAATTCTGACTGTATAATGTCAATGTAATTTTTAGCTCTCATTACATTTCTATCCTTTCAAATGTTCATTTTCGTTTGAATTAGGACTGATTCTATAGATATTTTTATAAGAAATGTTAATTTAATAATAATTATAATAGTTGTTATCATTTGAGTAAACAGAGTGTGATAAAAAGAGATGAAGAAAAGATAACATATTTTTTTAATAAACAAATTGTTTCTTTTGTTTTTCTTATTATTTACTTTAGAAGTTTGGGAAAATTTTTAGGAAGAAATTTAGGACTGATTCTATGGATATTTTTATAAGAAATGTTCATTGAATAATAGTTGTAAAAATTGTTATCATTTGAGTAAACAGCAGAAAATAAGAGATGAAATAAAGATAATATATTTTTTATAAACAAATTGTTTCGTTTGTTTGCCTTATCATTTACTTTAGAAGTTTGGGAAAATTTTTAGGAAGATTAAAGTCTTTAAACACTAATTCTTATGAAATTTTCTAATATTCCATTATTTTATTTTCTATGCATAGAAAATAATGTTAAAGGATATTATTATTATTAAGCTCTTTATACTATAATCTTATCGGAATTGTGTTTATATGTCTCAACTAACCATTAGTTTGTTGTATATAAGTTTATATATTGTTTTAATTCCAGTACAAGGTAGAAAAGCCAACAGTTGGGATACATAATTATTCTTTGTCCTTATAAAAGTGTAAATATTCAACAGCCCTATTGAACTTTTGTATACTTTAAAGTATGAAAATGTAAATACAAAGATGATGTACGTAAAAAATTTACCTGCAGTGACGTAGAAGTTTGTAAATTGTTTAAATAGCTTTCTATAAATAAGGGGTCTCTCATCGGTTTTCCTGGGATCATTCCCAGGGATGGGTTATACTAGAGAGTAGAAGAGAATTTTCCATCCCATCTTGGAATTTTTATCCACAAACCCTTCTATAGAGGCTGAATGTGGGATAGGAATAAGCAAGTCCTAATAAAAGCAAAATGAAGCTTAAATAAACCCAGTCTTACTGTTTCAGGTAGGTCTGTACCTGCTATATTGAATTTCTCTCACTTAATGTTAACTTACTGGAAAATAAAATTTCCTCTTTCAGCTCGCATTTAAAGAATTATTTAAAAAACATATACTACGTGGTGGAGCAACAATTTGTTTAGGATACTATTTTTTCTTGTTTTAGAATGTCCGTTAAATTCTCTTATTTGCTTTCGAAAAAGAACATAAGAAATTTCTTACGAATAATTTAAAATTAAATGTACTTTTTATGTTTTTTAAAAAACTATTACTAAAGATAGCACATTAGAGAATTGGTGTACAATCACGTGGGCTAATATTTTTAAGAACTCTTTAAATGCGAGCTATCCACTGGGAATTTTATTTTCCCCATACGTAAACATTCATCGAGAGGAATCTAATACGTCAGATACAAACCAACATTAAAGCTTATTCTATATGGCAACAAACATAATGCTAATTTGAGTTCGAACTTATAAACTTCATTACCGGAAAGTAGTACTGTATACATAAATTTAATATAGACTCAGACAAATTTGTCTGTAGACAAATTGAAAAAGCTGATCATTTCCCATTCGCCTATTAACTAACAGCTTTTTTCAGTTTAACACATTGTGTGCGGGTACATTTCGCAGCGGAATTGTACAGAGAGCGGGCGTTTTGCGGTTAAATTTAGTTATTCAGTTAAATCTCAATAGATCGAAAATTATTTAATTTTTAACCAACTTTTCGTATTTTATATTGAAATATATAAACAAATATATAAATAGACAAATAAGCAAATATATATATATAAATACAAATATATATAATATATAAATATACATATATATAATATCATTTTCGCAAGGATAAATAAAAAGTTAATTTTAAATCTAAATTGATTTTTTAATCACCTTCCCGTTCTGTGGTTTGGCATCGACTGATGTAAAAAGTAGTTTTTATTTGTCTAAATTTTTCTAAAATCTATGTAGTAGACAAAAACATTCGGTTCGTTTTAATGTATATACCGTTGTTTTTGTACCCACAAACAAACCATGTCCTTACACTAACCCGTACTAGTACGTGTCCCGCGCTCAAGTATCAATCGTCCGTAATCCGTAATCTTACACTAATCCATACTCGTAAGTGCCCAGCATAAAATGTTCTAAAAAGCCAAAGTTGGGCCTAGAAAAAGATTTAGCAATTCAAATCAATAAAAATAAAGCCCTACGTACTAAAGCACAGAAATTGTTGTTTTGGCTGGTGGAAAATTAGAAATTTCTTAACAACGTAAAGTAACGCCAGAAGTGTTCGTCTTTTAAAATCCAACCACTCTCGTAAAGTAGCCAGTGTCCTTCTTAAAAAGACAGTAGGGCTGCGTGCAAACATTTGTGAATGTAATATGATCTTGCAACGTCTTTGCTGAAAGTAATGCTATGTATAAGGTGTAAAAGAAGTTCTACTCATTTTGAATGAATCCATGCAGTAGACTCTTGTTACAATCATCTGTGATTAATTTTCATTTGTAAATCTTTTCTTTAATAAAATTTCAGTGAGAACATTAAAAATTAAAAGCTTAACACCAGTAGGTAAGCTGTGCCCCGTCCTAATGTTGAAAAAATGCAAAGGAAAAGCTTGTTTAAGAGCTTAAATATTTTTCAGAGAGAAAAATTTTCCCACTCTTCCAGCATTTGCCACCAATTTCTTCCTTTCTCCCGGTAAGGGAAGAAGCAGGATCGAGTTCATACGGTTGTCTATTATACTTTGAACCATTTTATTTGAGCATTAGGTACTGCCGTCTTTTTATTATCAAATAATTTCTTTATCAAATAGTTTAATATAATTTGATACTTAGGACAGCCTTTTTCACCAGTTTTTACAGTATTCTTGATTTTCTTGTCTTTAGATTCTTTCCCTCCAGTAATGGGGACTGAGAAACAAAATGTTTTTCTCGTCCCATAAGTAGTCAGCCAGAGATGGGGATTAATTACTTAGCCTGTTTTACCATTTACATCACAGGGGGTGAATTTATGCTGTACGAGCTTGGGAGAGAACGTTGTCTTTCTGGAAATATATGATTAGCGAGCTCGCATCGATGTAGCTCGATTGATGTGATACAATTTTACGTATTTAAAAGCCTTATGTGCCTGAGTTACTGTTGACCATAAGTATTCAGATATACACTTGAAACGAAACCAAACCAAACAAAAAAGCTGTTTAATAGCTGAAGATATTAATGACAGGCCCATCAGTGTTGAAGTTTGAGTACTTAAAACTTTTTAGGGATATGAAATCTACAGTATTATACAGTGTTGTACTTTAAGATATTCGTTAAATATAAATGTATCTCAAATAGAGAAATCATGTAAAAAAGCATAGTTTTTTGAAACTGTATTGCTAAAAATGTTGAAAGTATTATTTAAGAGTAATACATATAGAATTATAAATAATTGTTAGAAATAGCATTCTGTTATATAAATATTATAAATATATAAACTGCAGTATGAATTATCATTCCAATAATGTTTATAACTAAGTACTTTATTTACATCTGTTTAAGAATTAAAAAAAAATAAATGAATGTGGATGATGTATATTCCAGCCTATCTTGATCTTTGTTGGTCTTGTGTAAGGATAAAAGTATAGTGCGGAAAACTGTTAAACTCTAACGCTTAATTTTCAATTTAATCCAGTGCAGAAATTTATTCAGTGTCAAAATCAGATAAAGCGAATCTTAAAATATAAATGCGAGCTTACGTACGTGTATCTTATAGAGGTATTTAATGCCAGATCATCACATTTTAAAAATCTTTATTTGGCTGTGAGGCTCTGAGAAACCCCATTTTCTTCCAAACTTACTTCGACATGATTATGATTTGGAAGCGAATAGCTCGTGCCATCGAAATAGCTAACTTTTTGTTCTGAAAAATAAAAATTCCTTGCCCACGACTGTACATGCTTAATTAATATTATGCCTTTTGTATTTATACTATGCTAAATAAATCTCCAGTTTTCCATATATCTATGTGCATTTTTGTGTATGTATTTGTGTACACACATATGTATATAATCCAGGAATTACACAACTGATGGAGGCATTTGAATTTATATCCCCAATTATTTTTCTTGCCCGGGCTACTGGACAAGGAGAAGCCTAAGCTATTAGAC
>CM063503.1:73053478-73083478 GCA_032207245.1 Pardosa pseudoannulata
CTCTATACAGAAACTCAACTGCATTTTACCATATTATTAGCAATGGTCTTATAATGAATAAGTATCTTGATCACGCCTCACATATGATATCGTAGAGATATGACGCCACTCACAACGTTTCTGATTATATTCATCGTCATCGACAAACTACTTCACCTTATAGGGTACATTTAATTCACCAAACAGCTCTATGGTTACGTTTACTGAAGAGATAGGAATATATATTAGTGTAAAATGGTTTCAAAACAATAGATTATCTTTAAAATTAAACTTTATATGTGACCTATACACGAGGAAATTAGATAATAGTGAAGAGAAATACAATTTTGATTTTTGGTTAAAAATAATTCTAATTCTCCCCATCACTTTAAGAAACCAACTGTATTAAAACATATTTTATCATACGTTTGAAAAATATCATTAATATTTTAACATCGCTAATGTATATTAGTAATCTTGGCAAATTTGAATGAGGGATATTTAAAAGATTTTGCAGTAAATGTACTGGACGCAACAAATGGTTAATTATAAGAAAAAATTCACTAGATATTATTTAAATTCGTTAAATGTAAGCTTTAAAACAAAAAGTTGTTTTATAAGTTAAAACTTGTAAACTCTCTCACTGAACAAAAATTTATAAATTTATTATTTATTAAATTTCATAAAAGGAAATTCACTATACAGAAACTCAACTGCATTTTACCATATTTTTGGCATTGTTTCTATACCAAAACAGTATCTTAATCGCACCTCAGGTATGATATCATAGAAATATGATACCAGTCACAACGGTTCTGATTATATTTGTCGTCATCAACAAATTGCTTCACTTAATAGGTTACATCTAATCCAAACAGCTCTATGGTTACGTGTACTGAATAGATAGGAATAGATATTAGTGTAAAATGGTTTCAAAGCAATAGATTATCTTTAAAATTAAACTTTATATGTGACCTATACACAAGGAAATTAGATAATATTGAAGAGAACTACAATTTTGATTTTTCCCTAAAAATAGTTCTAGTTCCCCACATCACTTTAAGAAACCGACTGAATTAAAAGACATTTCATCATACGTTTGAAAGCTATCATTAATACTTTAATATTGCTAATGCATACTAAAGTGATCTTGGTAAATTTCAAGAAGGGATGTTTAAAATAATTTACTGCAAATATATTGGACGTAACAAATTGTGAATTATAAGAAAAAATTCACTAGATATTAATTAAATTCATTAAACGGATGTTTTGTAAAACAAAACAAGTTGTTTTAGAAGTTAAAACTTGTAAACCCTTTCACTGAACAAAAATTCATAAAGTTATTCGTTATCTGTTAAATTTAATAAAAGAAAGTTCGCTATACAGAAACTCAACTGTATTTTGCCATATTTTTACAAATGTTCTCATATGAAACAGTATCTGGTTCGCGCCTCACATATGATATCGTAGACATATGACGCCAGTCACAACGTTTCTGATTATATTCGTCGTCATCGACAAATTTTTTCACCTTATAGGGTACATCTAATCCACCAAACATCTCCATGGTTACGTTTACTGAAGAGATAAGAATATATATTAGTGTAAAATGTTTTCAAAACAATAGATTATCTCTAAAATTAAACTTTATATGGGACCTTCAAGGAATTTAGATAATAGTGAAGAAAACTATGATTTTGGTTTTTGGTTAAAAATAATTCTAATTCCCCACATCACTTTAAGAAACCGACTGAATTAAAACACATTTCATCATACGTTTGAAAAATATCATTAATACTTTAACATCGCTGATTTATACTAGTAATCGTGCTAAATTTGAATGAGGGTTATTTAAAAGATTTTGCAGTAAATGTACTGGACGCATCAAATGGTTAATTATAAGAAAAAATTCACTAGATATTATTTAAATTCGTTAAATGGAAGATTTAAAATAAAAAGTTGTTTTATAAGTTAAAACTTATAAACTCTCTCACTGAACAAAAATTCATAAAGTTATTATTTATTAAATTTCATGAAAGGAAATTCACTATACAGAAACTCAACTGCATTTTACCATATTTTTGTCATTGTTCCTATACCAAAACAGTATCTTGATCGCACCTGACGTATGATATCATAGGCATATGACGCCAGTCACAAAGTTTCTGATTATATACGTCGTCATCTTCAAATTGCTTCACTTAATAGGGTACATCTAATCCACCAAACAGCTCTATGGTTATGCTTACTGAAGAGATAGGAATATATATTTAAAAGATTTTGCTGTAAATATACTAGATTTAACAAATGGTGAAATATAAGAAAAAATTAATGAGATATTATATAAATTCGTTAAATGGAAGTTTTATTGCTTGTAAAACCCTCTCACTGAACAAAAATTCATAAAGTTATTCGTTATTTATAAAGTTCATAAAAGGAAGTTCACCATACATAAACTCAACAGCATTGTACCATATTTTTGGCATGGTTCTTATAATGAAACAATATCTTCAACTCACCTCACGTATGATATCGTAGACATATGACGCCAGTCACAACGGTTCTGATTATATTCCTCGTCATCTTCAAATTGCTTCACTTAATAGGGTACATCTAATCCACCAAACAGCTCTATGGTTATGCTTACTGAAGAGATAAGAATATATATTTAAAAGATTTTGTTGTAAATGTATTAGATTTAACAAAATTAAATATAAGAAAAATTAATGAGATATTATATAAACGTTAAATGGAAGTTTATTTTGTAAAACCCTCTCACTGGAACAAAATAATTCATAAAGTTATTCGTTATTTATAAAGTTCAAAAAAGGAAGTTCACCATACATAAACTCAACAGCATTGTACCATATTTTTGGCATTGTTCTTATAATGAAACAATATCTTCAACTCACCTCACGTATGATATCGTAGACATATGACGCCAGTCACAACGTTTCTGATTATATTCCTCGTCATCGACAAATTGCTTCACTTAATAGGGTACGTCTAATCCACCGAACAGCTCTGTGGTCACGTATTCTGAAAAGCGATAGAAATACATATATTAATGTTACATTTATTTAAAACAATAGATGATCTTTAAAATTAAACTTTATATTTGACCTATAGACAAAGAAATTAGATAATAGTAAAGAGAACTACGATTTTGATTCATGGCTAAAAATAATTCTGTTTCCACTCACCACTTTAAGAAATAGATTGAATTAAAACACATTTCATCATATATTTAAAAGATTTCATTAATACTTAATATCGCTAATGCATACTAAAGTGATCTTGGCAAATTTGAAGGAGGGATATTGAAAAGATTTTGTTATACATGTACTGGACGTATTAGAACTGTAGCTAGAAATCGGTTTTAAACTGATATATAACAAATTCTCAGAGATAATGTAGGATATAAGATCGTGTGTTAATATTATGCATGCCATAAATTGGATTAAGGCTCTTTTTTTCATTCCGATAAAAAACTGGAAATTAGCTAGAATTAATTAGAATTTACTAGAATTAAAACTGGTTGAAATAATTCATTATTAGGATCAATTTTAATACATTACATATATACATGCGTACGTTTGTTTAAAAACATATTGGTTTGGTTTGGTTTTCAACCACATTAGATAATGAAATATTAAAGATAATAAATGCATATTAATTAACATTTTAATAACCAATATCACATATTAATGAGAAATGAAATAATGCATATATTACATTAAATACCATATTATATGACTAATTAATATTTATTATATTTTATGTATAACATACGAGCATATGTCATATATTAGGAATATCATGTATTGCATTGAGGCACGTTTTTCAACTCCTCTTAGCCCACTCTCCTGTTTCTAATCATGGATCTTGTTGGTGCTTCAACCACATTTGGCGAAATTGGCGTGCTTGCAGCTTGCGTGCGTGGCGTGCTTGCAGCGTGGCGTTTGAAATCTGGCGAGGGGATCGTAACTCAACAAATTGATACATAAACAAAAACAACATTTTGAGGAAAAATTTTACAAAAATTGAATATTTAAAATCTAATTGAATTAACAAAGAAAACACAAAGGAAACACATAACATTCATACTAAATAGACTGAAACATTCACTTAATCACAAATTAAATAAACTGAGTGTGATTTTCATCACAAATTTGTGATTTAGTGTAAATTGTAAAATTAATTTAAACAAAAAAAAAAAAAAAAGAAAGAAAACTGTATTTTGAGTGGAGGTTGAAGAGGAGTTGTAAAATTGAAAATTTTTTTTCAAATCTCTTATTCATCCCTATGTAGAATATAAACTGGTTTTCACCAGTTTATATTCTACATAGAATTCCAGAATTTTCTTACTAATTAGGATATTTTTTTTATTACATATATACATGCTTATGTTTGTTTACACATACATACTAAATAAAAAACGAAGGAAGAAATGCAATGAAATACGCTCATATGTTTTATATATATATATATATATATATATATATATATATATAATTATTAGTTATATATAAAATATATGACATATATTCGTACGTTAATATATACATTTTTTTCTGCGTTTTTCATTCAGTATGTCACTGCAAACAAACTCACGAATGTATATATGTAACATATTAAAATTGATCCTAATAATTAAATTATTTTTACCATCTTAAATTCTAAATCTTGATAAAAAAAAACGATCATTAATTAAAAAAACAATTACTTTCATTTCTTGGAAATAAAATCCTTAACTTGCAATACTTTACATATTTCCATGAAATCTTAGTGACTCATTCCGACTTTAATCTTGTGTATCGTCAATTTTTTA
Organism: Pardosa pseudoannulata; assembly: GCA_032207245.1. NCBI lineage: Eukaryota > Metazoa > Arthropoda > Arachnida > Araneae > Lycosidae > Pardosa > Pardosa pseudoannulata. Next base: position 73,058,289 of record CM063503.1, read on the forward strand.
CTGACCATTTGGCAGACTTAGCACCCAAAATTAGTGAGCTATAACGATTATCATGACAATTAGGCTTCCTCTCGTTCAGCGGTAGACGAAGTTTCTGCACTTGGATGGTAGATTGCTGTAAAGACATACGGCATTGCCATCTAAAAATTTGTATTTGATGGAATAAGTTGGATTTTTAACGGACTTAGATTACGTTTGTTTGATTTTAAGTTTGGTGTGGAGTTAATGAAAGCTTGGGATTTAACTCTAGCGCCGGCAAACAAAATAAAGGGTGATTCTTCTTAAAAAATTTACAAGTCTTAAAATAAATATGCTTGTCCTATATATTTATACTATAAGCATATTTTTTTATGTTTGACATATGCTCTTAAATACAAAAATAAAATTAGTAATGTAAGTTCAATGACAAAAAGGAATCACTTAAAGAATTTCCATTTATATTTTTAATTTAATGTACAAAGATTCGTGAAAACGATCTTTCACCAAATTTTTTTCGAATTAGTGAAATTAACTTCTTGAATAACTGACTTTATCCAATTTCATAAGTTTAGCTGCTGCTGCAAGCTTTACAGATTCTTACAGTATTTTTTTGAAATTTTGAAATTTAAAATTTTTATTTAATTTTTTTTACAGTTGAGGACTCATTATTTGCGCAGACCAAGAAATTGTATGAGATGGAATTTTATGGTTCTTACAGTTAAAATTTGATCCCGAGAAAAACTCGCTTAATTTGCTTCATCGAAAACTGCAATCCGAGTAACACCCGGACTCAGTTCGCGAATTATTTAAAAATTCGAACTTAGCAGAAGAAGTTTAAAAATATTCACTTTTAGGTTGTTACAGTTAAACTTGATCCCGAGAAAGACTCTGCTTAATTTGCTTCACCGAAAACTGCAATGCGAGTAACAGCAGGACTCAGACCGCGAAGAAGTCGAAAAATATTCACTTTTAGGCTAAATTAACTATACAAGTAATACACTTAACTTTTTTGCAATACAAAAAAATAATATCGAAATTTTATATTTACGTTGTCAATATTTATTAGAACTAAAACTTCTTCTGAAGCTCTACAGCCGATTATCGGCCAAGGCTGTCTCAGTTTAAACCATCTTGATCTTTCCAATGCCATTGTCCTCCAGCGATTGACACCAATACTCTTAAGCCATCGCTCCACACTGTCAAGCTATCTACTTCATCTACCAATCTACATTCATGTAGAGCTTGCGCACAATCCATGTTCCTATTCTCAGTTCCTTAAACTTTCCGCGTCGCCTGGGTGAGATCCTTCCGGTTTTTACTTCTTAAGATTTCTTTACGATTGTGTTTTAAGGGATGAAGTTGAGAATTAAAACATAATTAGGTAAAAAAAAATCCTATTTATTAATGTATTGTATTAAAATATATCATAAAACATATTGTATTTGCACGAAGTTTACTAAATTCTATCAAATATTTCTCTTTAATATTTCAGAAAGAGTTTATACATGAATTAACTAATAATAATGATTAAAAACTTTGGAAATCTTTCAAATTTTCTATCTTTTTAATTTTTAAAAATTTTAAGGTGAAAATTCATAATTTTTTTTTTTTTTTTTTTTGCAATACAAAGATTTTAAAGTATGTAAATATTGATATTTTACTTAGATTTTTCGTCATTATTATTGGTATCTTAGGAGTAACATATGTAACAAACTGGAAATATATATGAAATATGTGCCAGATTCATCCAAAAGCACAACACATTTTATTTCTGGTGATGATACATCAAATCAATACAACAGGCAAGAACTTTTTGAACATTGTGCACATACACTTTTTAAGTAGGGATTTCTCAGGTAAAAAGACTACGAATAATCCCTAAGCACATTTGATCACGTGATAAAGATGCTCATGTTTAAACAGAACGCTTTTACTATTGGCTAAAGAAGTACAGACAGAGGCTGAATTAAGTCTATAGCATGACTAGAGGGAAAAATCAGAATTACCGCGCAAACCCCAACGTAATTTATGAACAGAAGTTATTAAATTAATATTAAATATGTAAATAAGGGAATTTAATATTACATATATGAAAATATATCTGTACATCAGTTTTTTAAAAACCATTCTTATATGTTATTTTTGCACATTTATGTATAATTTTTTTTTCATCTTTTAGGGGAAAAACATTACTTCCATTTCCAAAAAATTGAGCGACTTAGTAAGTTGGAAAAGGCATTATGAACCAACATGGTATCGAAGTGAAGGTCTCCATTTGGGCATAAAACTTCTTACTTTTTACTACTTTCATATGATTATAGGTATTCCGTATTACCTCAAAGAAACTTATACGGCTCTTCACTAAAAACTAGCTATCTCAAAAAAATTTGTAAAAATACTTTATGATGGCTAAAATTTGAAATTTGTGAAACAGTGCCCTTTACTTTCGAGGCACAGATAAGTTTAAATATCATGAGCGGAAGTTGCAAAAACTACGTGTTGAATAATATTAATTTTAAACCACTTTTAATGTTGGATGCTGCTAGACTCGACTTTTTATTTATATAAAATTTGAGTTTTTGAGATATTTTTATACAGTTTGTGGCTAAAGATAGAGAACACTTTTAGCTATCAGATAAACTAAATTTTGAAAAATTGATTTTTTGAAGTTTTAAGTGTTATGTGGTGTTACCTTACGAGGATAGACTACTAAAATATTAAATTCGAGTTACGAAATTTTTACCCATATGCACTGAAATACAACAAAATCAGTCACAAATAAAAATTTTAATCAGGTATTTAAAAAAAGTTTTTATATTATTTTATCAATTTTTAAATTAGTCTTTCCGATTTTATTTTTTATTTTTCTGCCATTTTTGCCTTATTATTATTTTAAAAAATATTTGAAATTTTTGAAGCGTAATTTAGTTGATTGATTGAATAGTTAATCAGTGGGAAATATTTTTACATCTATACACTGCATTTCTGTGAAAATTTTGTGGTTTTCTAAATTTAAATTGGGCTGTTATGATGCAAATGAATGAACATAGAATGCATCGATTTATGCTGTATAGATGAGTATTTGGTGAAAATCTTGTTGCAATCTGTGGAAGATTAAACAGTTACAAAGATTTTTTTTTTAAGTTAACAATATTTTTAAAAAATTAACTTTTTGAAAAAGTAATTTATATTAAAAAGAAAAAAAAGTTACTTATTTAGTTACATACTACTTATGTAATGAGTGATAAAATAGTACACAGTGTCATAACTCTATAATTCGAAAGAGTTCTAACATTTATTGTCTCTTTGAAGCCGAGTTTAGTGCATACTAATATCCATGCCTGCAGTACGATTCTAACTAGCGGAGTCTTGAATTCAAAGGCAGTATCCTACGGCTGGTATTCTGAAATGTGGGATTTGTATGTTGGACATTAACTTATTTTGCTGTATATGATGAGTATTTGGTAGAAATCTTGTTGCAATCTCCGAAAGATTAAACAGCTAAACAGTTTTTTTTAATTAACAAAACATTTTTAAAAATTCAATTTTTGAAAAAGTAATTTAATATTAAATAAAAACCAATTTGACTTATGTAGTTACATACTACTTATGTAATGAGTGATAAAATAGTACACAGTGTCATAACTCTATAATTCGAAAGAGTTCTAACATTTATTGTCTCTTTGAAGCCGAGTTTAGTGCATACTAATATCCATGCCTGCAGTACGATTCTAACTAGCGGAGTCTTGAATTCAAAGGCAGTATCCTACGGCTGGTATTCTGAAATGTGGGATTTGTATGTTGGACATTAACTTATATTGATTTTATTTAATTAACAAATGAGATTTAAGAAATGAAAGAGGATGCCAAGAAAAGGAGAGGGGGGAATAACTTTTGCGTTAAATTATTCTCTTCTTCATTTAAGATTTCCGACTTTTTATTAAATTCGAAATTTTTTCTCTTATCTTTCTTTATATCTGTTAAGATATATTTACCTCATAAATACAATAACATCGCTTGTAAACTTATAAATTTTATTCAAAGTTATCACCACTAATGATTAACACATCGAACATGAAAAGGAAAGTACTAAATGAAAGTCGAGAGGGTTTGTCAAGAATCTTAAGTTAACGAGTTTTACTGTTTAGATTGGAAGCGTCTTCTCCATGTATACAGTTAAAAAATAAAGCCTTTAACAGAGAATCGAATTGATCTGTTTGTTCCATACCGATAACATAAACTAACAAACATCATAAATGTTTAGCTAGAACGTCTGACCTACCATCCCAATATGGCGACTGTTTGCGCTGATTGTAAGCGATGTTTGTCTTGCCGTGACAGGAAACCCATCCCCTAGCTTATGACACGTGAAAGTATCTGAAGATCCCCCCCTCCCACCTCCCGCCTTCAGTTTGACTTCTGTATTATTGTTTCACTCCCTGGATATTTTTTTGCTACTCACTCAGCTTTTCTCAAACCATTTATAGCTGTCATAGTTGATGGCGATATCTTTTTCTTCACTCTCCACTTAGCTGCTTCTGGAGCTGGGGAGCCCGCGGAGGTTCCCTGCTGCTGTAACCCAAAACACTCGGGTTTCCTTTTTCTTTTGGAGCACAATGGGGGGACTAGATGCTACGTACAATCAGTTCTGGCAGAGGCAGGATTGCTCCAACTGACAGATCTGGAAACTTTTTTGACGACAGCTTCGTGAATACGACCCAGATAGCATTGTTCCTCAGCGTGATGCTCTTGAACTTGCTGAGTTACGTCTGAAGCGAAATTTTTCACTTTTCCCCTACTTATCACGTGCCAACTAAAGGAAAAGTACCTTCGAGCTTTCATTATCTTTTTTTGGAGGGGTGACCATCTCTGCACAATTGAAACGATCGCATTGAGGTCTACGAGGAAATCCTTCAGAGAGTAATTTATTTCCCTTAATGCACGTATATCCTACTTGAGCAATAGATTATATAAAGTGTAAGTATTTTATGTTTACGGGGGAAAAGAAAATTCAGTTTGTAGGCATACTTAGTTATATTGAAATATTTAAAATAAAATTACATTACTTAATCACGGTAGTCATACTTGTTTATTATGATAAGGAAATATTTATTCGCTGACGATTACACAGATTTTTTTATGCTGGTTTATTGATTTATTATAAATCACATCTAGTTCTGGTAGTTTCAGGATTGCTCCAATAGACAGATCTAGAATTTGTTTCGAGAACAGCTTCGCAAATACGACCCAGATAGCTATGATGCTCTTGAATTTACGTCTTGAGTTACGTCTGAGGCAAAAATTTTCATTTTCACTTACTTATCATGCGCCAATCACATTGAAATGTAACTTTGAGCTTTCATTACCTTTTCTGGGAGGTGGCCCTTTTTGCAGAATTGAAAGACTTATTGAAGTCTACTGAAAAATCATACAGAAAGTAATTTATTTCCCTTAATTCACGTATATCCTACTTGAGCATCAGATTATACATAGTATTTTATGTTTATGAGGTAAAAGAAAATTCAATTTGTAGGCATATTTAGTTATATTGAAATATTTAAAATAAAATTACATTACTTAATCATGGCAGTCATACTTGTTTATTATGATAATGAAATATTTATTCGCGTACGATTACACAGATTTTTTTATGCTGGTTTATTGATTTATTATAGATTACATCCAGTTCTGGTAGTTTAAGGATTGCTCCAATTGACAGATCTAGAAACTTTTTCGAGAACAACTTTGGGAATACAACCCAGATAGCTATGATGGTCTTGAATTTTCTGAGTTACGTCTGAAGCAAAAATTTTCATTTTTCACTTACATATCATGCGCCAATCAAAATGAAATGTAACTTTCAGCTTTCATTATCTTTTCTGGGAGGTAGCCATTTCTGCAGAAAGATTGCATTGAAGTCTACCGGAAAAATCATACAGAAAGTAATTTATTTCCCTTAATGCACGTATATCTTACTTGGGCAATAGATTATATAAAGTATTTTATGTTTACGAGGTAAAAGAAAATTCAGTTTGTGGGCATATTTAGTTATGTTGAAATATTTAAAATAAAATTACATTACTTAATCACGGTACTCATACTTGTTCATTATGATAAGAAATATTTATTTGAATACGATTACACAGAATGTTTTATGCTGGTTTATTGATTTATTATAGGTCACATCCAGTTCTGGTAGTTTCAGGATTGCTCCAATTGACAGATCTAGAAACTTTTTCGAGAACAACTTCGGGAATACGACCCATATAGCTATGATGCTCTTGAATATGCCGAATTACGTCTGAAGCAAAAATTTTCATTTTCACTTATATTGCCGCATAAAAAAGCTTAGCCAACGAGCTAAGTGGCCGAATGGTCAAAGCACGCAATCCAGACCCGAGTATTGTGGGTTCGATGGTTTCCATGGCTGTTTATTCAAAGTACGGATTTTTAATTTTAAAAATGTTATTTATTGTTTCCTTATATTTCCTTATGTTCTTGAACATTCTAGATCTTTCTTTAATATGTAAATTAGTTATTTCTCGAATATTCTGTTCGGGTATAAAAGCTGATACCAACTAGTTATAGGCAACTTCTCGATCTTGTTAAGTTGCGAGTTGCTACTTAGCTTCAATAAATTCTTCTGTTAAGTTAAACGGTGTGTTCATTCGAATCTTCGTGACAATATCATGCGCCGATCAAAATGAAACGTAATTTTGAGCTTTCATTATCTTTTCTTGGAGGTGGCATTGAAGATTGCATTGAAGTCTACTGGAAAATCATACAGAAAATAATTTATTTCCCTAATGCACGTATATCCTACTTGAACTTTAAGTTATACTACTAGTGTATAATGCGCCCACAATTTTCTACACAAAAAAAAAGTTGAAATTTAATTGCATGGTACTGCAAGTCACTTTCCAGATTGTAAACCCATTTTTACAGGGGCCAAAAATATAACACAAAAAATATCATACAAAATTTTATAAATATAGCATACAAAGTAAAGAAATCTGTGATGATTACATTGTTTTACAAGCAAAGACTCTAAATAAAAAAGGTTTTTTTTTCCGTTGCCATTTTTTTGGTTTAAAATTCAATAGTAAAAAACTGTTTGAAGACAGATTCTTCAGTTTTCGATGGTAGTGATAGTTCCTTGGTGTGTGTGCCTAAGTGAAGGCAACATAGGAAACATGAATGATATTCAGTCTTAGAGTCTATACTCTGTGTAAGACGTCTAACACACAATCACATAAAAATTTTTAATTAATATAAATTAAACATTTAAAACTACTTCTATTCAAAAGGCATTTTTCAAATTTTAATTTAATATTATTCTCTAAGTTTAATTATTTCACTACAACAAAGTATTTTGACTTTTCGTACAATAGTTGTTAAATTAATACAGCTCTATCATTTTCCTCCAGCTCATCCTGAATCTAAAAATGTGCATATAATATACCTATTTCTAATTTCAGTAGTCTATAGACATCTTAAAGATTTCACAGCAGTGTCTAATTATAATCTATTTAACGTATGAATATCAGTACCATTTTGAGGCACAATATCGATTATAATCAAATTACAAAATACTGATTTCAGTTGAAATGAAAAATACAGAAGTTGTTGCTTAAATTTGATATTAGCTTATTTTCTTCCATATTGCATTTTAGAACAGATCATTGCCGTGACTCGTTCTAAATAAATGAATTATTTCTTTCTAATTCTGGCAGTGAATTCAATACGCGTAAGTTTTGTTTTTATAGATGTGTATCTGTAAAATCATTGCAGCCTTTTGTAGTGCTCCTTATTCTATACTGAAAAAAGATTATGTATAATGTCTCCTAAAGTGATTACTGTTAAACAGATAATATTACTTTTGTTATCTTTCTAATAAAAAAATGAAGTCAATAGGTAAGAATAGAATAGAAGATAAAACATGTTTGATTGAATTTATGTACATCCATATCTTGAAAATTGATGAATTAATCTGGAATTTACAACCTGATTAAATAATATCTAATAAATACACATTAATGGTTCAATAACTATATTGCTTAATTTATCTAAATCAATTTGAAATCCCGACAGTTTTATCAACTATTTGCATTAAAACGCAAAAATGTAAAAGAAGACACCTTTGGGTAGAAACAGATGTATGCAAAATCGTGGTAGATATAGTATTAATATACAAAACTAAAGAAATCTATCTAAAAATTTTTAATCTATAAGCAAGAACCTCTCAAACATACAAAAAGAGGTTTTGTTGTTTGCCTTGTTGCCATTCCTTTAGTTTAAAATTTTCCTAAAATAGTTCGGTTAATATTTCTAAGACACATTCTCTAGCTTCCGATTGCATGAGTAGCTAGGCATGTGTGCCTTATGCGAATGCAATATAGGGAACATGAATGGTATTTCAATCCTAAGAAGCTCTATTCTTCTGTGCAAGGTGTCAAACGCACTCAATTTTTAAAAACTAGTATAGTTTAAACAGATTTATCAACAAAACTAAAGAAATCTATGCGGAATACACAATTCTGTAAGCAAAAGCTTTTCAAACAAAGATTTTTTTTCTGTTCGTCTTGTTGTCATCTATTTGTTTTGTGTAATATTTTCTAAAAAAGATTTTGTTAATATTTCGAGGACACATTTTCTAGCTTCTGATGGTAGGGATAGCTTGGCGTGTCTGCTTTAAGTGAATGCAACACAGGAAACATGAATGGCATTTCAATCCTAAGAAGTTTGATTCTTCTGTGTGAGGCGTCTAATACTTTCTAATCTTCCAAGGATAATTTTGTTCAGAGAAAAGACGTTACTAAGCTACCATTTACTCGACTTGTAGTTTCTTTCCCATGGCTTCCTGGGGACGCCTTGGATGCCACAATTACTAACCTCATGCTGGTGATAGACAGTGATTAGCTCTAATTCACCTCGCCTCGTTGGAGGCTGCTGATTCTTTCCAAGAAGGGATGGGGACCTCGCATACATTGAACGAGTAAACAAACTTACTCTAAACAGAACTTTTGGAAGCTTTTGAAAAAGCGAGATTAGATGATCATTTATTGAAATATCTTTTAGATGGATAAGGCAATCAATGGGTTTTCTTTTTAATTTTTCTATTTGCATGAAATGAGCTATGTACAAGTTAACAGGTGATTTATGTTACAATGTTTAAACTACCATTCTCGCGTTTAAATATGATACCTGATGTAATGAACAAAGATATTTCTTCAAATTGGTAGACTATACTACACAGAACAATATTTTATTAAAGTTTTGGTTAAAGAATAGATATGAGACTGTTTTTTAGTTCTGAAGAAATCTCAATTGAAATATGATTTGATATTTTATTGAAATATCTCTTATATAGAATATCTCATCTGGAAATACCTTTCAGATGAATAAAGCAAGAAATGAGTTTAAAGTTCTCTTTTGTTTGTATAAAATATGTTCATATACACGTAAATATCGATGGATGTTACAATATTTCATATAACATTCTCGTTTTTAACTATGGTAACGTATAATGTAATGCACAGAGTTATTTCCCCAATTAGGCAGACTATACAATATGTAGAACGATATTTCTAAAACTTTGATTAAAAGCTAGATAATATTGAAGTATCTTTTAGATGGATAAGTCAATAAATGATATTTTAACATTTCTTTTAGTATAAAATGAGCTCATATACAAGCTCATAGGTTCTTTATGCTACAGCATTTCAACGACCATTTTCATGATTAAATATGAAAGCATGTGATGTAATAATTGAGTTAAGTTTTAAGTATGCAGACTATATGATAGGGGTAGCCAAGCTCCTTGATAGTCCGAGCCATTTTTTAAAATTAAAATTTTTTCGAGATCTGCGATTAAATACGTATTTAAAAGTATGCAGAAAAGGTATTAAAATTTTTTTTACAGAAATTATATTTATTGAATGTCATTTGGAAGTTTTTCGTCCTTTAATTTTTCATGGAAATTTTTGAATTGTCGATGATTTTTGCTTTGGTGTGAATGTAATTTATAATGTGTAACACTGTTCTCATAACACCAGGATATTTTAAATATTTTGTAATGAGATGTTCTCGGTGAATTATGCAGTGAATCGGAATGAATTGTGGAATTTGAGAATCATCTATTTAAAGACCAATAAGACCAAATTTTTTACTCAGCATTGCCGGACTCCATCAGTAGTAATAATTTTTTCAAATATAATAACGAAAAAATGAAAAGGAAACTCGGGTACATTTATCGAGAGCCACAAATAATCTTTCAAAGAGCCACATGTGGCTCGAGAGTCGCAGGTTTGCCACCCTTGTTATATGGCATACAGAAAAATATTTAATCATAGTTTGTTTTGTTCTCATCAAATTAGTTATTTATTAAATGATAAAGAAACCATGTATTACAAGAAAAAGTGTATGTGTTTTGTGACTGTGCTTTAAACAGTTTATGCCAGCAGTTTATGAAATAGTGTGATTAATCTTTTTATATTTTTTGGAATTCTTATATCTTTTTAGTTAAGGTAGTTGGTCTCTAATAAATAACCCCAGATATTTTCAACTAATCTTCTATTTATGATTTTGTGAATGAGATTGATATTTTATGATATGTGAAGTCCGTACTTACATCTGGTTTTCCCGTATGTCCATCCACTAAAACTTTTGAATTTTCGTACAGTAGTTGTTAAATTAATACAGCTATATCATTTTCCTTCAGCTCATCCTGTATCTAAAAATGTACATATGGTATACCTATTTCTAATTATAAGAGTCTTTAGACACCTTAAAGATTTCATAGCAGTGTCTAATTTTAATCTATTTTACGTATGAATATCAGTACCATTATGTGGCACAATATCAATTATAATCAAATTACAAAATACCAATTTCAGTTGAAATGAAAAATACAGGAGTTGTTGCTTAAATTTGATATTAGCTTAAATTTGATATTAGCTTATTTTCTTCCATATTGCATTTTAGAGCAGATCATTGCAGTGACTCGTGCTAAAAAAACTATAGATGTGTACCTATAAAGTCAAGACGAATAATGATAGATTTTATAAAATTTCACTCCATAGTACTATTTATATGCGATTGTAAATAAATCTCTTTTCCCGAAATTTTATTTTTCTAAGTGGCATCATGTGATTTCTAAAATTACAGGCCATTCACAAATAGATATCAGTTATAATTTTAGAATCAACACTAAAATTATGTAAATTTCTCTCTCTTCCTCTGTTGAACTCTCAAGTGTTCATAATAACTTAGATTCAACATATTCAGCAATATATATTCAATATAAATTATTCAGGCGTTAATTACTCAACATGATACATTTCACATACTAACAAATTAAAAATCAGTAAATATGCATATTTTGCCTGCTACTTTTTGTAACTCTAGGCTGTACTGAAAAAAAAATGAAAAAAAAAATGAAAAATCTGATTTTTTCTAATCAAAATTTTTCTATTAGTAGCTCACACTTTAATGATTTAAGAAAATACAGTGTTAATCAAGATAGAGTCAAACACTATTGTTTATGATAATGTAGTGCTTAAAACACCTTTAATGAGACATTTCATAAAACAACTTACTTAGACTGATATATTCATTTAACCGGTTTTTAGTTATAAATAGGTTATTTGTGCAATCAACATTACACTGAAGTAAGCTATCTAAATATATACACATAAAAGCATATAAGCAGAAAAGACAGTAGTTCTGAAATATTTCTGACAATATTTCATGTATGTTTGATGTGCTTACCTAGATAAAATATTTCAGTGTGAAAACAATGCTTCTTATTTATATTAAGCAGGTTACACTTTCCTAAAGAAATATTTCATGGTCAAATGATTTAATGTATAAGCTTCAAATAATAAGCAGGAAATGTTTGACCTCTCCACCCCTTGGTTTCTGTAAAGAGAAAAAAAAGTTAATATTAGACTTTTATATGAAAGCTATCTCTTACAAATTTTATTTATTGTTCTATTTCTAATTTGATAACAATTTGTTATGTACTCAATTCAAGAAAATACTTATATAACAAGCTTAAAATTTCTAAGGAAAATTCAAAATGACATCTTATGGTAAACATCTTATAAAACGTAGTGCTCTGTTAAGTAAAAGTATAAGTTAAGATTTTATTTTCATTTCATAGATTTTCACTATGAAAGCTATCTCTATGAGAAAGAATATCAAACAACCAAATGAATAATAAAAGCTGTAATAATAAATGTGCTCTATTTATTATTGTTTGCATTAATGCTTTATTTTCCTATAAGTACCAATCGGAGTGTTTAGCGAATAAATCTCAACTGCATCGTTAAAGCGCCATAGGAACATTAAAAATGAATAAGAGAAACTTAATTACGTATCAGATAAATATTAAAAAATAATCAGCATCATCAGAAGAAATAAAATATATCAAATATTTATAACACTGTGCTATTTCTATGAGGACAAGAAAGTTAATAGGTATAGTATTTATGAAAGAAACCTTTTAAGGTCCCAAGTGTTGTTAATTTGGTAGAACGCCAATTTTCGAGTTACAGCATTAGGTTCAAAATAACAAGGTTTGTGTTCAATGTAGAGTATTTAAGTATAGATGCATACTACAGTAATAGATTCAAAACTTTCTTTTAGGTACCCAACTGTGTTTAAATGACGGATTTTGGTGACATATTAGAAATTTACTTTATTGTTTTATTTGACAGACCTTAATGTTAGCTTTCCTAAACCGTTTTTCTTTTGTTTTTAAGATCTATTAAACATAAGTAGTGACAATTTTTGTTTTTGATGGACCAGAAATTGTGCTTAAATAACCGGAAGTCATAATTTAAATGGATTTCATTTCAAAGCAAATCATTTAATTTAAGTTTTTATTTGAAAACTACCTTTTGCTGATATTTTAATTTTATTTCTAACTTTTAAAGCTGGAGATGTTTAAGTGGCTGCAATAGACATTTTGTAAAACTTTTTTCTGCAGCAACAACTTAAAATGCATTTTTTGATAAACTAGTTTTGGACGTTTCGTTACTCAGGAACATCGTGATAACAAGAACGTTTTTCCTATGAAAATATCAAACGTCTTACAAATAATTTACTTATATTGTGAGCTTAATAAATTAAAAGTTTGATAGTAAAAATAATCACTGGAAAATCACAGCTGTCTTACAGTGTGGATGTTACAATATATATGTGGATTGTTTTAAAGAAAATAGCTGAATTGTTACTTCTGGGATGGATATTATCTATTATTAAATTCTCGGGTGTCTATGGTGTGTACATAACCCCCCAGAATAGTTTTGTATTGGCATATTTTTTTCTTTCAAATTTAGTGGTAAGTTTCAAAGATTGACTATTTTTTTTCCATATATATGTGAGAAAATATTTTTTAAACATATTTTAAAATGTTTCATTTTTATATGCTTTGATATAAAATACTGTAGCATTTACGATGCAATCAATTGATGTACGTAGCATTTGATGCAAATACCGTAGAAAAAATTATTAACACATTATTTTTAGCTGTTTTTCTAGATATGGAAATGAAACCAATCGGTTACCTATTAGGGTCTTTGCACCTTTCAAATGACAAAAATTTTAATTTTTCAATTTTTGGATAAAAAAGTTTTTGATTGTTCTAATACAAAGGGCAAAAATTATGAAACAATCCTATTATTTAAAATATGTTGGTTTGTCAAACAATTCCTGCAAAAGTAATGTCTCATTTCTTATAAAAAGTATGCCTTGAAGTATGTTTCAAATAATAACTTATAGATCTATTTCAGCCTTGAAATTGAGTTTATTTGGTTTGGTTTTTAAAGAAATATATATTCAAGCAGCAAATTCAGTAAGTATTGAAAAGTTAAGACTGTTTTAGATATTGTTGTTGATTTACTGATTTGAAATTTTTAAATTATGTTTCCTCAGTTTGCATGAAATCATGGACTGTAAAATGCTAAATTAATGGACTTAAAACATTGTGTGGTTATTATACTGTAACTCATAGAATAAGGAGTTATTTTGTAATATCTGTAAAAGAAAAAAATATTAAAAATAAAAATGGAAGATAAATCAGGATCTTTTACCGGTTTTTGCATATATTTTTGCGCTTTAATTTGTTTCTGAAAAACTATTTGATTAATTACAAAATCGATTCTGGAAATTCCCAACAACTTTATTGTGTACAAAGCAAAAAATTTTAATGACTATATAAAAAATTGGATAAGAAAAAAGGATTCTTGAAATCGTTAAATTAAAAAAAGATTGAGTTTTAAAATTCCTATCATAGTAAAATTAGTAATCGAATAATAACACTTATACACGTAATATTAATAATAAATACACGTAACATACACGTAGTATACACGTAATATAATAAATACACGTAATATTAGCTAGTGAAAACTCTTATACAAAGAAAATTGGTCAAAAAGTGATAAGTCCCCTATTAAAAAGAGAGAAAGATTCAGTTATAGCCTGAAATTCTTGTTAAACTTTGACAAGCTGAGTACTGACTTACTATTACTTAACAATTACCTATTGTTATTCGAATATTCAGTTGAAAGATAAGTAAAGAAACTAAAAATTCGAAGATTTATAAATTAAATTCAACGAAAGTATTTTTATTTTATATACATCTGGTGTAATTAAATATCTTATTTTTTTATTATACAAATAAGAATTTTTCAAGCATAGTTGTTTAATTTTATTCACTTCATCTTTTTCCTGAAAAATAGGAAAAACTACAAAGGTGTAGGGGCTGGTTTGAAGCCTGGTCTCTCCGATCTCGAAGGTCAAGTGGGACCTAAAGATGGGCAGCTATCAACAGAGCGGTCTTGAGTGTTCCGTTGAAATGTATGAATGAACAGAACTTTCTCTTTAGTCAGTTTGTTTCAGTCAAGGTCAACTCTGCCCGGTGGCAAGCTGCATTGCTCTGCAATCATTCACAGGTAGGTAATGTACCTAATAATGAAATGAGGAAAGCTACATTTTTGTTCCCTCGTAACTTAAAATCATGATGGAGGGCGTTTATAACAGGTTCAAAAGGAAGCAGTAATGGGCATGGGAACGATTCGCCAGAATCTAGTAATGCATTGTTAGTTGTCTTGATGTTTCCATTTGTAACTGTTCATTGTGTTTTTGAAGATTTATGCCTAGTTTACTTTATGTTCAATTAATAAAATAAATTTTTATAGGTATTCTAAAGGATGAAAATAGTTACAGTAACCTATGGGAACTTATTTTTTCCTTTTTTTAGTGTAAGCAAATTTAATTTTATTCATTTATTTAAACCTTAATTTGACAAGATGTTTTTTAAAATATTTTTTAATTTCTGTTATTTTTCCAATGTCTGTATAGACATTAGGATCTCTGTAAAATAAACAAAAAAACATATTTTCCATTTTTGAGATAATTAATGTCCACTGTGGCGAACACTGACAATTATGTTATATGATTATCAGCATTGGCACGACAGCCCTTTGTGGGCCTGGGCCTTCCTTAGCAACTTTTCCCAATTTGCCCTTCTCCCAGCAATTGATCTCCAGTTCTTTACTTTTAAGATGGCAAAATCTTCATCCACACAGTCTTTCCACCGTTTCTTAGGCCTTCCTTTTGGTCTTTTATTGGAAGGGAGTGCATTAAAAACCCTCAAAGTTGTTCGTTCTGGGCTCATTCTCATTACATGTCCTGCCCATCTCATTCTATTCAGCTTTATAGATTTGATAACATCATCACTGTTAAAGATCTTATATAATTCAAAATTATATCTTTTTCTCCAGTTGTTATTTTTAAAGACAGCACCAAAGATGGTTCGAGTAGTTATAAATATACATGTCCGGTGTAGCTGCCAGACTTAGCCAAATTAAGGGTTAACATCTATTACATTTGCGGCGACGTAACACAAAATATTATCCCGTGCTCAAGGAAATGCCTCTACTTCAATTCTAACTTTTCCTTTCCCCTGGTGACATAATGTAAATGGTTTTCCATCTTCTGCCATTTTGTATTAAAAAAGCTGTGCTAGTCATTTATCTCCAGATGTTATCAGATGTAATGGAAATTCTTAGGAATTGTAGATTAAATATTTAGACTTGCGTTGATATATATGTTGTTCCTCTTCATTTATTTCCTCCCCAGATTTGATATTGTGTTTTACATCGTTTTAATGACAGACATGCTTTATTGTGCTGAGAGATATACAAATACCATTCAACTTAAAAACATTGTGATGCTGTTACCAAAAACTGTGCTGCTTTCGTAATTATATAGAAAAATGAATCTGTTAATAAATAAAATTCGTAGCAGGAAATAGACTTTGGCTGTTAATGCAACATTTAAAAAATTATTTTTAAAGAAAAATTTAAAATTTTGTAAAAAATTTTAAGAGATCATATTTTTTTAAATCATAACTCTTCATTTTTTTCTCATTTTTTTTATTTTTAATCATCATTTTTAATCATTTTCTTGTAAATGTATTTGATATATTTTGAAGATGTGTACAGCTAAATGTGTATTTATTTTGATTCAACAGCTGATATCCAGTAAAAATTCTTATAAATTGCCTACAGGACACGTTTACTCAATTTATATGAAATAAACTAATTAAAAATGCTTATAAATAGTTTCTGTTTTAAATCATAACCTTAGTAAAGTTATTTAAGATTTCAAATTAGGAACTATTTAAAAGTCAGGTAACTTTTATAAGCAATTTAAAAGCTCAAGTAATTATCAGTTCAGGTAGGTCGAGTTGGAAGACTAACTAAAAATGGAGTCAAGGATCTACTAAACATTTTTATGCAGATAAAATTCGCATGAACTGAAATTCAGTGTTCGCAAATTATTCATTTAACTAGCATATAGGCCATTACATGACGGGATCAGCAAAATTTTTAATTTTCCAGAACTATAAAGTAACCTATGGGGCAGGTGAAAAATAGTTTGTTTTTGGCTGATAATTATCTGGTATGCATTCAATCATTTGTTTATCTTCATTTTCCTCTAAAATTTTCCGATACTGTGAATGCACTTTAGAATCACACTGAATTCATTTACAAAGATAATTAAAAGTTTTCTTAGCTACTTCGAAATTACCGTTAAGTTCTTCCCAATATTTTTCTACAGTAATTAATGAAAAGAAAGGAATGATACTATCATTTCCACTACACCTCGGAGGTAGATAGAATTTGTTGCTAATACCAGTGATAAAATTTTCATTGCAGCAAAAACTAATCAAGATTGAATTTAAAATTATCACATATGTACCCAATCTATTATTTAAACCAAATATAAAAGAAAAATATTTACGTAGTATCTAAGTTCATTGATAAAACATATGAAAAAAATGCAGACGATATTTGAATAATTTGAAATAAGAAATGATTAAACGAGATGCTTAAAGGAATGACGTTATAAGGCTAAAAAAAAATGCTATTTTTACCTATTTAATATGTGATAAATTGATAAGTTTAATTGCCTGCTCTTAACCGGAGAAAATAGGGCTGGAAATAATGGCATTAAACGCTCGAAAAGGGGGGGAAGGGTTTGATTTCGAACGTTTTTCGAACTCAACGCTAACCCTAACTCATCAAGAATCCAATATGGATGCATCTACCCATTCCAAATTCAACCGCTTCATAAATTCGAGGACAGATCAAACAGATAACTTAGACTATTATTATATAGGGGGTAAGCTGGGCACAATTACATCTTATCTTGGTAATGCAGTACTGTATGGTACGTTAGAAAGTAGTCCCATTAAAAGTTTTTCGAACGTTTTAAAGACGACATTATTTTTTGCTGTGATATGAAGCATATTTATACTAATTTACTTTAGAGTTGGATTGATAAAAACTTTCCTTGCTTTGAATTTTGATATCCCTATTTCATTAAGAATCCAATATGGATGCCTCTATCCATTCCAGGTCTATCCGCTTCATTTAATCATTCATTTATCAATCGTACTAAATTCGAGGACAGACTGGCAGATAACTTAGGCTTTTATTAAATAGGGGATGCATAGGAAACGCAACGAAAATTATGAAATTATATATCGGGAGGGGAAGTCTTACTAAACAGAGAAGTCAAGGATGAGGATGGGAAATCGAACAATAGTAGTGGAATTGCCTGCAAATCTGAAAACCGACTCCCAATATTTGTTGAAGCTTTGAGTGGCCTGGGAAGACGAACTCGGAGTCAAATGCGAAACTTTCGCAGCTGCAATTTTTTTCTTTTTTTTTTTTCCTGTTGTGAAGGTCCAGGCCAGAAAACAAACCGAACATTGGAACGGCGGGCAGCGTTTCAACTCGTCTCCTTTTTCCTGGTGAACTGTGTTTACTCTGGACTCTATTTCAGGGTGACTCGTTCAAACGTTTCCTCACCCTCTGAAACCGGTTAATGGAAAAGAGTGCGGGGGAAAAAAAGGAAAGAGTCCCCCCTTTCAGAGCGGTTAGGGATACTGACGGTAGAGAGTAAGTTAGATTTGATTTCATTGTTGTTTGTACCTTTATGAATGAGTTTAAATCGTCATAGAATATTACAGTATATTTTCTTTTACTCTTTATTCCAGCGTTATTTCATTGGAACATGGAGCATCTTCTAAAGACCGCTGTGGATAGATTTGTCATCTTTCCCGTCAAATTGTTCTTTTTTAATTCAAACTCTTATTTTGCTCAACTGAGTTCTATACAAGGACCTACAAATATAGAGAAAGTGCATGTTTGTAAACAAATACGAGTTCTGACTACAACTCGTTGGCAAAACATTGCTTGTTTTCATTGTATTTTTTTTTGTCTGGAGTGCTACGGTCTATATTTTTGCAACACGAGAGCTAATGAGACCGGGACCTACGGCTTAAAGCCGATTCCGAACGGTTACGAACATCCATATTGGAATAGGATATACGTGGGATATATACGTGGGATTTGAACCCACGAACTCCGGTACCGAAGTTACCGGACCCTAAGCAATCGGCACTCTAACCAATCGGCAATCCCTAACCAATCGGCAATTGTTCGGCTTCATTGTATCTTATGAGATTCGATACGGATCACGTATACAACAAAACTAAATTTTACTTAAGGGAAGGGGGAGGAACCATCAGAAACTGTAACCAAGTAATTCAAAATAGATTTTTTTTTGCACTTACAAAAGTATATATTTAAAAAAAATTAAACACTTTACACAGTACTATTAAGTATGATAATCAAAGCATAACTATTTTGATTATGTTAACAGGCACAATAAACTATTACATAAATAAGAATCTCATAAAAATGTGTAAAACCTGATCATTTTAAGGACAAAAAAATAATTATATTTATAGGTACAGTACTTCTCACAAAAGCATAGAAAATACATTAGAAATATGAAAAAAAATCTTAGTAATAATAAAATACTAATAGCATACTAATTTTATATAATCTATTACATTACAGTAAGGTTAACGTTTTATTACAATTCTGAAAATGTTTGCCGCAAGTTCTCAAAGAAGAACTTGGAGTCCAGTCATGCCTTTTCAAAGCTTTTATCCAAAGCATTCGCAATGTAGAATCTTTAGAAAAGCAATAAAATCCGATATATTCGCCTTTTTTGAAACGCTTTGTACAGCCCTACGCACCACAGCTTGTTACCATTTCAGAAAATTGACAAAATTAAAACCCTAATAACAAGCACAATCCGTAGAAAATTCAAATGTTTTGCCAACGAGGAAGTTGAGGTGCAACTTTTGCTGAACCTGACGTCATGCGCACATTCTCTATACTTTTAGTATGAGGAAAAAAAACTCGTTTATCACTATTATAAGTTACTAGCATATCTAGCCCGTCATATGACCACATCAGTAAAATTTTTAATTTTCCAGAATTGTAAAGTACCCTATAAGGCAGGTAAAAAAATTGTTTGTTTTTTGGATGACAATTATCTGGTACACGCTCAAAAATTTGTTTATCTTTACTGATCGCATGTTAGTTACCAACTTTAATTTATTTTGTAATATTACATGATAGAATGAACGGCAGAGGTTTTAATATTGACAGCGATTATTTAGCGGTATATATGAACGATGTCCAAAATTTAGCGAATCGATTGCAGACCGTGTGGTTATGTATAAAAAACAAACAAACAATTCCAGGTCCATAAATTCGTGGACAGACGGACAGATAACTTAGGCAGTTATTATATAGGGGATATAGTAATTTAGAAAAATAAATAACTTAGGAATGTTAATATAAGATAAGCGACAACCTGAATTTTTAGGTGCAATTTTGCTCTGCTTTCCAGCATTATGTCAATGGAATATAAAGCATCTTTTAATCCTTCGCCTGTGACGCCTGAACTTAGTCCTTGCAACGCAAATACGCCAATTTTGGAATGCCCAGCCTGAGTTCGGGCAAGAGAAAAAGTGGTATTTCAATTCCTTGAAGCCCGAAAGTAATTCATCCAATTCATAATATTTAATTTACCATTTTCCTAATAGATAGAGATACTTTCAGGCGAAAAGTTCGACAGTTTCGCGACATTTGTCGCTATTTCTCGAATACTGTAAAAGATTTGTAAAATTCAAAGGAATCCTAGGGACATCGAATTCATGACAATTGATGTAGATAATACTAATGTCGTGTTACTTTTATTTATCCAGAAAATTATGTCATTTGATTTATTTTGCTGTAATTAGAGCAAAAATTACTGTAATCTATTAACATTTCCCGTGTACTTGAAAATACTGAAAATAGTAGTTATTTCGTTTAATATTTAATTTTTTTCAAAAATAACCTATTTCTAACATTTTGATAAAAAATAACAAAATTAAAGCGAAATAAAATTTTTATTTTTGAGACGATTTTCTCAAATATATTCCACAAGCAAGGGGTTAAGGACCATAGTGGATATATTTGCCTAATTTTTATACAAAAGTCATTATCTCCCGATGCAGAGGCGCTACAGTAAGGCACTATATTTTGCGTAGGATTAAAATAACATTTGTTTTTTAGAGTGTTATTTTGTTTTTATCGTATTGCAAATACACAACCCGGTGAAAGGTTTTCACAGCATCTGTGTCCATTGGTCTAAGTTGACCCTTCTCGTTTATTTTTTGTAACTTTAAAAATAATGTTTTTTAACATTAGTGTTTTTGTTTTAATTGTTTGTTTTCTTATATTACAAATTACCCTTGTTAATCTTGCATAACATTGTTGAATAAATTTTTGTACGCATAATGTTTTATGTATCTTACAGTCATATAAGGTTTCACAAAAAAACTAGTTGCTACAGCCTACATTGCTAGCAGCTTTTTTTTTTTTTTTTTTTTTTTTTTTTTTTTTTTTTTTTAACCGGTGAAAGGTTTTGACTGCATCTGTGTCCATTGGTCTATCAAAACTTTTCGTCGGTGGATTAAAGAACTTGACTCTTCTCGTCTATTTTTCGTAACTTTAAAAATAATGTATTTTAACATTAGTGTTTTTGTTTTTATTGTTTGTTTTCTTATATTACAAATACCCCTTGTTTATTTTGCACAACATTATTAAATAAATTTTTGTACTCATAATGTTTTGTGCATCTTACAATTATATAAGGTTTCACAAAAAACTAGTTGCTACAGTCCACGTTGCTACAACCTACATAGCTAGCAGGTTTTTTTTAATATAAAAGAGTAGAAAAATTGGTGGCAATAGTTAAAAAACTGCATAAGTTTCATTATTAATGGATTTGAAATTTATTTATATCAGAAATTATCTTTTGTGTGCATTTTAGGTAAATACTTTCTTATAGGATTTCTTAGATCTTTAAAATATTTTTTTAATAGGAGTTATACATGAAATACACTAAAGAAAATTAGATCTTTGATATTGAATGAGAAAAGATGTTTGCAGCTGATTAATTTACGAGGAAATTACGATATGCTTAAAATTATAAATAATAAAAATAAAACCAATTTTTACACGATATATTAAGTAAAACTTTCTAATAAATCACCAAATTTATCATTTTAATTATACTTTTAATACATATCTAAATGGTTTTCATATGAAGTACACTACTCGATTTAATAGAAATTATAAAAACTTGAGAAAACAGAAGAAAACAAGACTTAATACATTTATTTTTGAAAAAAAAAAGTGTCCCTCAAGCTTTCAACTCATTAAAATCATTTATCTTTGAGCGATAGCAATAAAGAAAACAGTAGCTAAATCCTA
The DNA here is from genome assembly GCA_032207245.1 of Pardosa pseudoannulata. NCBI lineage: Eukaryota > Metazoa > Arthropoda > Arachnida > Araneae > Lycosidae > Pardosa > Pardosa pseudoannulata. The sequence continues at coordinate 73,080,470 of CM063503.1, forward strand.
TTTTTTAAACGTTATTTTTTTTTTGCACAGATTTTTCGTTTATAGTGTTACCTAATTAATAAGATCATTTCAATCTATCAAAAGCTCCGCTTTTATGCTTTACGCATCATGATACAGAAGGTAAAAGTAAACAATTATGCATTTTTTGTCCTGTAATTAATTTAATAGTTTTGAAAATAAAGACAAAATGTCTCTGCCGCTAGCGTCTTTTATGCAAGATTAATTTTGAGCGTTATTTTATGCGTATGTTTATTTAATTTGTGTAATTACTGATTTTTAAATGAATTTACTGGCAACGGATCAACTTCCTCGGAAGAAGACGCCTATAGGATATATCCTCTCGAGAGATTAATTGGATGTATTACTTTGAATTCTTAATTACTCCCAATTCCTGTTCTGTAGATGAGCATCTTTGTTCTCTTTAAATTCGCACGTGTAAATTTTTTTTCTTTAAAGGGGGGTTGTATATTGCTCTAATCTTATCCATCTAAAATGAACCTTTCCTACCTACTCAATGAATAAAAACACCACTGATAAGAAAGATTAGGAAAAAAACTGGTATTTATAATTAAATATTAAAATGCAATTTTGTAAAATGGCATATCCCCTTTTCTTTATTTCTAAATATACAGTGAAACCGCAATTATACGAAACAAGGGGAAACGGAGAATTCTCCGTGTAAGTGGATATTTCGTATATGTGAATAGTAGTCATTTCCGACTATGAAAAAGCGAAAACAATACTGTGACATTTTTCTTGTTTTTTTTTTTTCTCAATAAATAAGTGTAGGTTTAATGTAAAAATATACTTTTAATAAAATGTGTAAATTATAACAGCAATAAATTTTTGTCTACATAAGTACAGCAAGTTTTTGTATTCAGTAAACACATAAATACTTAAAACGGACAGTTTTATAAAACGATTGTAAAAAAAATAAATAGTAAAATAGTATTAAATAATATAAAAGTAATGTTACGAGAAATAGAAAACACGAATGAAAAATTCTCTCTACTTTTTGGAGAATAATATACATAAAACGAAACATGTTCTTTTTATTTAAAACTAAATAAATTTTTCGTTGGGAGACCAAAAATCTCTTCGCAGAAGTCATTGGTTCACAAGGGCGCGATACAGAACCCCGGGGGGCGGTAGGATGATGCTGATGGACAGTAAACTTGTTTCGGCTTCGGAAGGGGGGGGGATGTAAGCATGTTTTGGCTTTCAAACTTAATTCCCAAAATATCAAATAAATATATTACATTAATAACCTAATTTACACGATTTTTACCTGTAAAAAACACGATCTTTGGTACCATTGCGTAAATGGTATCAAAACCAGTAATTTTCATCCCATATATTCTCACTTATGACATTAGACCGACATTCAGAAAATATATTTAATCAACAGCATTCATTTGATTGTAGTTTGAGCCTTTTTCGGTAACAAAAGTTTGGTGTATAATGCTATTGAAGAAAATTACGTGAACTTTTGTAAGTATAAAGAAGGTGCCCTAAAATTAATACGACGGTCCAATCTCGATTTTTTTCCACGAATTCCATATTTCATTGATAGCGCACATTATTTTCTTATCTTTCAATGGAAACCAGTTCAAACACCTGTTCGCACACCTGGACAGAACAAGGGGTAAATAGATGTCTATTCTATTCAGAAAAACTGGAGACTGCAAGATAAACTTACTCTCTTACTGCCAGTTCAATAACTGCAAGTGAAAACCAACAACAGTGTGCTTAAAATGTAATGTTGGACTTTGTTTTGATCATTTCTTCAAATTTAATCTATGAATCAGCCTAATGTAACGTAAGTGATATTTGTTAAGTTTTAGTAGTGTATTGGACCGTTGTCCTATTTATAGGATAGCTAATTATATAAAAAATTTAAAGTATTTTTTTCAAAATTTTGGTTTTATATACTTAGTTGCACCGTATTAATGATATGGATTAAGTTTTAATATCTTACATAAATATTTAGTTGGTGTGGTACAATATGGGTTAAGTATGTCGCATCCCCTATGCTTCAAACTATGAAATTTTTACAAAGGGGGCGTTGAACCTTTTTCAGCTTTGTGAGGGGGGGCGGCTTAAAAAAGGTTGAGAATCACTGGTATAAGTGAATAATTTAATACATAGCACTTATGGGAATTTTGCTAGTGAGAGGGAAGTTCTCTGTGTAGCTGAATGTTTCTGGTAAGAAATGTTTCATACATACACAATCAAACCTTGCTGTTGTGACATCATTGCTTTTCATAACAATTTGCTGCTATAACGAATTTGACCTTAAACTGAATTATGCTCTTCTATTGATAAAATTGAAAGAAACCATGTTGTCACTTCAGATGGTTGATTTAGTCTGGTTGGCTTTGAGCGCTATGATCTACTGTTTTTATTACCTGAGACATAATATGGCCAGGACCTTCTGCCCAAAGCAGATTCTGAACGGCTACAAATATTCATGCCAGCTTTAAGGTTTTGAATCCACGAACTCCAGTATTGAAGTGCAGAGCGCTAACAATTTCATAACCATTTTGCCTTCCGATAGTTATTAATTAAATATTGACAATAATACAAATATGCGTTAAAATTGTAGCAATTTCTACTATTTAATTTAACTAGTCTTCGATGGAAAAATATATCATTAAAATTTTCTCTTTAAAAGTAGTTTTAGCATTTTACCTGCAACATAGAATCCGTTAATTGGTGATTTATCGCATTACATTAATTTCTAACACTAGCATATAGCCCGTCGTATGACGGAATCAGTAAAAGTTTTAATTTTCCAAAATTGTATAGTACCCTATGCGGCAGGTAAAAAATGGTTTATTTTTTGGCTGAGCATTATCTGGTACACGCTCAATAATTTGTTTATCTTCATACTCCTCTAAAGTCTCCCGATACTGTGAATGCAGTTTAGAATCATGTTGAATTCATTTAGTCAAACCGTGTGGTTATGTATAAAAAACAAACACACAAATGAACAAACTTCTTAATTTT
>CM063503.1:73088478-73100978 GCA_032207245.1 Pardosa pseudoannulata
TAATAATATTATAAGATAAAGTCGACCAAAGTCTAGAGTTTTTTGATTTGGTGCAATACTGGAATATTGAAAGTTTTATGGCAGTCAGTGTTCATAACTGTTCAGTATGATGCAATATACCCTAAAATACAGGCGTAATAGGATTTACTGCATCTTTCGTTAGTTTAATAAGATAGAAAAGAAAAATGGACAAAATATTTCTTTTTTAAATTTAGTGGTGATACTATGATACTAATTTAAGAATTCTTTACCAATAAATGCTCATTCTATTTTTATTTAATGAAACACATACTTAATTTAGCTTAGAAATTTGAATAAATCAAAAGTTTAACTAAATATCATTAATAATACTATAAGATAAAGTTGACTAAAGTCCAGAGTTTTTCGATTTGGTGCAATACCGGAATATTGAAAGTTTTAAGGCAGTGAGTGTTCAGAACTGTTCAGTATGATGAAATATACCCTAAAATACAGACGTAATAGGATTTACTGCATTTTCCTTTAATTTAATAAGATAGAAAAGAAAAATGGACAAAATATTTCTTTTTTAAATTTAGTGGTGATACTATGATACTAATTTAAGAATTCTTTACCAATAAATGCTCATTCTATTTTTATTTAATGAAACACATACTTAATTTAGCTTAGAAACATGAATAAATCAAAAGTTTAATTAAATATCATTAATAATACTATAATATAATTTAAAATTTGAGATACTAGTTTAAGATATTTTAATATTAAATTCCCACTTTTATTTCTATTTAATGAAATACAGGTTAAAATGATCAAATTAACAAGTATAAATTAATGATTTATCTAAAATCCGTCTATAATATTGGAAGTTTAAGGCAGTCAGTGTTCAGAACTTTTCAGTATGATGCAATATATCCTAAAATACAGACATAACAGGAATTTACTGCACATTCAGTTAATTTAATTTAAGATATAAAAGAAACGTGGACAAAATATTTCTTTTTAAAACTTAGCGGTGATAACAATGATACTAATTTAAGAATTCTTTAACAATAAATGCACATTCTATTTTTATTTAATGCAACACATATTGCATTTAGCTTAGAAATATGAATAAATCAAAAGTTTAACTAAATATTATTAATAATACTATAAGATAAAGTCGACCAAAGATTTTTTTCGATTTGGTGCAATACTGGAATATTGAAGGTTTTAAGGCAGTCAGTGCTCAGAACTTTTCAGTATGATGCAATATACCCTAAAATACAGAGGTAATATGATTTACTTAACTTTTCGTTAATTTAATTTAAGATATAAAAGAAAAATGGACAAAATATTTCTTTTCTAAACTTTGTGGCGATAACTATGGTACTAATTTAAGAATTCTTTAACAATAAATGCTCATTCTATTTTTATTTAATTAAACACATACTGGATTTAGCTTAGAAATATGAATAAATCAAAAGTTTAACTAAATATCATTAATAATACTATAAGATAAAGTTGACTGAAGTCCAAAGTTTTTCGATTTGGTGCAATACTGGAATATTGAAAGTTTTAAGGCAGTCAGTGTTCAGAACTGTTCAGTATGATGCAATATACCCTAAAATACAGATGTAATAGGATTTACTGCATTTTCCATTAATTTAATAAGATATAAAAGAAAAATGGACAAAATATTTCTTTTTTAAATTTAGCGGTGATAACTATGATACTAATTTAAGAATTCTTTAACAATAAATGCACATTCTATTCTTATTTAATGCAACACATATTGAATTTAGCTTAGAAACATGAATAAATCAAAAGTTTAATTAAATATCATTAATAATACTATAATATAATTTAAAATTTGAGATACTAGTCTAAGATATTTTAATATTAAATTCCCATTTTTATTTCTATTTAATGAAATACAAATTAAACTTATCAAATTAACAAGTATAAATTAATGATTTATCTAAAACCCGTCTATAATATTGGAAGTTTAAGGCAGTCGGTGTTCAGAACTTTTCAGTATGATGCAATATATCTTAAAATACAGACATAACAGGAATTTACTGTACATTCCGTTAATTTAATTTAAGATATAAAAGAAAAATGGACTAACTATTTCTTTTTTAAACTTTGCGGTGATAACTATGATACTAATTTAAGAATTCTTTAACAATAAATGCTCATTCTATTTTTATTTAATTAAACACATACTGGATTTAGTTTAGAAATATGAATAAACCAAAAGTTTAACTAAATATCATTAATAATGCTTTAAGATAAAGTCGACCAAAGTCTAGAGTTTTTCGATTTGAGGCAATACTGGAATATTGAAAGTTTTAAGGCAGTCAGTGTTCATAACTGTTCAGTATGATGAAATATACCCTAAAATACAGACGTAATAGGATTTACTGCATTTTCCATTAATTTAATAAGATATAAAAGAAAAATGGACAAAATATTTCTTTTTTAAATTTAGCGGTGATAACTATGATACTAATTTAAGAATTCTTTAACAATAAATGCACATTCTATTTTTATTTAATGCAACACATATTGAATTTAGCATAGAAATATGAAAAATCAAAAGTTTAATTAAATATCATTAATAATACTATAAGATAATCTAAAATCTGAGATACTAGTTTAAGATATTTTAATATTAAATTCCCTTTTTATTTCTATTTAATGAAATGCAGATTAAAATTATCAAATTGATAAATATAAATTAATGATTTATTTAAAATCAATTTATAATATTGTAAGTTTAAGGCAGTCAATGTTCAGAACATTTTAGTATGATGTAATATATTCTGAAATACAGACATAATATGATTTACTGCATATTCCGTTAATTTTATTTAAGTTATAAAAGAAAAATGGACGAAATATTTCTTTTCTAAACTTTGTGGTGATAACTATGGTACTAATTTAAGAATTCTTTAACAATAAATGCTTATTCTATTTTTATTTAATTAAACACATACTGGATTTAGCATAGAAATATGAATAAATCAAAAGTTTAACTAAATATCATTAATAATACTTTTTAATTTAAGAAATAAAAGAAATATGGGGTAAATATTTTTTTAACTTCGCGGTGATAACAATGATACTAATTTAACAATTCTTTAACAATAAATGCACATTCTATTTTTATTTAATGCAACACATATTGCATTTATCTTAGTACTATGGATAAATCAAAAGTTTAACTAGATATCATTAACCCCTTAATGCACAGTTTTTTTGAAAATGTCTGGCCAAAAAAAATCAATTTTTTAATGTAAAAAACACAATTTAGAACGTTGTCTTGCCAAGAAAATTACAAAAATACAAAAATAATCAATATTTTTATTGCAACTTTGTATTTTGATAACATTGCAAAATATAGTCGAATATTGTAATATTATACACACATCGACTTTTTTTTATCTTTCTTTTCAAATTCCCATTTCAGAATAAACATTATTATCAGTAAAAATACTTATTTATACTTTTAAAACATAAATAACAATACTAGTATTTATAAGATAATCAAAATTTTCTTTTGTGTGATATATTTCGAAAGAAGGCGCAGCACATAGCCCAACATTGCAACTATTACACATGTAACGACTCTCTTTTCTTTTCCTTTTTCCTTTGCTATCTCTTTTAGCACAACACACAGTGCAATATCTACAAAAGTACAACGCCGCTCGAATTATCTCGAGTGGGCACAGTTTGGCAAGTTTAGCGCGCTCGAGTTAACTCGAGCGTGCACGTTAAGAGGTTAATAATACTATAAGATAAAGTCGATCAAAGTCTTTTTTTTTTTTTTTTTTTTTTTTTGGATTTGGTGCAATACAGGGGGAAATTACAGGAATAATAGACAATATTAACCCATCAATGCCTGAGTCATTTCTGCCGAATAGATATTGGCGAATATCTTAAAACTAAGTTAGGACTGCACAGAGTAAAACAGATATGAAATTTAAGTAACTTTGAATATTACTGACTGTTCTTGTAGTTCCCATCTGTCATTTTAAAAATCACAAGACACCATTTATAAAAAAAAAAGAAAAAAAATCACGTTAAGAGATTTATTTAGTATGCACACATGGTACCGTTGAGTGAAGCTTTATTATAGATACAGCTATTTATCCCGATTTCAGGTGATGTGCCTGCCAAAAAAGTAACCCATCAATGCCTGAGTCATTTCTGCCGAATACATATTGGCAAATATCTTAAAACTAAGTTAGGACTGCACAGAGTAAAACAGATATGAAATTTAAGCAACTATGAATATTACAAACTGTTTTTGTTAGTTCTCATCTACCATTTCAAAAATCACAGGACACCATTTATAAAAAAATAAGGAAAAAAATCACTTTAAGAGATTTATTTAGTATGTACACATGGTACCGTTAAGTGAAGCTTTATTATAGATAAAGCTTTTTATCACGATTTCATATGATGTACCTGCCGAAAAAGTAAAGTTATGTATAAGGCTAGAAAAAATTTTAAAACGTCAAAGCAAAGGAAAAATTTGGATGTCACTTATTAATCAATTTTTCTACTCCTCTCAACTCGTGCATGATTTTGTTTTAAAGTAACGTTCCTTAAAGTTTAAAAGAACTTATAAATACTCTTATAGTTTTATAGTTTTGTATCCTCAAAATAAAAGCCTTTTAGGTTGAACTAGAATTTGAAGAACTTTTGGGGAAAAGTCACAGCTTCATTCATCACATTAAAGCTTTAATAATTTTAAAAATATACTGTTTTGTGACTTTACGTAATTTTATAACGATTTTATAAGTGAATTTGAAGTTTTAGGGGAGTAATATAGTCCCCCTCCAAGTAAATAAATATTTTCCTCTGCTTCTAAGCAAGTATGCTTATAAACTGTGCATAACAGAGCACTCAGTGCTCCACAGAAAAAAAAGAATAACTTAAAAATAAAAAATATTTTATCAAACATATTTTGAAGTTTAAAACTAGGAATAGTTTTAGCTAACAAAATGGAACAAAAATGTAATAATGCTGACGCAATAATGATGAATATAATAATGATGATGTGAAAGTTCGAAAGTAAAATTTATAACAAATGTAATAAAGTTAGACTAATAAGATAACACAGGGTTAATTTGCAATATTTGCCCTAAATTTATTTTCAATTTTTATTTCATTTTTTATTCTCTTTATTGTGTATATTTTCTATCTGCAAAATTAGTGCAGGAAAAAGATTAAATAGTGAAATCTAATGGCCTGCAAGCTGAAATGACAAAAGTACCTTAAATCGTGAATACTATTTAGTTTATATATTTATATTTGCTAAGTACATAGCTTCGAAATAAAATTTAGTGCTTTGCGTTGAATTTCCAATTTCAAAGTTACCCATTCACTGCAAAAGTTCGAAAACCTCTGGTACAGATTTCGTCCAGTTTGGTTTGGAGCACTACGATCTACCGTTTTGTTATACGAAGGCTAATGAGACCGAAACCTACCGCTTAAAGCCGAATCCGAACGGCTACGAACATTCCTGCCATCAGCGGGATTCGAACCCTCGAACTCCGGTACCAAACAGCAGCACTCTACCATTCGACCATTGTTAGGTCCTTCTGGTTTAGAAGAATTCAACAAATTGAAGACCAGAAAATGAAGCTAAAAAGTAAAATGCTTGAAGTTATACGAGTGGATTACTCATTTAATTGATTTTTTGCACTTCACAAAAAATAAGAAAATCAAAAAGAAATATTGAAAATAATGACGAATTTGCTACTGCAACGAAACACATTTTTTTTAACTGAATAATTTTGATAATAATATTTAAAAAAAAAAAATTACGAGTTCTTTATAATTGCATGATTTAAATTCTTACTTACATATTGCATTTTAATTACATTGTTTTTTTTAATTTAAAAGTCTATTTAAAATTCAGAGAGAAAAATATTAGCAGTAAACACGTATCCATTACTAATAGCAGAGATTTTTTTTCACATTATGTGTGTGACTCTGTGTTCTGCCTTAGCTATTATAGCATCCAATATAGTGAGTAACAAATTTAAATTATTGCAATTGTTTTTTTAAATGAATGTTACAACGAGTATTAAAAAGAATATTATTTCCATGAACAACTATTGTTATTTATGATACATTATTAAAGAGATATTGCTTCTGTTACAGTAGAATGAATAATATTTTTGTTCACATTTTTTATTCTGTTGCTGTATGCGATTCGGCGTATTTCAAGTATTCAAATACAGTTTCCTTTATGCTCGAAAAATCCTATTGAGCTCCTATTTTCTGGCCTTTCTACTTTTATTTTAACTTTGAAAATCCGAATGAGAATGAGGAAGCAAACAAATTTGCTTCTTTCGTCGGACGTCAGCGTGTTTTGTAAGAGTTTTGATGAACTGAAATGTTTGTTTAATGATATTAATAAATTCCGTACTTAAAAGGATCCCGAAATGAAGATCCGAATTCTGGCTATCTCTTTTGAAAAAGATCTGGTAGCGAAAAATTTACCTACATCAAATATTTCAATGATTTCGGTATTTAGCCACTGCAAGTTTTTCACGACTCACTGCCTGATTCAACACTCAAACTGGTGCAATTTTATTTTGGCAGAGCAGAATTCGAGTTCCACCTGGTGAAAAATGTCTGGTTCTTTGGCTGTTCTCGGAAATGTCAATTTTCTGGTAGAGTGACGAGTACTCGGGCTGTTTGTTAGGATACTGTGCTGTGTGCCTCTGCCGCCTCTCGCTTTCTTGTCCGTGATTCGTTACCGAGATGGTCGGCAAAAGTTTGCCCGACGGCGCAATTCTCAATTAGTTTTTCCTCCCGCTTGTTTCGGTGAAAATTCGGAAGCCGACTCGGTAATAATCACATAAAAAACGCAGACTGAAGTCGTGCGGTTTCGAATGTTAATAACCGACCGTATTCGACCGAGTGATGCGAAAAGAAAAGGGGTAAAAGAGGATCCAGCGAAAAGAAGGGGGAGACAAGCATGCATATACCCGCGCTTTGACTAATTCCTTATTTGCCATCGATCAATATTTGTTTGAACCGCGGATCTTTTATAAATGAGCCGAATGGCAAATACGCGCACTCAAGTATTTGTGCTGTTTGAGAGAAGATTTTCAAATATTTATTTAGCAAGCCCCCGCGTGTAGCACAAATAATTGACACAACATTGCGACGCTCTATCTCTCTCAATATATATGTATACATTCATCTATCCGCACTGGGTATTTGAAATTACAAAATGTTGTTATTTATACGATCTTCCGTTAACACACTAAGGCTAATATTTACAGCCGCTTAAAATGCTCGCTGAAACGAAAAATGGCTTCGAGCAATCCCGCAACTCAAGTACAGAAAAGAGGGTCATTAAATGGAGCGGCGCAGGCCTTAATCGCCGATATGAAGAAAAAACACGAAGGGCACTTTTTAGCCTTTGACTTTCTTCATTTGCTTGGAAGGGAGCCAAAAAGCACGCGGTCCAGTGTTTGGGTTGGACCAAATGGTAAATAGAAATCTGTTTGAAGCTTTTTAATATCACAGTCTCTTTGACGTATTTACATTTTTGCTACTTCAATTGTGCTGGCTTTCTCCTGTTTGCCTATTACTGAAATGGTAGTTAGCTTGAAGGTTGCCCGGCGTTTTAGTTTTATTACTCTTATTCTGTGCTGGAAGTTTTCAGTGTTCTTTTTAGAGGAACAATCCACTGTTACATTCAATTGCAGAGGAGTTTCGGCTTCAGCTGGAATTTTTATTCGCTCTGTGTGTTCTTTTATGAGTTGTAGAACTTCTCTGTGGACCTCGACAGATGCTTCATTGATTTTGTTCATTAAAAGTGGGGTCGCTTAATTTTTAATTTCCTGCTATCGTTGCAGACACAGAATGAGATTTATTTAAGTTGATTTCTCATGAAAAAAAGAAAAGCATATTTAAATGAGATAATGTTATAACAGGGCAAATGCAAATAAATAAAAATTTCTGCCTTAAAGAATAGTAAGTTATCAGAGCTTAGAAGAAAAAAATAGAAGTTAAAGAGTAATTATTGCTTTAAGAACGAGGGCATCAAACAAGTATTGGGTCAGTAAAATTTGATGTTAACTGGGTGAATAAGGATTTTCCCCAAGATTATAACATTCACAGCATTATACTATTTTTCAAAAACAGTAATCTTTGATTTTCCTTTAACTTGCAAACAAAACAACTTCAGCTGTTGAATTAAAAAAATTAAAAGTAGAGAGGAATAATTGCAAAAATATATATTTGTGATGTCTAAATTTCCATGAGCTAGCCTTTTTAGAAAACAATATAATTATTTCATTTTGTGTAGATTTCATTTATAAAGTCAAAAGCATGCAGTAGCACGTATTATGTAATATGATAAATTAATATTAACGGTCATTTATCTTACCCAGTGGATACCTTACCTTACTATAGCACAATTTTTATTTTAATATATATTTATTAAGACTTACGATTATTAGGCTAATCAACCATCAATATATGCTCTCCCAATATTGTGGATAAAATAGCATGTCTCTGATGGTCAGTTTTTTCTTAGACAATATATTAAATGCTTACTTTCATCAATTAAATATGATACAGCACTTTTTCTTGAATATAACTCTGAAAACAAATATATATATATATATATATATATATATATATATATGTGTGTGTGTGTGTGTGTGTGTGTGTGAGGTCTAAAAAAGGGGTAGTTAGAAATTACGTGAGTTATAAAAGATTTTAAAAAGGGAACTCTTTTATAATAATAAAATAAATAAAAAGACCGAAGTTTGGATAAGCTTTTGGGAAGAATTTGATGAGTTTGTAAACAGATAATAGTCAGTTAGCGAGTGGACATGGATCTGTGAATACACTCTACGCGTGTCTTCAACGAAAACATGAAAATGACGCTAGTTTTGCTTTAAATAAAACGATGATTTAAACAACTTATTATTATCAAAAAAGACTGTTTTCCATTCACCTTAACACTGGATAACGATATATATATATATGTATATATACATACATACATACATATATATATATATATATATATATATATATATATATATATATATATATATATATATATATATATATATATATATATATATATATATATATGTATATTATTGTATCCAGTCTCAATTTATAAAGCTTTTAACATTTGTTTTTATTTCAGTAATATTGTTTCTGCTGTAGTACTACAGCCTGCCACAGGTGACGACCATCTCATCAGTTTGTTCCAATCGGACATATCCCTATTTCCTCACAAAAGGAGAAGAGAAAACAATGTTCATTCTTCATTTAAAGTGACGTAAGAATCTTGATTAGTGATTTTAATGCAAAAGTTAGTGAACGCAATGTGACTTGACTTCAAGTTGGAAATTGGAGACTAAACAATTTATGTCATGAATTTATACATAATATTGTTAAAATGCATGAATGATGCAAATATGGTAAACGTGAATAGAAGACGTCCCCCTTTAATTATGAATTATTAAATTTCTTCAGTGAACAAAACTTTCGGGCAGCTGGCAGCACTCCTTGAATTAGGTCCAATGAAATAATTCCATAACTAAAATAAAATATGGTCCTACATTGAATAAACTCCTACATTGAATAAACTACACTGACTGACTACATTGAAGTCCTACAATGATTAAATTGCTATAATAAGTCTAAGCTGCTAGTTTCTTGGGAAAATAATTCTTCTCACCTCTCACTGTGAGGCTGACTTTGTATTTTCAAGTATCATTCCTTTCTCTGCTGTTGCCAGTGTAACATGTCGTTTTTTAGATCTTAAAATAAAAATTAATTTCCACGTCGTATTTGCTGCTTCTTTTTGTGGAATTGCCAGACAGCATCTTCAATATTAGTATTATTAATTAGTCCTCTCCTTGCGCAACATGCCCAGGTAAGTAAAAACAATAGGAGCAAAATTTTCATAATTTAGTGTAACTGGAGGATTAAATTTCACCGTGTTACATGCATATATATGCAGGTATAAATGCATATATATATATATATATATATATATATATATATATATATATATGTGTGTGTGTGTGTGTGTGTGTGTGTGTGTGTGTGTGTGTGTAAGGAAAAGTAAACTAGATCGGGAAACTAATGTAGGTATTTTGTATAAAACACCTAAGACACAACGAGAAAATTCTCAGGGGTTTTCAAACCTTGAGTCAAAGGCAAAAATTCCCTCGTCCTCTTGCTTTTCCCTTTGTAACCCTTAACCTAAACTGTCCAATGGGGCTACAGTTTAACCGCAGCGAATGGTTCTAATCAATTATAACTCTACATTGTCCTAGAGGATAATTTAGGAAATTTACAAACAAAAAGGAGATGCACGTTATCGGGGGCAGATTTTCCTAGAGATTTGCCACAGATTTTAACTGAGATGTTGACCTAGGAGTTAAGGGCCTATTACCTATAACTTCATGTCAGCTGACCCCTCAGTTTGTTCTGTCCCTATAATGAAGTGGGAACCCGTTCTCTAGCTTTCTGTTAATAAACGTCTTTAACTAAAACGGTGTCATTTTTATGGGCCATGACTGCAATGACCCATCGTGAAGTGCGTCTTATTACACACACACACATATATATATATATATATATATATATATATATATATATATATATATATTGTGTACCTATAATAAGTACCTTTAACTATAAATCAATTGATTTATCATTGTATGAGATATTATAACGATAAAATTTGGCATTCTATTAATTATTGTATCTGACTGTATAACGATAAAATTTGGTGACTACGGTGAAATCGCATAGGGTATTATGTTAGTGTCCCCTCGATTTTACGATATTTCTCGCAGCAATAAACTCACAGCTATAGTAAATATTAATTAATTATATATATTATTGCCATAATCTATATAATTAATTAATATTTAATTATAGATTATGGCAATTTTAAAATCAATGGAATTGTTTTGTTGCTTTGCTAGCTTTTTATAACTTAATATTATTTTTTTCTATTGTACTTTCTTATAATGTAGCAATTTTTTTTAATTTTACTTTTTTTGTGGTTTTTACACTTGTAGTTGTTTATTAATAATAATTAAAGATAAATCTTATAACAAGTGTGTGGTGTGTGTGTGTGTGTGTGTGTGTGTGTGTGTGTTTGTAATGGGTGTTATTACCCATTAAAAATTTAGATTTATACCCATGTTGGATAAAGAACAGCCATTAAGCCATTAAAGATTACAACAAACTTTGAAACTAAAATTACAGAATTTATTGAGACAATTCGTCTTTTAGACAAATAGACTTTGTACAGACTTTGTACTCTTTATAAACTTTGTATATTCACTTCTAGTGTTATGAGGGTGCAAAGGAGTCAGTCAAACAGATGTGTTTAGAGTATTATATCACGTGGGGGACACTAACAACTAAAATTAAGTTGGTGTTCGACTACGATCAAAGATTAACAGAATTAAAAGAGGTCACCAAATGTTGTCATTTTATGTATAAAATTGTCAGAAATTTATTTTAGAATTAAATTAAATTTGTTGGTTTGGTTAAAATACAATTACATATACATATAAATATATATAAATATTCTTATAAGAACAGGTGAATAGATATAAATATATCACACGCGTAAACTTTATTAAATTTTATGAGCTTTTACTCTCACCCCTAACTTTATTTTTATGCGGTTTTATTCAAACACTTAGTGATCTCCACTAAATAAAAATTTCATTCAAAAATGCAGTTTCATTTCTCATTAGAACATAGTAGAAATGTTTTCCTCCATTTAACTCAAACTGAATAAATTAGAATTTCATAAAATGGCGAAGAATTTATTCTCATTTAATAGGCACATTTTCAAATAACTGCGAACGAAATACCCCAAACCCGACATTCAAATACGCCGCCAATTAATTCCATCAAAATAATTCCGACTTTTTTTCCCCCCTCTTTAAATCCAACTTGGAATGTCGATTTTATCAGCAAGTTGCAAATAGCTTTGCCTCCGTATTATAATTTTATTTCAATTCCATTTCATATTTCAAAAGGGAGCTAAAATAAAAATGATGAAAATAGCGTGTTCAAATTTTTCGAATGGAAAAAGCAATAAAAAAAAACCCCTCTCATTGGCGCGGAAGGATAAGGAAATGCCATAAAAGTCATTAAATCATAGTGAAATTGAGTTTTGCGAGGGATTTTTTTCCCCAGTTTCTGTTATTTAATTTTGATTTTCCAGTAAATTGAAAGAAGAGCCGATTACTGCTGCAAGGGTGTTTTGTGAGCGCTCCATCAATGATGCTTGCTTAAGAAGGGGAAAAGGGGATGTCAGGAGACTGCAGTAATTAGATTCGGATCTTATTTTAGCCCTCGCTTCCGTCGGTTCACAAGGTAAGCCATTTCAAATCTTTATTAAAATGTTCAACTTGAATTATAACCATTATCATTCCATCTGGGTCCTTCGCCTTTGGCGTAGAAAAAAAAAGGACTTAGAAGGAGATCGTTTCATTAGATAATTTATC
>CM063503.1:73105978-73145978 GCA_032207245.1 Pardosa pseudoannulata
ATACAGTTTTGATGAAACGTTGACATTTCTAAGCTTTTAACGTAGTTTTCCCCTTCTTCAAGCGAGATCAGTTGGAAAGAGAGGGTACAAAGATCCTACAAAAGAGGCTCTTAAAATAAATTAATTGCAGTGTTGATATTTTTTATTCAAGTTTTTTTCCTTCTTGATTTTTATTTATTCAGTTATATTTTATTAATTTTTTTTTCAATCAGAAATATTTTTTTCCTGCAAAAACTAGCGAACCATTTGCATGCTCAATAAAAGTTAGCTGTAACTTAAGATTCATTACATACAGTTTTGATGAAACGTTGACATTTCTAAGCTTTTAACGTAGTTTTCCCCTTCTTCAAGCGAGATCAGTTGGAAAGAGAGGGTACAAAGATCCTACAAAAGAGGCTCTTAAAATAAATTAATTGCAGTGTTGATATTTTTTATTCAAGTTTTTTTCTTCTTGATTTTTATTTATTCAGTTATATTTTATTAATTTTTTTTCAATCAGAAATATTTTTTTCCTGCAAAAACTAGCGAACCATTTGCATGCTCAATAAAAGTTCGCTGTAACTTAAGATTCATTACATACAGTTTTGATGAAACGTTGACATATCTAAGCTTTTAACGACGGTTTAGTTAGAAATAATCATTGAATAACCTACAACTTACTATTAAATTACTAATTACTGAAATAAACAATTTATTATATTATCACAAATGAAAAACTTTGAAATACTATACTTACATTTTTCCGCATCTGCACATGGAAAAAACTGTAGTTTTTGATTAAAAAATATTAATTACATATAGGGAATTAGTAACTCAAGTTGGATAAAATATTCAAAGCAAATTTGTTGACATTCTGAGAAATATTTAATGAATAGCCTGTAAATTTTTAAACCCATGTTTTCAATTTCCTTAAAAATGATTCTTTAAATCCTAGCTATTTCGAAGTTTATAGTTAGATTCATATGCATAAAATTTTCTTTCAAACTTTGTAGAATAATCTGTGGAGAGGAAAATTCAGTTCACCTGTATTTTTTTTTTCAAGATTTTACTATAAGGGTTTGAAACAACATTAGTTAAATAAGAGTTGAATTAGGGCCAGTAAAAAGAATGATTATAATCAAGAATTCACTATATACTGGGTTCATCATAGCGATATTCAATTGTATCATATTAACGTATACATAACACACCATATTTTTTTAGAAATGTTGGGCAAAATTTTTAGATACCTGTTATACATAGAATAATTTTTAATGCTTAGCAATGAATTTTTAATGCTTTAACCCTTTGACTGTCCTGTACATCACACATGATATATACATCTAATGCTTTATACGCTTGTATATCATATGTGATACACAATGAACTATATTTTGTATACAACCTTTTATATATTTTATATCATTGGATATCACATGTGATGTACCAGCGTATAAAGTATTAACTGTGTATATAATATGTGAAGTACAAGGCAAGCCATTGGGTAAGGAAATCAGATGATGTTCGTATGAAGCAAGATATTCAAGGAAAAATAAAACGAGAACGGCTTAGAAGTATTGTGGCATCTTTTAAACTCCTATCCCACTTAATTTGTAGAAAAGTGCTAATAACAATATTCATTGATTTTGCACTAATTAGCAGTCCTCAAAAATCCTCAGCTATGTTGCGGGGAGATCAGTTAGATTTTGAACTGGAGTTAAAAGATTTAGATTTAGGAATCTTTAATTCTCAGGATTAAGAGTTGAAATATGAAGCCACCTCAAGAATGACATTGAAACAGCCTTAGAGGATAATTTATTTGGCCCTCGTAGTAATTGGTTTACAATCTCGAGAGTCACTTGGATGTCAAATTCATTTGTCGGGCCAATTTGTGATATAATCTATATACGAAATAAAATATGTGCCATTTTTTATTGTAAAGAAAAGGGTGCGTGCTATAAAGGCTAAAAATAGTAATATCAAATAACCTGTTAGAAAGATTTCTTTGGATTGGTATGTTACTCTAAATTACACTTTTCAAAATTAACTTCACTTTAAAAATTTCTAAATATATAGGCTAAATTTGTAAAAACAGTTTTTGGAGAAAGGGCTTCAGAAAAAGCTTTTTTTTTTTTTACCTAATGAATAATACTTTTGTTTATTTCAATGATCAGTTACGAAAATTTAGAAGATATTTTGAAGATGGGATAAATTATCATATCTGAATAGAAACACATTAAATTCAATTGATTGAGTGGATTCCAAACTGATAAAAGAAAGGTAAATTCTAAAAAAAAAGTTTATTTTAAATTCATTAAAAACTTTTTAAATCTATCTATAAATTTTAGAGAATTGTACAAGTAAATCAAAAGAAGACACGCACATTGTTATTATAATAATTTTTCATGCAGAATAAAGAAACTTGGTTGACACAAAAAGTTTAAACAAAGGTAAAGTAAGTGCATTTGAAGTAATTTCAACTAGACAACTTTTGCATATGATTTAAGTTTGATTTTTTTTACAATTTTAGTTTTTGTCGCATAATTGTAAAACACACTCATATCCTTTAAAACATGCTACATATCTACATATAATGTTTTGATCACATTTCAAAAACTTTTTTGTGGTATATTTATATTTTTAAAGTACATTAGTCCTTAAAAGGTCGGAAAAGGTTCCTTTGTTTATACCAGGTTTAAATGTTGGTAAAATAAAATGTAATGATATTGAATTAATATTAATTCTTAAATTAATGTGTAAAATTTGCTGCATTGTATTTCAAATAAAGTTAAAACAATAAAAGACATATTAAATGTGTAAAATGTATAGCATTGTATTATAAATATAGATAAAATACCAAAATGGCGTAATAAATAACGCATTTTAAATATATAATCTCTCAGAACTGTTTAAAATATAATTTTATAGATGTATTTCAGTTAATTCAAAGATGCAATAAAACTTTCTGTGTGTAGCTGTCATAATGGAGTCTTCGTTTGTAATTTCAAAGATTTTGATTATATGTCGCAAGACCACAGACTCTATAAATTGATATTTTTATTGATCTTTTTGAGACTTATATATATATATATATATATATATATATATATATATATATATATATATATATATATATATATATATATATATATATATATATATATATATATATATATGTATATGTATATATATATATATATATATATATATATATATATGTATATATATATATATTATATATATATATATATATATATATATATACATATATATATATTATATGCATGTGTGGATATGTATATGTATACATGCATGTGTATATATACTGTTGGTTCTGTGGAGCCTATTTTTGAAGCACACAATGTCTTCCAAAAAACATAAAGTTCACTCCGAGTTTAACGCACTTTAAGATGAATGAACCTGGAAATATATTTTACAGTTGTTGAAATTTTTGAATAAATTATATTGCACCTCTAAATTTTTTCTTTTGTTTCTTGGCTCACCAAAAAAGTTTATCCCTTCCCGGCATTAGATAAAGCCAGAATTGAAAATACCTGTCATTTGCATCAACTCTGCAAATTCAAAAATCCCAATCAGCTAGACTTGTGAAATATTTCAAAATCAAAATTGACAGCTTTAAGTGGTTGGTCGTTCCCGCATAACATCTTTTTAGAGGCTCAGTTACGGCGATAAAAGTTTGCCCCATTTTTATCAATTGAAACTAATCTCATGAACGATTATATTGGATAGGGGGCAAACGGAGAAGGGCAGTAAATTTTGTTATCACCCTAGCTACGGTGACAAATAATCAGAAGGTACAGGGCAGGGGGAGTGGGATCAAAGTACAACCACAAACGAATGACCCCGCACGCCCCCTTAATCAGCCCCAACCGCTTTCGGCTCACCCCGATAAATAGGCAACTAATGAACGCAAACAAGATTAGGTTTTTTAGGCATGGTATTTTTATGCGTTGGTGCCAGGGAGTTCAGCAGAACGAGGCATTATGAATAGATGAGGATCGAGGGTGGGGGGTCAGTGCCATTTGCATAATTTTTAGATCCCGAGGGGTTGCGCGTTAAAGCTAATGGAGATGATCTTTTTGTAGAAGGGTATTTATCAGATCGTGTTTTACTCTGTTAGGATTTCAGAATTCAATAAAATTTTGCGATTGTGTTGGAGATTAAATTTCACTATTCACTGTTTTTACCCGACTGGTTTCTGGATATTAGTTGTTTGACCATGAAATTTACGATTTATCACTATAAATATCCGTGTTTTATTTTACTTATCAGAATTTCAAGAATATATGTCATTAAAATGAGAAAATATGTCAATATTCGAGAAAATATGTCAATAAAATGCTGTTTTCCAAAAGGCTAAATGTCATAGATAAATGTCATAGATAAAGATATGTATCAAATTGAATTGAAATGATACATATACAAAATGGTTCAAATTTCCCTGTTCACAGTTTTTATCCAACAGTTTTCCAGATATTAGTTTTTTAATCATGACTTGAAAATTACGACTCATCATGAAAAATGTTCGTGTTATATTTTACCTTTCAGGAATTTTGAAAAATCAAAAATACAATAAAATGCTGTTTTCAAAAAGTCAAAATTTTGTAGAAGCAGATGAATGAAAGAAAATGAAAAATTATACGTCAAAAATGTTTTGAATTTAACTGTTCAGTGTTTTGTCCGAATGGTTTCCCGATATCCGTGTTTTGAGCATGTTTTAAAAATTACGATTAAACATAAAAAACACTCGTGTTATGTATTAGTTGAAATAAATTTTCGAAACTGAAAAATGTCACTAATAATGCTCTTTTTTTAATTGCCAAGATTGGTGCTTAAAAAAAATACAAAATGTTTCGAATTTTAATGCTCACAGTTTTTACCCAGTAGTTTCCAGGACATTAGTTTTTTGAACATGCTTTGAAAGTTAAGACTCATCACAACAAATATTCATGTTATATTTTATCTTCCAGGAATTTTGAAAAATAAAAAATGTCAATAAAATGCTGTTTTCTAAATGTCTAAATTTCATGGTTAATTGAAGTGGAAGCAGATGGATGAATGATGATGAAAAATTACATGTAAAAAATGTTTTGAATTTCACCTTTCAGTGTTTTGTTCGAATGGTTTCCCGATATCAGTGTTTTGAGCATGTTTTAAAAATTACGATTAAACATAAAAAAAAAAACTCGTGCTATGTATTAGTTGAAATAAATTTTCCAAACTTAAAAATGTTACTAATAATGCACTTTTTTTTTTAATTGCCAAGATTGGTGCTTGAAAAAAGCAATACAAAATGTTTCGAATTTTACTGCTCACAGTTTTTCCCTAGTAGTTTCCAGGATATTAGTTTTTTGAACATGCTTTGAAAATTACGACTCATCACAAAAAATATTCATGTTATATTTTATCTTCCAGGAATTTTGAAAAATAAAAAGTATCAATAAAATGCTGTTTTCTAAAAGTCTAAATTTCATTGATAATTGAAGTGGAAGCAGATGGATGAATGAAGATGAAAATTTATGTGTACAAAATGTTTTGAATTTCACTGTTCAGTGTTTTGTCCGATTGGTCTAGATATCAGTGTTTGGAGCATGTTTTAAAAATTACGATTAATCATGAAAAATAGTCATGTTGTGTAATAGTTGAAATAAATTTTCCAAACAAAACATGTCACTAATAACGCTCTTTTTTGTAATTGCTAAGATTAGTGCTTGAAAAAAGTAATAAAAAATGTTTCGAATTTCACTCTTCATAGTTTTTACCAAACAGTTTTCAGGATATTCGTTTTTTGAACATGCTTTAAAAATTACGACTCATCACAAAAAATATTCATGTTATATTTTATTTTTCAGGAATTTTGAAAAATAAAAAGTATCAATAAAATGCTGTTTTCTAAAAGTTTAAATTTCATGGATAATTGAAGTGGAAGCAGATGGATGAATGAAGCTGAAAATTTATGTGTACAAAATGTTTTGAATTTTACTGTTCAGTGTTTTGTCCGATTGGTTTCTGGATACCAGTGTTTCGAGCATGTTTTAAAAATTACGATTAATCATGAAAAATATTCATGTTGTGTAATAGTTGAAATAAATTTTCCAAACAAAAAATGTCACTAATAACGCTCTTTTTTGTAATTGCTAAGATTAGTGCTTGAAAAAAGTAATAAAAAATGTTTCGAATTTCACTCTTCATAGTTTTTACCAAACAGTTTTCAGGATATTAGTTTTTTTGAACATGCTTTGAAAATTACGACTCATCACAAAAAATATTCATGTTATATTTTATTTTTCAGGAATTTTGAAAAATCAAAAATGCCAATAAAATGCTGTTTTCCAAAAGCCTAAATTTCATGGATAAATGAAGTGGAAGCAGATGGATGAGTGAAGATGAATATTATATGTACAAAATGTTTTAAATTTCACTGTTCACTGTTTTTACTCTACTAGCTTTTAGATATTTGTATTTTTACCCTGTTTTAAAAATTACGACAACAAACAAAAAATGCTTATCTTATATTTAACCTATCAGGACCATCACGAATTCAAAAAAGTCAATAAAAATGCTGTTTTTTTAAAATACTAAACTTTATGTTTGATAGAAGGAGTACAAATTATTTTCAATTGAAACTGAAGGCATTACGATAGAATCAGATCGTATTATGCACTTATGGAAGCAGCAAATTAAATACATGCTTCTTTAGCATTTATAAACTATTAGCATTTATGAATATTTACACAGTTTACACCATTAATTTTCCTTTTTTCAAAAATTTTATAAATTCCAAAGTATTAATGAAAATTATGTTTTCTGAAATGCTAAGTTTTATAGGTGAAACGATAAGTACAAAATGTTCTAAATGAAAAATGAGAATTTTACTCAAAATAAAAATCATATAATACGTTAAAGAAAACAACTAGATAAATGTTTCCTTAGCATTTACAAAATCCATTTCACTTACCCTTATTAAAATGATAGATTTTAGTAATGCAGTTTGATTTAAATTTATTTCTAGACTTTTTGAATATTTTCGGGTTTAAAAGAATCTGATTTTTAAATGACACCTGCAAGTACACTTATTACAATAGTGCAATAATTATTAAAACTTTAGTCACACAAAAGATATCTTGTAATTTCTTGAAATTTCAATGCTGACGGTGTAAATGGATTGAATAAATTTTCTAATAAAATTGATGTGCAACTTTTCTGTAAATTATCTTTAATAAAGAGAATATTTTCGTAGATAAATACCTATTTGAGATATCGTTCTACTTTGTCTTTATATATTTCAGTAAAATGCAAAACAGGTTAGGGCTTTTGCTAAGAAGTTTAATCAAAGTGAAACATTTTATGTCCATAAATCAAGGATTCTTAATGAAAATATGATAATAAATCACTGCTGCAAAGAGCGAAAATGTTTTAAGAAATCATTGTTCTCAATAATGAAATATTTTATAAAATAGTGAAAATCAGGAATGCTGGTAGATGTCAAAATTAAGTTTATTATGGAAGGGAAAGATCTGTCATAAATAAAGAATTTTTATATTCGTTATGAATATATTTAACAGATTCCATTCCAACCTAATTCTTTAATTATTACATTATAAAATTCCTTTCATTAAAATTGTATTGTAAAAGCAATTTTTGAGTTCTGTGGTAGTGGAAAGTGAAACAAGAAGATCTATTTTAATAATAACTGTATACTGAAATCCCAGCTGTTGTAAATGTATACGATACTAGTCATCAAACTGTAGCAGTAAAATGACAAAAGCTGTAAATAAAAGAGAATATTAAAACTGTATTAGCTTGCATTCACCAAAGGTAGGGCTGTTCAAAAAGTAATAAGAGTATATACAGAAAACAGATTATCATTAATCGTCATTATTTACGTGGTATTTTTAGAAGTAATTACCTTGAAACACAATGCATTTGTATGAACGTTCTGTCCACTTATTAAAAATAAATGAAAGACAGTTTTTTAGAGTAGTTTAAAAAATATCCTTTTAGGGGTACTTCGAGCTGAAGAAAGAGTTAGAAACCGCACGGTGTGAGATCAAGACTATATAGAGGGCGTGGTGTGATATCTACGTCATTCTTTAAAAAATGTTTAGTACGTAACAAGAAATATTTAGTCTTGCTTTATCTGACGACCAGCTGTGTGTAATAGGCGACGCGATACAAATTTTCTTTTAGTTACATGACACTCTAGTGTGCTAGCCTATATATGCCACCCATCTATTATAGACACCAACATTCTGTAATTTAACAAAACACTGACACTTTAAATGCTCAGCCGAAGACCTGGATGGATCCTTTTAATATTATTGCCAACTAATTACTCACAGGTCTATGCACTGCCAATACTAGCAAAACCAGTACTAGAGGGCTAGGCCCAGGAAGTACTGTTGCAAATCCTTCCTTCCAGAGAGGTGGATGGATCCTGATATCTGGTTCCTTAGAAATGCTGAGTAGGGGTTTAAACCAAATGTAAATAATATAGATCTCGCTTCTCTTGTATCTAATGCTTCAATCTTATGCTTGAGCATATGATTTTAATTTGTTTTTGGTCTTTATTTTGTATCTTTATTGTTATCTTAAACAGAACAACTAGTTTAATTTTTACTTTTTGTTTATTGCGTTAATTTTTCTTGTGGGCGTCGTTGCTGTATTGTCTCACCTAGGGACAACCAATCACCTGAACCCTTTTTAATTAAGGTAGGTGATTCTCGCTTAACATAAATACAACACTATTTCTTTTATTTCATAGAAATTGTTATTGTGATGAGTAGTTTCTCGACAACAAAAAGTCTTATTACTTATTGATGAATAACCTTTTTTGGCTTGGCACGTTGAGAGTGCCAATGCCTCATTTTTTCTGCCCAAGGAATAGAAATAGTATTAACTACTTCTTAACCCTTTTTATCCTGACAATACTTATAAGTACCGCTTCAATCAAACACCTATATATTCCTAATAAAGCCGTTTTTCATGACGATACTCACAAGAACATGAACGATGCAGTTCTTACAGCAGAAAAGAAATGATAGCACTAATCAGGAATCCCTTTTATCTGCATAGTAGGGATTTTATAACTGGCGTGCTGCATTCGAAGGACATTTTGTGGTAGAGTTGATGACGTGTTGTTCAATTGAGTAAATTTAATGGTTTATTACCAGTTATTTGGTACTATTATTTTTTAGAGACTTCTATACTTCGCAGGTAAGCATTTCATTTGTTTTATTCATAATTTAATGTTTTATTTTCTATCATAGAGTCAAAAATATATGTTGGTACTAGAAAGTACCAGCTGCAAAATTAACTACTAAAGTAGAGTAAAAATTAATTTTCTTTTTTTCTATGATTATTCTGCATTAAAACTTATCTAATGATGTAAAAATACAGTAAAAAAGTTGATGGTAAATTAATTCAGGATATAAAGGGTTAAACTCCATTTCGAACAACCGTTCCAGCAACAGAAGTCAAATATAGACTCATGTATCAGCAGGCTTTTTATAGGACATATGCTACTTCTACATTTCTTCCCCTCCTTTTAGAACAAAAATTATAAAGTAAAGGATATTCTCTAAAAAAATATTGTTTTACGTACTCAGAATATTTCTTTTCATTTTCAGTGAGCCTCAGATTACAAATTTTCAGCTAAAAATCGTTAAAACTGTTTAGTATTTCTAAACAGCTCCACACGTCGAGCAGACATTAATTTCGATTCTTCGAAGTTATATTTTTGAAAAATTCTCTCTCTTCAGACCAGAAATATTTTAGATCTTTCGGGTAATCTTCCGCATGCATTTTCTTTGTTGGAACATTTCAAATGGAGTTTATTTTCTTTGCCAGATTCGTGGAACGAATTGCATCATTTTTGGGTTATTTGCATAAGTCATAGGTGGATCGTAAAAAAGAACTTTAGTTATGACTCTGCTTATATGGTAATATATTTAGCTTTTCACATTTGTTTTCCTCATTGCAATGTTTCTCGTGACGCAGCAAAAATCCCAACCTTTAAAATACGAAACAGGTATTTTTTTACAATAAATTTTCCTTTTTTACAGCTTTTCTTTGTATAAACAATTCTTTTGATTTCATCATGCAAGGAAATGGAGGTATTAAACATGACTTTGAAGTAAATTTTATATTTTTTTCATTTTGAATTGCAGGGAGTATAGTTTATACGAATTATCATCTATAAATATTTAAAAATAATGAAAATTAAAAGTCTACTCGTCTTTATTTGAGTAATAAAACCAAGTTTTTTTAATCGAATAGATACATGGGATTTATTGTATAATTTAGCTACATTAAAAGTAATAATCGATGAATAGATGCATGATAATATCAAAGAAAATATCAAGTTTTGTATTTAACCGCTTAATGATAAGGAGTGATTTACCATGCCAAAATTGTCTGACCATATTTTACAGTCTGTGCGGTTTAGTTATATGCCATCGTTTAGCCCGCATGAGGTCAAAGAAAGTTTTGGTTTTATATGCCTTATAAAGAGTCACACTCTATTTACATACATAAATATATAAATTCATTTTTAATTTAATTAAAAGGATACACAAGACTTATGCTATGCATAAAATACACGGAAAAATATATATTAACTAAGAGTGTTACAAAATAATTGCTTTAAAATATATTGCTAACTTTAAAATATACTATAAATATATTGTTAAAATGTAAAACATTTAGGTAGTAAGACTTTTGGTCAAACATTTGAAATTTGGAGTAAAATTTGTTACAGTCGTCCGCAGAAGAACTTTTAAGGTGATAATTAGTCAATTGTGGATGATTTTTGATTGTACGAAATTCATTGTTAAGTACAAAGATTTGTTGGGAAACTTAAAAAAAATTTCTTCCTTACAACATGACATCATTAACTCAAAATGATATTCCTCCTATGCGTTAACTTTAACTTTCAGTCATAGATATTTAACCGTAGCTGAAAGCCATATTCAGATTACCTACTGCATCTATGTATTTAAGCCTGTTCAACCTTGCTTGATGGGCACTCCTAACTTACGCTGTTGTTAATAGCCTGGCCTAACTTTCAGGAACTTTATTTCTAATATTATAAAATAAGACATGCATTGACTATTGCATGAAAATAAAGTTTTAGTTAAAAGCATTCGAAGTGAAAGTGTTATTTTATGGAAAGTGATTACTCCATCTATCCACTGACCCCTCTACAAATTCTTAGAAGTTTTGGAAAATTATTTACGACTTTTGATTAATATTCCATCAAGATTCAACCTTTAAGTTATAACAAGAATTGCATTTATACGATAAGTAACTTTAAATGAGGCTATTTTGATTCTAATAAAAGTTTTCAAAACTCTATTGAAGTAGATCTGTGCTGCCTTTCCAATACTCCTTTCGTTTCTAATAGTTTTAGTTCCACAACCGATTTTCCTATAAGTATTATTAGTTCACAAATTCATTATTCATGTACAGTAACATCCCAAAATAAAGGGAAGTATAGATTAAAAGCATATGAGCCAAGCTGAATTCTAGAGCCATATTTAACTTGACGAAGAGCCACATACAGAGCTAAGAGCCGCGTTTGCCGCAGTTTTTATATGCTAGCTTTTAACCTGTCATCCCAAACACCGAATTCCTTTTCGGGTCTATTCTTATATTATTTAAACTTTCTAGGAATTTCTAATACCAGCCGGTTGTGTTCCAATATCTTCCTGGTTGACCACAGAGAAGATAAATATACGATAGGATAATATAAGATACCCACACAACTAAAAGCAGATGACTGCATTCTCCCTTTGAGCTGAAATAACGAGTCTAGCTCGTCATGAATTCTTAGAATTCGTTGACCATTTTATTATAGGAGCATTACATAGGCGTCCTACATTACTCCCAAGGCAAGACAAATAAAAATGGTCCTCGTCCTCGTAAAATTGAATCAGGGACCAAGCTATCAAATGTTACTAAAAATATCCATTTTATAATAATTTTAATATTTTTACGATTGAAAAAAGTTACTTATTTTACTTGTATTAAAAAGTAAAAGTAGGAACTATACGAATAAAAACTGATAGTATGAATATGTCAGATTGTGAAATCATATTTATTTTTGTATTTTAAATGAGACTTATACTTAAGTTTATTTTACATGTAAAATCCTTGTTATAGAATGAAGATGATTGATTGATGATTTATGAAGTCTGATAAAGTTTTTCTCTGTAAGATGAGATATATTAATGAATAAGTATCTTATACATTTAAAGCTAACAATCGTTCAATGATTTACAGAATTTTTTAAATTTTTTTAGATAAACAATTAATATATATTGATTGAAAGCGGACTACTTATTTTCTGCTTTTCAGATGATATTTATTAGCCCTCGTGTGCAAAACAGTAGATCGTAGTGCTCCAAAGCAAACCAAAACCAAATCAGATGATATTTAGCACATGTATTATGTAAACAACCATTTACGATTTGTAAAGAATTGCGTTGATTGTATATAATGCTTCTGAATTACAAAATTAGATTAAATAAAAGAAACGTGGACAAATTGATGTTAAAGAAAATGCTTGCAATTGATGTTAACTCAGGAGTCCAAGAATGTATATTTAACAACCTGCATAACGTACATATTTATGCGGCATATAATTTTGCTATTATACATATATCCATTCAAACAGTAATTCCAGAAGTATATGTAACTTTACCATTTCATAATTTTTCATGTGCAATTAATAGTTTTGTCGTTAAAAAATATAAATTAATTGTTGAAGTTTAGTTTAATCCTATCAATGACTTTACGAGTATTTTGATTTCAAATATTGATCTGAATGATGTAGTTCCTTTTTAAAACTTGTTATTTTGATAAAAAAGGAATAAAATACCTGATAAATCATGTATTACTTTGTTATATCAGATATAATTCAGCAAAGCAATTTCAATATCGCAGCGAAGAGTTTAACTTCATGCGCACTATGATGCTTCACTCTAGAAAGCTATCCTGTTCTTGTCGAACATTGTTACTTGCCTATATATATATATATATATATATATATATATATATATATATATATATATATATATATATATATAACCATTTAATCTCCATTCTAGGTTCCAGACGATTCAAGAGGAATCTTTACACTTTTGGTGTAAGAATATACAAAGTTCAGATGTTATATAAAAAGTGATACTTTCACAGTTCAGCCTTGTAGCACTAATAGTTCTTTCCAATAAATTAGGAACGAATTATTTGAATAGTGAGCCAAATCCCCCTTTTTAAAGAAAAAAGTTATCACTTTCATGTTCATACAAGTCGTTTCAAATATATTTTAAAACCGATACACCTCCAGCATCTTTCTGCTACCAACAGAGGACACAACAAACGATGCAAGTTATAAAAAACAAGTTGGAAACATGTAGAATTATTAGCACTCATTAGATCTTAAGGTTCTGTATTTCAAAATGAACATAGAGGAAGTTGTCCACCTATTCAAATAAGTACTTCATAAGTACTTCAATCCTATCACTCACCTCGTTTCACTGTCCCCAGTTACATCACGACAATATATAAAACGCAATTAAAATTCTGATAAAACGCATTTCCAATGGGAAATTCGAAAAAAAAAATGAAATTCTAGATCACATTCTTTTCTCACGTCACAGGTTATTCGCGTGTAGTGATCTACGTTTTCATTTCTAACCGGCGTTTTACGTGCAGCTGTCACCTGACGGTCACGAGTGGTTGGTGATCTACCATGGAAGCCCTACATCACGTGCTGGGCGAGTGTCCCATCCCTGGATCTGAGTTGGAACCCACTATAGCGGATATGATCCGCGTGTTTGCGCAGAGAACACCTGCAGGAAACATTTACGTCTCTCCCCCAATTAAATCCTTGCTGACTTCGACCGCGATCGTCATGTACCAGGACCATCGCAACGCGTGCGTTTACAAGACTGTTTGTTCAGATTTGTTCGTTGATTGAGCATTCACTGGAAAGTTACTTTGAGGTTGAGCTCACACACACAAAATAAAATATGATAATAAAAATTGTCCAGAAAAAAACATATACCTGTTCTCTAATGTTCTCGAGGGCATTTACCCATAAGCAACATGATTATAAATACATATATTTATATATATATATATATGTGTGTGTGTGTAATGTCAGAATATAGATTGAGATCAATTATCATTTTTCAAACTTGTTTTTCTCAGATCGGGAGATTAATTTTATTCATAATCTGAAGATAAAGCCTCAGCAGCTGCATGAGTCACCAATTCACCAGAGGACTTACACAACGTATGTAATGCTGTAGAGGTGAATGTGCCACATCATCGCTTTACTAATCTATTCTAGGTCCGCCATGTGAAATTTCTCTCCTTTATTTTATGTTTCTCTCTGTACTATGAACTTTTAAACTGAATAATTTCATACTCAAAAATGACAATGATATTGTTTTCAAAAAGTGTTCCTTATTTGCCTCTTGGATTTAATTTCGGTGAAGCGGGTAATTTACGAGAAATTACACACATAGACATGTGTGTGCTTGTATATGTATCTATGCATACATTACAGAAATATTTAGGGCCACAAAAAATGAATTTGTGATCTATTTTTTTAGTAACAAAGCGGAATAAACAGCGGCAAATGGGAGAGAAGCACGAAATCTGCCGAAACTAAATCCTTCTGAACTCCCTTCTGAGGACGATACTAATCTATTCGCTTTACTAATCTATTCTAGGTCCACCATGTGAAAGTTCTTTCCTTCATTTTACGTTTCTCTCTGTACTATGAACCTTTAAACTGAACAATTACATACGGAAAAATAACAATGATACAGTTTTTAAAAATATACCAACTTTGCCTATTGGATTTAATTTCTGTGAAGCGGGTAATTTACGAGAAATTACACACATAGACATGTGTGTGCGTGTATATGTATATATGCATACATAACAGAAATATTTAGGGCCACATAAAATAAATTTGTGGTCTTTTTTTTTTTTTTTAGTAACAAAGCGGAATAAACAGAGGTAAAGAGAAGAGAAGCACGAAATTTGCCGAAACTAAAACCTCCTGAACTCCCTTCCGAGGACGATAAAAATTAAGATTTTTTTTTGCAAATGATTTACAATCTATAGGGTAGTATAGTCCAAATGAGTTAAAATAAAATAAATAATTATTTTGCCTTTTCTAATTTTAACTGAATCGGCAGTTCAAAGTTAAACATTTTAATTAAAAGTTTACAATAGCTGAATTTGGCAAGAATTAGAGTTCTTTTACATCTTATACTAAAGGAAAGCCATTAATTATCTTTATTTAATTAAGATATTATGATTTTTACTTGGGATTAGTCTATAACTTATTTGATAATTCCATTGCCCTTTTGCCTTTTCATTTTATATGCAGTTGCTGAACAACTAATCTTTTATTATTAACGAATAAACTCGATTAAAATATATTTGTTCATTTAGAATATACAAACAATTCATTTCAGGTTGTATTTTCAAGAATGTGATATGTAACCAGTGTTAGAAAGATATAATATTCATATAAAGCAAAACATTTCAATTACTGACACGCGGTACTTTACTATTTCTCAGCCTTTAGTAATCCTTGTAAAAAGTGGTATTTGCTTTTAATTATTTTCCTTCCTTAATTATATAAGGAATCTACGTACCAATTTGTAACTGAGGAAAAGAAAAACCTTAATTAATTCACTAGAGTTACAGTGAAAAAGCTATCTGTACCGGATTCTTCTTTGTCTTGCTCTGTTATGAATTTGCTTTCGATATTCGAATAAAGTGAATTAATTAAGGCTATTTTCTTTTCTTTTCTATGATTTGTTGCTCGTTTTCTCACTGAACTTCTTATAACTTGTAATTAGTGACAAAAATTTTTATATTACCTGTTTAAGCTGCAGTTGAATTAAGTTATGGACTGGTAGATGAGTATAGCATTTGAAAATTATACCTTCATCGATAGGATGCCTTACATTGATGTATATGATTTATAGGATGATTACCTTATAGAACAATAAGGTAAAACGTTAGTAGTCGTAATAACATTAAATTATTACGCTTTTTCATTACACAAGACGGGAAACTTATGAACAATCACATTTGATTTATTTTTCTGATGTTTCACATGAAAATTTCAATATGTCATACGCAGTTGAATTCAAAACCTTTTTTAGTACCGAATTTCTGTGTGAACAAATCTTTCATATAGAAATAAAAATTTTATTAATCTACTAGACGACCCGACAGACGTTGTCCTGTTTTAATGCTGCAAATCCAAAAATTGTAAAATATTTTTAAATAAATTATAAATTGTACCATTTGGATGGAAAAGTAAGGGAAAAAATATTTTAAAAATACTTGACTCCAACACGCGTAAAGCTATCACGAAAGTAATTAGATTAAATTAAAATTCCTACATCGCCTGTACGGGAATTCGATCATGGAACTTGTACTGAAGGGCACTGGGCTGACCACTGAACAACAGATAAATTGGCTGTGAAGGGTTTCAAGCGGCATTATAGTAATCTCAATAAACGCGCAATTCTGTATTTTTAATAAAAAACATTTTCTATCGGATCAAGTTGTGAATATAAACCATTCTCGAATCAACATAGAAACGCAAAATTTCCTCAAAATCAGTCCAGCCGTTCAGGAGGAGTTCTATTACAAATACACTAACAGAAAAATTTTATATGTAAAGATTACAGGCTAAACTCGTTATAAGGCCAAGTAAGGAATATAAAATGAGAAATTTTCTGAATTTTTTTACTGGCTTCTCAATTTATGAACATCTTTTAATATTTATGCCTTAGTAGTGTACACTGTTTTTGTCTTAAGCGTCTAAATGCAAAAATATATCTAATTCAGTCTATCTGATTGACACTTTGAGGTTTAAGAAACAGTGATTCACAGCAAGTTAACCTTATGTGAATTTTAGAAGATAAAGCAAGGATGAATTTCCAAGTCGAATTCTTTATTGATTTTTAATGAATTTGATCAAAGAAAAGCTGCGGGGCTAAGAATTTTTTTCTCCAAAAAAAGTTTAGTTAGCCTCCTGTCAGAAATTAATAACATAGAACATGAATTCCATTAATACTCAGTTAGTTCCTGTCTATTCCACGATTAATTGCTATTATTTGTTAATGATGAGTTCCAATAAGAATCAGTTAGTAGCAACAGTACATATGTTTTTCTCTTTACATTAAAGCAGACTGAGATAATTACAGGTTTTAGTTCTGCTCCTCTTTGAGTGATGAATGAAACAATAATTTATGAAGATTATTTGTATTATGCTGTAGTAACAGTTAGATACTTTATTGGATATGGAACCGAATTAGGTAACACGATAAAATTGTGAACGAAAAATATTTAAAATAAATTAGATAAGGTGTAAATTGATAAATTTATAATAAAGAAGTATGTCAACAAATACCCAAGTCTGTTGTAAAAAAAAAAATAAATAAATAAATAACAGTGTCCTCTTTAAATTTCGTTTATTATCTCTTTGTGGTTTTTCCGGAGTTTGGTGTTATGTTTTCTAATTTTTAATGAGAAATAAGAATAATTATTGATAATATTTTTGATTATTATCATTTTTACAATTGCACATTTTGTTCACTTTTAATCCTTTGTATGTACTCTATTTAGGAAAATGAAGCCTGAATATTATATGTAATTTATTTTTCTTGAATAGAATGAATGTTTTTAATTGGCAGTCGTGAATAAAAAAAGGAAATGTATATGAGTATTTAACGAAGTAAAGCTTAGTCATTTCGAATATATATTTGAGGAAACTTGCTTTTTACTTCAAATATAGATACATAAATGCCAGAAAATGGTATTTGTGTAAAATATGATTTATGTTTTGAAAAATTACATTTAATTTTTATAAGGTTATCAATCTTTTTTAGCATAAAACAGTTTAATTGCGATGAATGATGTTTAAGCATGTTATTTATATTTAACATTTATGTTAGACGTATAAGCTGGTACTGAAAACATATAAAGTCATAATAGGACTAAAGAAAGCTCCCTTTTAGAGATGCTAGGACAAAAAAAATGTAAAGTGCTTCTTTCAAGCTGTGATTGCACACACACGCACATTTCTGGAAGTCAATTTCAACATTCTTCGGTGCCCTGAAGCAGAAATGCTATCAAATATCCCAATATTATTTTTGCCACTCACTTTGAGGGAGTGAGGGGTGGGTGGAGGTACTCCAAGTTGCCGTATTTGATCATAGCTGCTTGCATCGAGTCACTTTATTGACTGAGATCGGACGCACCGCTTCTAATACAGGAAACGCATCGCCGGGGTAAGAACGACGACAAAGCTTTTCAGCGAGACAACAGGAGCAGGGCATATACAGGGATTTCTTCTTTGGGACACACTACGTATATATTGCGTTCATTTTCTCAGAAGAAATAGAGGGACGAAAAAAGAAAGTATCTTTCCAAATATCTATAAACGGGGGCTAAGTTAGCCCGGGTACCCCTTGGGCATTTTCGAGATGTTAAGGGATCCTCTTTTACCGCGAAACCATCGGGAAAGAAGACTTAATTCCCACAAGACTTGCCATTGGATTCAGTCTCCTCATCTTAACATTAAGATAAGTCAACATCTACTAATGGACTCTCAGCACGAGCTTTTCTCCTCTTAAATAAAGTTTCTGTCAACATTTAGAAAAGATCCTCCGGATTCGTTTCTGCTTTCTTGTTTAAAGGGAGAAACATCGCAACAACGGTTCGGTGGAATACGATGCTGTTTGTGTTGCATCCGGGTCGCTGTTTATCTTCCTTCGGTAAAAGCTGTTTAAGCTTTATTCAGTTTCAATGGCAAATAGACAGCAACTCTTAATTGAAAACCGCATTCTTCACCAAAGG
Source organism: Pardosa pseudoannulata (assembly GCA_032207245.1). Classification (NCBI taxonomy): domain Eukaryota; kingdom Metazoa; phylum Arthropoda; class Arachnida; order Araneae; family Lycosidae; genus Pardosa; species Pardosa pseudoannulata. The sequence continues at coordinate 73,124,882 of CM063503.1, forward strand.
CGGAATTAGTGATTTGCTTTCACTGGTTGCTTACGCACTTTGTAACATCTCCTGATGTGTCGAAGAGCGAAACTAAACACAAGTCAGCGACTAAAACAAACGTCGATTCTCTTGCCAAAGATATTCCGATAGGGAGTCGAGCTTCTTTCATCTCATTTCCAATCGCTTAAAGTTCAATCAGGGCTCATCGGATGAGCTTTAGCTTTGTTTTTACTCAATCGAAAGCCGTTGCCCTAGGAGTCAGACAGTTTGCATATGCAAAGAGCAAACATTGGAGAATGAAACGTGATTTCATTTCGTTTGTTAAAACGTTAGCTTACACGACCACCTTCTTGTTTATTTCGTTCTTTCTTGTTAATCTCAATATCTTTCGGAATGTTAAACTAATAGCGGTCAAACCACAAATACGGAATTAATTTATTTTTTTCCCTTTGTGATAGAAAGAGCGGGGATATTTATATAAGAAAAAGGTAATGAAATATGAGATATTTGTATAAGGACTTATATTGTTCAAGTTCGTTTTCAATTAGACGTAACACCGAAAACTGGTTAGGATGTGCGTTGCAGTGAAATACGTTAGCCATACCTTTGTTGCTGTATATAACATGTTTACGGTATCATATTCAAATTAGTTAATTTTTATTCAAGTACTCAATTTAACAGAATTTTATTAATATTTTTCTAATTACCAAAAAATATTGTGATTGAAAAAAATCTAAAGTAACGGAACAAAATTATTGCTATATAGTCATTTTCGATTAATATTAATGCATTTTGTATTACTTTATAAGCAGTGATTGTATTAATTTTATCTTTAGACCCTGGTTGCACATTTGAAGCATCAGAATTACTAAGTGTATTACTAATATTTGATACCGATTTTTGTATATCATTTGAAAATAAGAGAACATATTAGTGGCTATCTTTTAATGTTGGGTTATCATTTTTTATGGTAAACGAAATTTTTAAACAAAAAAATGAATTCATTTCTGGTCATTAAAGTTGTACTATACGTATTATTTTAAACAACAACTGCACTCTAGTTTGAAAATATTTTCTCCATTATGCTTTGATTAATGGTCTCAATCCTTATTTCATGTTAATTCTAACACAGATTTATAATATGGCATAACTCCAAGTAAAATTACCTTTATAAAAAATTTACTTTTACAGAAGAGCTATAAGAGTGTGGGATGTTAGAATCAGTTTCTCGTTAATGCAAGGTTATCCAAAATTATTGAGTGAATTTCTTGTTTGAAAAAAAATATAATGAAGTGCTGTTTTCTGAGGTGAGGTTATTGTTTTCTTGGAAAGACAGTTTAAAATAGTTTTTCACAGCAAAATTTTATATCTTAAATAACTTCCACAAAAGCCGGTAGATGACTCAATAACATTTAGTGGGTATTATTTATTTATTGCGTCAGTCTGCTAGTGAATACAGTACAAGAAAAAGCAATATTTTTGTCGTTTCATGAAAGCAAATCAGTTGTAAATGTTTAGAGTCGCTTTTGTTTAGAATACTCAAAGTAAGCCCAACAGGTAAGGACTGTGAGAAGTTTGTACCAATCATAAAAAGACATGGGAAATACGGAACATAGGAAAGGCACATTCTTCGTTACATCCTCTTGACTTTTTCTTTTGGGGGTATGTTAAGGACAGAGCGAACGCAACTCCAGTTCCGGATATCGATGATCTAAAAAGACGAATCACTGGAGGCATTCAGTACCTACTGAAATGTTTCAAAGCACTTGATGTGAAATTGAAATTCATCTGTATATCTTGCATGCTAGCTCATGTGGAAGCTATTTAATACTTAAAGATTTGTTGTAAAATTTATTAAAATTATTTTTTAAATAAACCCCATGTACGTATCTCAATTTGTTCTTTTTTAAAGATGAAATAAGCTTATCTGAACGAGGGCCAAAAGAGTACAGCACTATTCTTCGGTACTGGAGTTCGTGAGTACCAATTCCATTGTTGGCAAGGATGTTCGATGCAGGAATCAGCATTAACTAGTAGGTCCTGGTCTCATTAGCCCTTGTGTAGCAAAAGAGTAGACCGTAGCTCTCTCTCCGAAATTAGTTCAATAAATTTGGACCATCTTATATATTCATATAATATCATTGATTTTATTCATCTACATATCAACATTTGTATGAATTATTTTGAAAGAAGTGTATCTCTAAGAAAAAGTATGACAAAGGACAAAGAGGAGGTTGTTTAAAGAATTTACCATATCCCGCCAAAATATATTTTATATCTTTTTCGGTTAATCAAATTTCAGATAGTAAAAACTTTAAAAACTAAAAAATATGCTTAAAAATATTCGAAAAATTCCTTTTCTTTGAACTTTGAAACAGTAACCATAAATCTAAAATTTAATCTCTAAAGTTATTTAAAAGAAGAGATATACTGGTAATAATGTAGAGATGACAAATTTAGATTATTAAAAACTTTTCTATTTCAGATTTTCAAAAATAGATAAATATAGTGTTAAATTATATACAGATAATTTGTAGTTATTTAGAAATATTTCATATTGAATTTTAATTCTCAGAATATGAAACATTATAAATAAAATTAATACATATATATTTAGATGCAATGAACTGAATGAATTAAATAAACAGAAGTTATAAATGCTTCTATTACAGATTTACATTTTGTAGACATTATTGCATCACATCTATACTTGACAGAATGGTTAGGAAATAGTTTTAATTAAGAATCAAATAGCTAAACTGAAATAGTTGAGCATTCCTTTTAAAATCAGCCAGAAAATAGACATAACTTATTTAAGTCCACTAATTTTAAACACAGAGTTACTCTATCGACTTAATTTAATAATGGATATTGTGTTTAAGCATAGAATTCTCATTTGAAAGCATTAAAAATTTCAAAAAGTGAAAAAATATAAAACAAAATGTTTCGGTTATTCTGAAAGAAATTTACAGGAAAGTATTCAAATATCATTAATGTGTTAATTTCAGAATTACCTTTTAAAATGAAACAATATGTATATCATTTTTGGAGAAAAATGTATGTACCCTATGTGTTACTTAAACAAAGTATTAGAGGATTCATGGTAATTCCTCTCCTTAGATAGACCAACATTGTGATAAAAAGAAAAACATCAAACGAAAATTGAGCATTTATTCCAAAACTAACCGTATACATTAAATTATTTGATATCAGTAAATTAAAAAACAGTCTTTATACCTTTTAGATTCCTCCACATTAAAATGGCACTTGTACATTCAGATAATACTTAAAACCTTTACTGCTGCTGTAATTTACACAACAGCATAATAATTGTTAGAATCCAATAAAAGAAATGACAAACATATTTTCTCCCATCAGTTCTTTAATTCACACCAGTTACAGAAAAATTGCAACCGTTTTGGTGAAATAGGATATTCTTTCTATTTCATAGAAATGGCTTTAAATTTGTTTCATTCACAATATTTACTGCCTCACAACAAAGCTCTTTGGCTAAATTTTAAATGAAATAAATGATTCACTTCTGCTTCGTAGAAAATGAGATTGCCAACGCCCTACTTATTGATTTTTAAATGTTCTAGCACGAGTAAATTAGGGTAGGGACTTCCTCTGTAATTTACATTTAATTTTATGCTGGTGTGGACTAAGTTTTAAATGGATTTCCTTAGATTGTTGGATTTGAGTCTGGTTTGAATAAAAAATAAAAAAAGATCTCTGAAATTGATTCGAAAATTCCATTTCCGAGGTGATTGAAATTGAGTTCGTGTATCTTTTTTCAAATATTCAATTATTTAACAAAATACTTATTAAAGGAATTTTCTCAACGTGATTGCCATCGAAAAATATGTTTTCAAGTGGTGTATTTATTTATTTAAATTTTTTTTGCGTTTGTCAGTTTGTTAGATGTATTTAAATTGAATAAGGATGTATTAAATGACTAGATGATCAGCATTTTAACTATGCATAAAAATTCAATTTGCCATCTGGGTTATTAAAGTAGCAGTTACCCACTGATAAAAATAGGGATGAACAGACATTTTTTAAAGCGGGCTAAAACATAAAAGAAAAAATTTAATAGGCGAAAATTATTTATTATAAAGCTTACAGACTGAAAGAAAAGGTATACTTTAAAAATTGTCATGCTAATCTGAGTAATGATTAACTGCTTTTCATAATGTTTTGTTAATCAACTTTCAATTGATTAGTAAGTTCTCTGTTTCCGTAAATTCCTCTAGAACTTACATAAAGTTCACAATTAGGAACCTCTCTGTTAACAAAGAGAACTCCAAGAATGTTACTATTTGCTACTGCCAAGAATGTCAGCCAGTATATATAAGTATAAGAATATATATATATATATATATATATATATATATATATATATATATATATATATATATACATATACACTCATACCAATGTGTAGGAAAGTTATTTATTTCATTTTAATATTTTAGCGCTGCATCTAAATTATTAGACATAAATAAAGTATTAATATATAATTTATTGGAACGTATAGTTACTACATAATTATAACTCCGGTAGATAGTATATACATACATATATATATATATGTATATATTATATATATATATATATATATATATATATATATATGTATATATAATATATAATATATATATGTATATATATATGAAATAATAAATGTAAATATATATGTATATAAAAATATAAATATAGTATAGAATATTTATCTAGTCTTTAATTTATTTGATCTTTTGAGGAAGTTTTAAAAAATCTTTTTAATTTTGAGTTTTGAATTAAACTATTTTAAAAGTTATTTTAATTTTGAGTAAAAGTAAATTTACTTCGGTTTCACTGAACAAAAATAACTTAGTTATAATTGTATAAAATTGACTCTTAAATGTAATTATGATATGTTGAGTTTTTCTGCAGTTTAAATAGAAAGTTTTTAAGTAAATTTTCGAGGTATATGAAAATAGTCAGTCTAAATAATTCATGCAAGCAGATGTAAATGCGTGTACCTTACACATATTTATTATAAAAATAGTTTAAACTATATTAAATACATTTGAATAAATTCAAATATCCGATAATTATTATTAATAAAGAAATTTAATTAACTTTGATGAATTTGCTGAATGAATTTTAATGAATTTGCTTTTCTTTATTTTTAATAAAGAAAAGCAAAAAATTGGTTGACAAAAGTTACACAAAGTTACACTGAGTAAAATGAAATGTTAGATTCAAAATAAATATATTTTAAAATTGTTTGCAACAGAAAGATTTGCCAATAATTTGGTCACCTGTAAAAAGAATTTTAATTTACGAGTTATTTTTCTCTGTGAATGGAAATTTATGATTATTATTTCAACTATCAGTTTTAATAATATAAATTTAGTTGCCATTAACTCCTTCAGGCAAGCTTTAAAGTATATTGTATATCCGTTCTCTAAATTAGCTGCCTGTATGTCTATTAAAGTTTTAGAAAATATGTTTAGATATCATTCCTTCACTTTATGTAAAGAAACGTAAAGTGTGTGCTAACTGTGATCACTTTTTAGAACGCGACACAAATCAAGTTCATAAAAGTCACAGTGACCAAACATTATACATTTTGAAGGGGAAAAAAATCTAAGAAAGAGCAATAAATTTGAAAACATGGGACTTGAGAAATTCCTTGCCCTAGCTTTTAACAGCTGGTGACTTCTCACCGCTCCTAAGTCACTGTCAACAAACCTAAGAACTTGGTGTCGATTGCTTCCTTACGCTGCGCCGGACGTTAGGATCCGATGGGCAAATACATTAATCTTCCATAACGGTTTTAATTGTGGTGAAGAATTTTTATTGAAGCCATAATGACAGGGATCGCACTGGTGGTACTTTTTTTCTTCACGGAGGCCCATTGTATGCTTGACGTGGGGATCAGCGGGTCCTTTTCAGACTCACCCCTCCGGTTTGTTTCAATATTGATCTTTCGATTCCGACCCTATTCACGACGTACCTAAAAGAAAATATGGAAATGTGAGCGGTTTTGCTGTTGGAAGTCCGTAAACAGGGCCCCGTTGTTGATGTTAGCAGCTGATCCCACGGCCCGACACAAATGAGCCTGTGATCCTTGAGGATGACTTCAGATCTAGTCGGAAAGTCAGGCAGGCACGGGCGTTTGTTGTGGTGGCAAATATAACCTATCGGCTGGTTAAACAGATTAAGGTCGCTACCTCTGCGGTGGCCCCACAACCTTGAATAAAATATCGGTTATCGACCACAGCTTCAATACGTGTTTGTTTGAAGAAGAGATTTTCAAGGTCATGATTTGTTCGACACTATTCAAAAAATATGACCAGGTATAGTCTTCAAAATTTGGCTAGCACCCTTAATATATTATAAAAAATGGGAAAAATCAAAATGTTAACTATTTTAATTCTGTATTTGTCATCATATAATTATCATTTAATGCTCTAAACATCTGGACATGTGTTAACAATTTGAGGTCTGAGCTATTTGAAATGAGGGTTTCAAATCTCCATGAGGGTTTTAAGAAATTTCCGTTATTTTCTTTAACTGCTCTAAAGATGTATACCTTAAAAAATTTTTATTCGAAATTTCAAACCAATTTTTTAATAAAATAGAAACTGTTTAAATTTACTGTAAATTAATATTCAATCGGAAATTACTGTAAAAAGAAAGTTTTAAAATTTAAACTAAGTTCCTCATAGGCAAACGTAATTGTATTTTACATAAAATTTTAAAAGAACTGGGCTAAGAATTTATCTAAATGCTTTACAAAGATCATAGAAACGTAGCTTCCATTTGTAAATAACATTATTTAGTAAAGTCTGAGTTGGTATAATACAATTTAAAACATCATTAAGAAGAGAAAAGCACCAGAAGTTTTGCAAAAAGTTTCAGTCTCTTCCCTTAGTGTTTATACAGTTTCTTCCTTTCAGTTGCTGCGGCAAAATTTAATTCCTCTTATAGGTTTTTTTTTAATGCAGAATGTTTACAGATGTTATCTAAACATACTACGAACGTAAATGAATGGGGATTTTATAGAGTTGTTGTTGGCCTTAAGAGGGTCTCGGTCTTAGTTTGCTTCCATGAAAACGGCCACCCGAGTGAAAATCGGGCTAAGACCGGAAAGTCATTGGAAGATGTATTGATATGTTTTACTTCATTTCATTAGTTTGATGTCTATTTGAGATTACTTTCTCGTCAATCAATATCCTGGCATGGCAATTCAGGCTAAAATTTTGGCTAGTATAATACATTTTAAAGCATCAATAAGAAAAAAAAGCACTAGAAGTTTCGCAAAAATTTGAGTCTCTTCTTCCCTTAGTGTTTACACAATTTCTTCCTTTCAGTTGCTGTGGCAAAACTTATTTATAGGGTTTTCTATTTAATACAGAATGTTTACATATATTATCTAAACAGACTACGAGCTTAAATGAATGGGGATTTTATAGAGTTAGTTGTTGGCTTTAAGAGAGTCTAGGTCTTAGTTCTCTTCCATGAAAACGGCCACCAGAGTGAAACTCGGGCTATGAACTCAAAGTCATAGTAATCTGTATTCATATGTTTTACTTCATTTCATTAGTTTGATGCCTATTTGAGATTACTTTCTAGCATACTTCCCTGGCATGGTAATTCAGGCTAAAATTTCGGCTAGTAATAATAGTGATAATCCTAATTGCTGTTCAGCTTTAGTTTCAAGAGGTAGAAATGTATGAACGAATTCGGGAGAATAAATTAATTCACAACAGTGGTAAAGATAGTTGATTGCTGGTATGGGAATTCACAAGAAAATTTACAAGATTAAACCAAACTTAGTACTTGTTGCTGACAGTTCATTTCATACAGGCTATCAGGATGTGGTATTTCCAGTTCTATATTCAAATTCTAACTTTTAATGAGAATCACAATTATCGTGCATAAATTTTAGTACATAAACTTAAAAAAAAGGTATACATAGTACTAGAGCAAATTTTATTGCTTTTAAAATTTTCTTGTTGGTTTTTGTTTACCTTCTTTTAAAAATGCATTGAAGTTGGTACTAGAAAATTTTTTTATTCTGGATTATATTTTTTTAAATTGTTTTTTGTTTGCCTTGTTTAAGACATGCATTGAATTCAATATAAATAATTTATTTCCTAGTCACAGATGTAATACGATGTCAAAGGAAGATAATACGTCTGTTCTTGGAAGTGCAATAATGCGAAAAGTTAAAAAAAAAAGAATTTTGAGCCTAATATTTATAATTATCAAATTATTTAATTCAACTGTAAGAATTCAATTGTATTAATATTTTTAAAGTTCAAATTCAACTCTTTCAAAGCCCATATAATGGTACTCTCTATTCTTAATCTTCAATTTTCTATACAGTTGTTAGTCAGAAATCTTTGAAAAAGATATTATTGTTAGTCTTAATTAAGGCCACGAACCTCATATTAGTTCTTATAGAACTGCTTTCAGTATTATATTTTAAATTGTAGAATATTTAAAATCTTTTTGTATGACTTTAACAGAGATGTAGAATTTCAATGCTTATCACGCTAAAAATATAATACAAAAGTTACCTTCAAATTTTTAAAACTTTCTATCATGTTTATTATCACCATATAAATAAATTGTAAAATATAAATTTTGAGCTAAATAAATTGAAGACAGAATTGCTACTTATATCAAATCGCAGTAGTATTAAAATATGCCAGGAAATAATATAACACATCTTCATGAAAACTAACTCTTAAAAAAAGAAAGAGAGAAGATATTTTATACATATATTATTCAATTGATGCTTGATGTTGTGAAATTCTCAATAAGTTTTGAAAAGCACCATGGAATTGAAATATAAAAAATTCGGAATCTTTTAGCAAATTAGATTGCAATAAAGTTTCATTCACGTTCAGCAATAATGCAACACGCGTTTGGTATAATAACATTCTCATGCAACAACTCAAATTTGTTTTCTCTTAACATATTTGATTTCACAGCGAGCCCCTTGCTTTATCCGAAGCAGCATTGTATTATTTTTTCTTTCACAAGCACCTTCTTATATGAATTCCGATTCATTACTTTCTTTCGCCCGCTTTCGACGCTTGAACCAACCCCTTATTTCTTCGCTGCAGCGTGCTCCGTCCTAATCCATAACCATTTTGCCCGTTCTTCCTGGAAAATAAATAAATACCAGGGGGAAGCGAAAACTTCTCGAGCGAAGAAAAATAAATTTCTTCTATGAAATCATCCGTCTCAGTCCGCACCTCGAATGAACTTCATAATAATCTGAGGCACCTCTTCGAGCATGGAGATGCAGGTAAGAAACAAATGTGCTGCCTCTTTTTACTGGAGCGCAAGAGCGTCGGGTTGAAAGTGGGGGTGCAGGGTTTTGGGTGAAGCTGTCAAGCGTCAGACAAGATTGGGCCAATAATGAGACTTCGTCGGGGTCTCCTTTCCCTTATTTCCCTGCTCTTGGTCTCTGTTTACCTGTCTCCTGACGAAATCACGCGTCAATCAGAATGCCTTGCCTCGAGGCTGCAGACGGGTGTTCAGACTTAGCACATATATTAATAATCGACTAGATTTGTGCACTATCACTAAGAAGACTTTCCAGAGCACACGCCGGATAAAATATCTTTTAATTCCCCTGAGATCTGGTACTGCTTTTGAGGCATTTAATTTGCTGTTTTACTAATATTAATACTTTTGAGGAGATTCAAATAATCGGATGTCTTAATATACGTTTCATTTAATCATTCATCCTTTAGAAAGAGAAATTCTAAACGCAATTTAGAACGCCTAATTTTCTCTTCTGTCAAGTTTCCTTTCTAAAGTTTAATAAAGTTAAAAGCATTTATTTAGTTTAATAAATATGAAAGCAAATAGAAAATAACGGAAGAAAACTGTTAGTTATATATAGAAATAAATAACAGTGAAGAAGATAATTAAAACTACATGAGTATATTTAAGTATAATCCTTTAATGGTGTATATTAAAAGAAGATTAAACTAGAATTTGATGATACAATGGAGTTGAATACAGTAAAATTAAATAACAATTTTGTTTGTTTTATCATGTACATACATTTTATTTGAAGATTAAAATTGTATCTAAAATGTATCAATCGATTTGCAATACCTGTTACTCATTGTACATTTTGAAATGTAATCAGAAACAAGTATTAAAATCTGGAGAAAACTATAACTATACTTAAATGTTTTAAATGTATTAAAATCAGTTTAACACATTATTATAAGATACATTTCGTGAATTCAAAAACATTTTTCTAAGCATTATAAACCCCAATAAACATCGTGAAAATGAAAGTTAGAAAAATCTGTAATCTTTTTACATTTAATCCTATATTGCATAGATTGTACAGTTGTAAATATAAATTAAAGAGTTGAAAATCACTATCTTATAGTTTATAAAAAATTAATTGCTATTAAAATCTTTGAGTTTCCGATATTCTTTTATTTAAACGATAATTTATTGATTTAAAGGTAGAAACATTTTTGATATCTCATTTTTTTTCATAATTTTGTTCAAATTTGTACTTCGTAAATTAAAAATCATGAATTCATGCTATCATTAGCTTAGGATATTATAAAATTTAGAAAAATATTTAAAAGATTCTAAAAACTTCAGAAGTATTACATAATATTGAAATCCCTCACTATAATATTATTCATCAATTCAACGTCTTATCTAGTAAAAACTTTTTCTCTTAGCTACACCATTTTATTATTTTTTTATCGATTTAGTTGAAAATGCTTTAAAATACCATTAAAAATATATTTATGTTAAAGTGATTAAATTTTGAAAGCACAATCCTAATTCTTCTTGAATATGTTGGTTATAATTTTTTTTTGAAAAATTATCTTTATTGAAAATATTCCATGGGCATTTATTCTACATATAATATTATCATTTTTATATATAAAATAGCTTTTAGATCTTAGAATAAAATTTAATTCTTGTGATAGGCACTCATGAAAAACATAAAGAGAAATGAAATCATAATAGGGAAAATACTCTTTTTTTGTACGATTCCTCTTTATCAGTTCTTTTATGTACACATTGCATAAATTCTGCGTTCCGAAACATACTATTTTTAACAAACCTTTATTTTATAATCTAAAAAATTAAATTTTTATTATATAATTTGCATATTAATTTATAATATACAGATCTGTATACACAGTGATACCCGCTTAAGAAGGTGCAGATATAGAATAAAGGAAACTAGGAATTATGTTTTGAATTTAGTTTAAATTAATTAATTATTATTAATTTGTCTAATATTAATCAATTATTATTAATTAACATTAAATTAATAATTTATTAATAATTTACTGTAAAGTAATTAATTATTGTTAATTTACCTTAAATTATTTAATTATTTTACTATTAATTTACCTTAAATTAATAAATTATTAATTTACCTTAAATTATTTAATTATTAATTTACCTTAAATTAATGAATTATTAATTTACCTTAAATTATTTAATTATTAATGTGCCTTAAATTAATAAATTATTAATTTACTTTAATATATTTTTATTTCTAATAATTCATGTTTGATTGCTTTATAAGATATATACTAGCATAATCCATAACTTTCATCCCCACTTGCGCTGGATCGTATAACGCACAGAATTAACTTCTCTTATAATAGATTGCATTTACCATGCATTACACAGAGAAATTTCATATTTTTCAACAATTATTACTGTAAAGGAATGCTAATTTATTGCTGTTCTATATTATCATTCAGTTCTTCCCTAAATATATCATTTGTATCTGTCTTCGGTATAAATTAATTAAGCTCCACAAGAGAAAGGGGAGTTTGGCTTAAATACAACTTCTTAAGCGGGAAAATGTTTAAAAGCAAATCGGGCAAATTTGCTACTATAGATGTAGAAATGAAACTGAAAACAGCAGGAACAACACGTCCTAAGCGGAAAAAATCTTCACCGGGTTTAACTGTATAAAAAATGAGTGTATTCATGTTTGTATATATATTTATTCTTATACAAATGAACACAGTTAGCCGTAGAGTCGCCAAATTTTGGATATGTATTTTTTGATTCCCTCAAAAGGTCACTGTCGATATTAAAACCTCTTCCGTACTTCGCCAACAGATGGTCTAACTTAAGCTTATAAAAAATCAATATATTGCTTCAAATAAATATCACCATTTAAAAAATTATGTATACACTAAAAGTATTTATAAACTCCTTTATTTTGATACATAATTTATTAATACCAATTAAATTCTGTAAAAGTTTTATATTTTTTAATATTTTTGCAATAGAACCTCGATTTGGTTAATTATCTGCAAATGAGAATTTTTTTGTTTTTCTAAATTTATTAATCATTTAAATAAGGGTTTTAAAATGCCATTCAAGTGGTTAAAGCAGGGCCGTAGCCAGAAATTATTTTCGGAGGGGGACCAAGGAAGAAAGACATCGTTATTTGTGAATGATACTTCAATTGATGAAAGGGAAAACACTGTATTTCCGGAATACAGTGCTGTCTTTCCGGCCAGTGGCCAAGCAAGACTTTTAGGATCTCAGCGGTTTTTTTCTACGAGAATAACAGTCCATGTTCATGAACAGCTAGGCAGATAGGACATACATACACACACAAACGTGGGACATTGTCTATCTACAAAATGGTCTTTCAAAATTTCGGGGGGGGGGGACCTGCCCCCCAAATCCCTCCCCCTGCCTAAGGCCCTGGGTTAAAGTAATATATCTTTGAATTTTCACGTAAGGTTATTCATTCTTTTATGTATTCACTGAATGTACAATTCTTGAAACTTTTTAGCAGGTTTCTGGGACTAGTAGGTGTGTAGTTCGTGCATGCACGTAGGCGGCCGATAGAATATCTACTAGGTGTACGCACTGATAGGGGTGACCAAGTACTATCTGCACGCAGGAATAGGGGGCGGCCTAATACCACTTTGCAAGCAGGCTGATAATAGCCCAGAACTGCCTGTAGTCCTTAACCTAACATAATAAATTATCTATTAACACTATGCCAATTTCATCCTTTCATTTGTTTCCTTAAACAATATAAATTTTAACAGTATAGTTGTTTTTCTAACATTCTAAAAGTTATTGTCAGTTTGATGGAAAAACTGCTAAAAGTCCGACTTACGTTATTATCATATCAAAACGTGGTATGTGCATACCTCCTTCCATATTGCCTTATTAAATTGATTATTTGAGGCGGTAAGGGCATAAAACAACTGATTCAAGCAATTGAATGGGTGATTGGAAAGAAGGATAAGATTTTAAAATACTGTGAGTGAATTCCTCTACTTTTAAATACTTATATCTAATTATGCAATAAAAGTACAGGACATTTGCACTGTTCAATTAAATGTACACTATCAAAATAACCAACTCACCAGTTAAAATGTTTTTCAAACTGTAAGAATTTTGTAGTAGATTTATTTGGTTTTAATTTTCCCAATAAAAACTTGACTGGAATATTATCCTTTTTCCAATTATCTATTCAGTTATTTTCCTTGTTAAATTTTCAAAATTGGAATAAACACCACTGCACTCTGGTGGATCAGTGGGGGCAAACATTCAGTTCCTACCACATTCCGCAGGTAGCATTAGATGTAACAAAAATACGGTGGATTAAAGCACATGCATTGAAAACATACTTGCCATACTTTGACCTGATGGATTTCAAATAGCAAAATGTACTTCAAAATAATAAATATTGCATAAAAATAAACTGCAATAAAATGCACATTGAAAAACTGGATCTGTAATAAGCATAATGTACAGCATTAATATTAATAAAGATATTAATTAGTAGATTACAACGGAGGAAGAGAAAAAGTCTGAACAGAACAAATAGTTGTCAAAGGAATTTTCCTCTTTTAAATTAATTAAGGTGTAATCAGACTATTATTATGACAAATCACCAGAATATTTTTAAAGCGATTTTAACAATGGAAACTCATCTTGCTTGTATACTCATATCTGTTTTTACGCGGAGGATAGGAACTACTTAAAAGAAACAGCATAAAATAAACCGTGAAACTCCATAAACAATGGTAAAATATATCGTTTGCAACATATTTTAACAAAAATATCATGCAGTAAACAGGAACCACATAAAAAAAGTCCCATACAAAAAATGCGTAAATCAAAACCTCACGAGGTAGCTAGAAACTGGTTTTCCAAACAAGGAAAAATTGAATTTACACACCGAAACATTTTTGAATTTTTTATTTGCTTACATGGTTGCCAAAAAGTGGATTTAAAACAATCCATGCAGTTACGTATGCGGATTTCCTTGTGGAGATCTAATTCGAAATCACTTTTGTCACTTGAAGATGCTACTTTACAAGTGTTTAGAGATCTGACATATTTTGCGGTATAGTAAAGTTAGTAATTAATATTTAATCCCAATATGCAATTAATGTTTTTTTATACCGCACACACAAAAAAATTGCACTTTAAAAATTGCACAAAAGATACAGCATAAAAACAGATTTGAGTGTATATTTATCAAAGATAAATGCTATAGTATACTCCTGAACTCTTATATACAGACTTAATCACAAATAAATATTGCATACAAGCATAATAAAACTTAATAATACAAAATAAAAATCAGTTTATTCTTTACACAATGTAAAAAAACTGATTTTATTAAGTTATTTAACGGGTTTCAGAATTGTTGGTGGGTTGAAAAAGATACATAAACTATTATTTCCGGCATTGTTTAAAAAAATCTTTAACACAACTTTTCAAGCAGTATTTTTACCATTTAAATATGTTAGGATATCTAATTTTTAATTTTTATTTAAAAATATGTAGAACGGTCAATATCTAAAAAAAAAGTTATGTTTTTACTCTCGATATTGGACAGCAAATACTAACGAGAATGCCTTTCACGCAATATGTATGAAAATACTTTTTCACAGTACAAATTCTTTCAAAAACATAAATGATAAATCAATACCTGTAGAGTACACATAATTTGAAATTCGTACATAAACTATTTTTATGAAAATTATGTTGGAAATTACAAAAGTATGACACAGCCTACACTTTTTATATAAAAAACAGAAAATTTAGAAACTTGACAAAATTAAATTGTTGTATAAGTCGTAATATTCATGCACTTTCATCAGTACAGGAACTTTAACAGTGCTTTTAAGAATAATTCGTAAAATATGCGCACAATCTGAATGAAAAATGAAATCTAAGAAAAGACAAACTTAAAACTTAAGTTATGTATATACGGGGCACCTGATGTAAATAATTTAGCTCCCTAAAACTGTTGTACGGCCATTCCATAGAAACGGGTGTGACACATTGAACTACTTTTTATCACTTTTCTATAAAGAATATAATATTTCAAATATATATTCTTTTGTGTAGCAATTATAACACCCAAAAAAGAATTTTGTAAAAAATAAAGAATTTCCGTTTCTTCTTTACATGTATAAGAAAATATATCATTTTATAATTTACAGCACTCTATAGCATTTCACTCTAATGCATAGCACTATATAGCATTTTCAATGCATTCCCTCCATAGCATTTTATAATTTTTTGTCCACAATTTGTTACCAAATGGAAATAAATGCTCACAAAAATGTTTTAATACACTTTATTTAATGCTGTGTGTTACACTTAGTTTAATGTACTTAAATATTTCCAAATGTTAAAGGTAACAAGTGGAAATGTTTGGAGTTTAATGCCTGAAAAAACATTAAAAATCGAAACTTTTAAAACTGAATAGCCTAAAGATTGTTAAAAAAAAAAAATGCTTCGTCTATTTCACTTTCGCATAATTTTCTTCTATTCTTGTTTTTTTTACCAGTGAAGCTTGCTCGGCTTCTTGGATCTTTGCTCGTAAATAGAAGCAAAATATTCACTTAGCGGCGGCTTGTAACTTGAAGTAGAGTCACTCATAAATCGAGGTACCAGTCTACAAAGAATATTTTAAATTATCTAACACGCTTCATGTTGCCATTTCTTATTTTAGGAATTAGGCTTTTTTTCATTTAACTTTCGTTTAATTTTCTTCTTTATTTTTGCATTTTCACCAGTGAAAATTGATCATGTCTGGGATTTTTGATTGTAATCGAAAAAAAAATTGACTCAGCTTTGGCTTGTAACTCAAAGTTGGGGAACTCGTAAACCGAGAAATCATTATACAAAGCATATTTTAAACTATCTAAAATATTTCATTTATTTTATTGCTATTATTTTGTTGCTATTCTTTATTTTAAAAGTTAGACACTTCCATTTATCATTTGCTGAATATTCTTCTTTATCATTTTTGCTTTTTATTCGCCAGTGAAACTCTATCGTGTTTTAGGTTTTTGCTCGAAAACTGAAACAAAAATTCATTTAATGACGGTTCATAACTCGAAGTTGGGGACCAACTTCGAGTTAGGAGCCTTCGAATACTCGATACTCCATACTATAGATACTCGAAGTTGGAGACCAACTTAGAGTTACGAACCGTCGTTAAGAGGACTTTTGTTTCAATTTTCGAGAAAAACCCTAAAACACGATAGAGCCTCACTCGCGGAAAAAGCAAAAATGATAAAGAACAATATTACGCAAATGATAAATGGAAGTGTGTAAGGATAAATGGAAGTGTCTAAGTCTAGATAACACTGTACAAAGAATATTTTAAAGTGTCTAAAATGCTTAATTTATGTTGCTATTTTTTATTCTATGTAAGTTCAGATCTAAAATTATGTAAATTCTAAGTAATTTACCGTATCACTATAGATTTTACCAACTGGAATATTTTTGTCCATTAACCTAAAAACTCGATACTCGATACTATAGATACTCGAAGTTGGGGACCAACTTAGAGTTACGAGCTGTCGGGAAATGGATATTTGTTTCAATTTTCTAGCAAAATCCTAAAACACTATAGAGTTTCACTAGCAGAAAAGCAAAAATGATAAAGAATAATATGAAAATATCGAGATAACACTGTACAAAGAATATTTTAAATTGTCTAAAATGCTTCATTTATATTGCTATGTTTTATTCTATATAAGTTCAGATCTAAAATTATGTAAGTTCTAAGTAATTTACCGTGTTACTATATGTTTTACCAACTGGAGTATTTTTGTCCATTAACCTAAAAACTCGATACTCGATACTCGATACTATAGATACTCGAAGTTGGGGATTAACTTAGAGTTACGAACCATCGTGAAGTGGATATTTGTTTCAATTTTCTAGCAAAAACCTAAAACACGATAGAGCGTCACTAGCGGAAAAAGCAAAAATGATAAAGAATAATATTAAGCAAATGATAAATGGAAGTGTCTAAGGATAAATGGAAGTGTCCAAGTCGAGATAACACTGTACGAAGAATATTTTAAAGTGTCTAAAATGCTTCATTAATGTTGCTATGTTTTATTCTATGTAAGTTTAGATCTAAAATATGTAAATTCTAAGTAATTTACCATGTCACTATATATTTTACCAACTGGACTATTTTTGTCCATTAACCTAAAAAAATTTCAATTATTATTCACTTCTGCCGTATTGGTATTGATAATTTTCCGAGCTCTACGAACAACTCCCGTTACATCGCAAATTGGAGTGCAAAATAACGGAAAATAAAAGTCTGTTCAATAGCAATAATGAAATGAGCTTCTGTTGTCAAGGAAACATATGTTTATAGTCTTTTTTGCAGATAAAATTAACAAACGAGAATTGATAAATCAAGTGGTCTTTTCTTATTTCAAAAGTGTATGTTCTACACACTAAGCGATACAAGATAGCTTTTTTGCAAAGCTATGTAAACAAATATACAATTATTTTTTTACATTACACAGGAGTTAGATTAAAAAGTTTCCATTATAATATACTTGCAAACTATTGTTATAAACACAATCGAAGTAATGTATTCTTCATGAATGAATATTAAAATTAAATCACTAAATTTTGAAATTAATGTTTATAACTTTAAAGAGAATTCATAACTTATTATTCATCATGACTGAAATATACATCAATATTTCAAAACAAACAAATTAAATGAATCTTTTATAGATTCAGAGTAGTAAATTTCTTTTGCAACTTTATTCTTCTCTTTTACGTGATGATAAATAATTTTACACACGTTAATGAATATAGATGTATGTTGGTATATATACATATATTAATACACACATATATATATTAATACATACATACATATATTAATACATATATGTATTAATACATACATATATATATATTAATACATATACATATATATATATATATATATTTATATATCTATATATATATATATATATATATATTAATACACACACATACACACACACAATATATATATATGTATGTTGGTATATATATATATATATATATATATATATATATATATATATATATATATGTATGTATATATATATGTATATTCATATATATATATATGTTTATATATATATATATATATATATATATACACATATATATACCCACACATATTTATTTATATATATTAATACATATATATTTATTTATCAATTTTTTATGTTGATTTATTATGTTATATTTAACAAATGGTCGCTTTTTGATTCCATATTTAGACACCATATATGAGATCTAAATGGGACAAAATTTAAAAAAATAATGTTTCAGATAATGAAAGATGTGCTGTTAGTTAAATATATAAATTCTCTTTCTTCTATTTTACTTAGTTAAACTATTGAGACATTTTTGTTTAATTTCCAAATGCTAAACTCTTAAATTAGTGTATTTTACCAAGACAAAACATAAAATTCATTTATAACTTCGTCGTAAGCATTTGTAACATGCAGGAACTGTTTTGTCTTGTTATTTTATTACTATTTTTTGTGAAAATTTTAAGTTGGAAACGAAAGTAAAGTCATCAACGTAAAAATCGCTTTGCTTTAACCATTTAATGCCTGGCGTATCATTTTAGATACGGCTAAAAAATAGCTTGTAGAGTTTTTATGTTTTGAGAGTAGGTAAAGGGCAATCTTATAAACAATCTACGAAATTTTCAAGTAATTTCTATTATTTATATTTTTTTCATTTAGATCTAGATTTTATGATTTTTCGATCAGCTCTCATAAATTTACTTTTTCGGCAGGTACAGACTGAGATCATGACAAATTTGCTTTTTCCATTACACTACAGCATTTTGCAGAGATTATTTTACCTGCAATATCAAATAAATCTTTTTTCAGGAAGTTTTTCCTTTTTTTTTATAAATGTCACTCTATGTTTAAAACGGTAACTGATCACTAACGTGACATGCTCTAGTATTCAAAATTGTTTGATCTTCAAATTTATTTCGTTCTGTACAGTCCATATTAACTTAGATTTAAGATAGGCTCCGAAATGTAATCGGCAGAAATGACTTGGGACTTAAAGGGTTAAGTGCTCGGAATATTGTTTATCTGATAAGTAACTAACAGGACACGAAGCATGAATGCTTAAATAGATAAGAATAGAGATAGTTATATTCAATTTACCAAATGTTAAGCTCTTCAATTAATTTTATTTAATTAAACGAAACTTAAAATTTATTTAAATTACAAATCAAACTTTATCGTAGCTCATCCATATAGATATGCATTGTTCTGTTTTAGAAAATTTATTAAATCGAAAACGAAAGTAAAGTCACCCTCGTAAAAATCTTTTCACTTTTAAGTGCTTGGAATACTTTTTGACGTGATGTGTAACTAACAATTCATGAAGCATGAACGTGTAGAAAGATAACAATACAACGTTGCTCAGAATCGGCTTCATTCGGTGCTCTCTGTCACATAGAGGGTCAATTTTTTTTTTTAAACGTCGATCGTGCCGCTTGCCACAAAAGCCAGATTATCGCGTGAGACTAATAGGAGCATTTGAACCGTGAGAAAATTGGTTTCCACGGCGGCGCCCTCATCCCCCTTCTACATAGAAGCGGCTCCCTCCACATTTGGCCATGGTATTCAACTGCTACAACGAGCGGGAAGATTACGCATTTAGGAATATTCGCATCTTAAGATAAGAAATCGGATTAAGGCTTGTTGGAGAACGTCTTCGCTTTGTTGCTGCCACTTGGAGAAATTGGTGTAAACTTTCCCTTGTGGTTGTGGTCGAGGATAAATGGTTATAACTGTGGTGTTATAAAAAAAGGCCATTCAATCAATGAAATGAGAACAATTTCAAAGATAAATTTTGCATCACTGCATAGAAGGCATTATATAAAGTGAAATTGGTTTGGGGCTTAAAATGTATTGTTAAAATAAAATATATATAACTATGAAAAAGGGAAAATATTCCTTTGATGTTTCATATAAATCAATGTATTTCATCGGAATGCTTTACTGCGTTTCATAAAACAAATCCTTTTTACTCATATTGATTTTAAAGTAACCCATATTGTAAATAAATTAGATCAGTAAAGATATATAAACATAGGTCTATTTTAAAAAAAATTAACGAATGAAACGTTTTTCAAATATTAACAAATATTTTCTGGGAAAATAATCAGAGAAAAAGTTTTATAATCGAAGTATAACGCAACAAATAAATATTATCACGAAAGGAAATGATTGTAATTTTAAAAAAAATCCCGGTAAAATTATATGAAAAATCAATTTTATGTGTGAAATACGCCATTTAGCAATTTATCTAAACTTAATTAATTTAGTTAAATTCAAATAACTATTGGAACTAATTATTTGTTATAAAGAAAATTGTACTGATCGCTGAAACATAATAAAATGTATATTTTACTGCACATAAAGCCTAAATAATACTAATAATTATATATACACTAATAATATAAATAGTACTAATCAATCAATATTATATCGTTTAACCTTAATCTATGTCTAAATAATGGGTAGTTTACAATGATGCTAGCTATCACTTATTCACTTTTCAAATAATTTCCCGTAAAATTGCAAAGAATAATTATTTAACAACTATTATTTTGGATAAAGGATAGCTTTCTCTATAAATTTCAGAACAAACTTGCAACAAATTTTCTCTATAAATTTCAGTAAAACCAACATTAGCGCACATTTTATATTGAGGAAGATGTTTCAAGTAATATGAAACGTTTTAATCTTTT
>CM063503.1:73150978-73208478 GCA_032207245.1 Pardosa pseudoannulata
ATTTTTTTTATCTGCCTTACAGGGTACTTTACAATTCTGGAAAACTTAAAATGTTATTGATCCCGTCATATGACGGGCTAAATGCTAGTCTTTAAAATAGATTTCGAAAATCTGTGAGATTGGTAAAAAAAGAAAGAGAGAAAAAAAATACATGTCTTATATGCAAAGAAAATCATAATATGATAAAGCTTATTGATACATTCGATTAAATGAGAACCTCTCTGGAAATTTCAATATATTCAAAACTTTTAAGATTAATCTCATATTCTTTTAACAGGAAGCGTATATTATTTGTGCACAGTTCAATATCGCTAAAAAAGTTAAGGTAGTGTACAAGAGATACAAAAGTTTTTCTCATTCAGAGATAAGAAAAATGTAATTTCATTAATTTAAACAGATGTCTCTTTAAGAAAATTGAAAATTTCATCATAAGCAGGTCGTTACTTAAGAGGCAGTTAGAATTTATTAAGAGCGTGATAGACGTTCAAAAACATTTACTTTATATCTTAACTAGTAGTTTCCTGTTTACATAGCAAAGTTCCTTATATTGCAATTAGGAATATTTCCAATAATATTGAAATTGCGATTTGTCATTGTATGTAAACTTATTTACTGGTGTTTCTTAACTGAAGAAAAATATAAAAGGAAGGTATGTATTAAATAGACTGACATGCTTTCTTTTATTTATTTCAGTTAAATTATAATGAAGTCATATAATTTTAATTATTTGGGTATTTGATATTTAAAAATTATATACTATCAACACGTGTAAATTGTAAAATGTAAATTTTCTATAGCTTAGTAAATTTCAAACTTTTACCTACTTGAGAATAGTTTTATTTATAAACTATACCTTTCTTATTGACTTATTATAAGCTATATTTATAAATGGTGCGTTTAAAATTAACTCTTACTCTTAGTATTACACACACACACACCACACACACACACACACACACATATATATATATATATATATATATATATATATATATATATATATATATATATGTATATATATATATATATATGTATATATATATGTATATATATGTGTGTATTATTTTATATTTTGGAAAAAAGATATAATAAATATATATATTAAGCTACATATAAATCAAAATTAAAATTAATATCTAAAATTAATTAAAATTAATATTAGATATTATATTCATCTATTCACTTAAATATGAAAATTTGAATTATCAATATGGGTTTAGCAAGAAAACCCATGTTATTTGAAATTACCTGTACAGATATAACCAAATAATCAAATACACTGTTTGTCGTATAAGTTTGAAATAAAATATGATTAGATGAAAATGTAAGGAAATTCCCTAGAACAGTTATTCATCTAATTATGTTTGCTTTTCTAGACAGTTTGTGTTCGGCGTTAGAACTTTGTATCAACAATAAGCTACATATAAGTGAAACCTGCTTAAAATAAATTTAAACTGTACATTTATGGATTCATTTAAATATAAAAAATGAATTATCTACATAAGTAGGAAAGAAAATCAGTTGAAGTTACTTGTATAGATATTACCAATCTATCAAAATACTGTTTGGGGGTATAATTTAAATAACAAAGTTATACCATTAGATAGAATTTTACATAAATCTCTTAGAACTATGATTCATATAACTGAATTTACTTTTCTGTGTAGTTTTTGTTTATCCTTATTATTTTATACCAAAGTAATACAAATCAGAACACTAATTTAATATTCTGTATTCACAGACCCGTTTAACCCCTTCCAGTAAAATGACGAGTCTAGCTCGTCATTAGTTTTTCAGTGCATACCGCACAATGACGAGCTACACTCGTCATGCGATTAAAGTTACTGTTAAATATGATAATTAATTTAGTTTAAAATTTCTAGTGTACTGAATTTGGCAACACTTTTATCCCTTGTGAAAATCACAAGTCACTATTGCATATTGTTTACTTAGAATTTCTTGGTACAAGTCATTGCCAAATTAATGAGTCAGAATAAAAGAAAACCTACTAAGAAATGCCGTGTGTGTTACAAGAATCAAATTAAAAGTGAGACTACTTGGCGGTGTAAACAATTAAGAATTCCTCTGCACTTTGTTTTAAAAAGTACCACTAGCTTGAAGACTATTATCTGTATACCTTATTAATGTTTTGCTTTGATATTTTCTTAATTTTACTGTTTCTGATATTATTTAACACTATGTAAAAAGTGGATTTTAATTAACAATATGTAAGAATTGTAAAATGAAACAAGTTTTTTAAATAAAAATTAAATGGTTATTTCATGCACAGTTTTTCATTATTAAATCATACCGGAAGGGGTTAAGGATTAGAATTTGAATTGCATACATAGGTCTCAGCAATAAAACTCATGTTAGTTGAAATTACTTGTACGGATATTACCAATCACTGTTTCGAGTATAATTTAAATAACAAAGCATTATAAGGTAAATGTATACAGACTTCCTTTAGAACTATGGTTTATATAATTACGCTTACTGTTTAGCCAGTTTTTTTACCCTTAAAATGTTATACCAAAAATAAAGTACATAAATGAGAAAACCATTAATGTTAATTACATAAGATGAATGCACAGATTAATTTTTACTATAAAAATACGAATTACTTACATAAGTTATCAAGTTATCCATGGGAGTTGAAATGACTTGTTGTGATATTACCAAAGGCTGAAAGGACATTGCGAAATCATTTGCAGAAGTCAGCAGTAGTTCGAAATTGCAGTTCCACGGTCATCCTCTGTGACCACAAGAAAGAGGCTCTACTCCCGGCCTCACATCCTGGATATCTACGGGCACTAGCAGAGCCGTCGCCCTCGTATTTAAAGGAGACCTCCTGCTCAAACTGTTTGTTCCTTCCATAGCAAATGTTTAACCTGCGCTCAGTCTATAGAAACAGATGAATATCTCGTTTTATTGATCTAGTTTTCGTGTTGACGGGGGAAAAAGAGACGCCCCGTCCATTGACAAACCACCTTATTTGTTCTCAGTAATGCTATTTGTCCAACTTTTTTATTCTGCACTTAGAAGTGTCATTATTCTAAAAGAGCTTTCATTTATTCATGAAGCTGCTACTGAAAAGGGGTATTTGCTCTGTTTTCAGGTAGCTCTCTCTCTCTTATATCCCGCTTTCACACTTTTCTTTTTTAATAAGAAAGGTTTCATTGACAAACGTGACTCCACGTGATTCATTCACAAGTCTCTACTCTGAATGTGAGAAAATTTTGCAATAACATATGACTTCTGCTGAAAAAGGAAGTCTTCAAAAAGGTTTCGAAAATGTATACTGTATCAAAAATATCAATATTTTAAAAGTACGTTCATTTACCTTGTCAGAATTTCTTTCATCTTACATTCCTTTACTATTTATCACCATTCTTTTTTATATAAACTGTGTTCTTTACATATTGTTTGTAACTATACAACTTCAAATTCAGTTTACAAACATTAACATTTCATTCATTGCTTGGAAATACACGAGAAACATACCATACTATTTATAATTGTGGAATATAATAAAATAATTTGTCAAAATGATTTTAATAGATAATCATGACAGGAAACTTTAAAAGTTATATATTGACTAGAAATTATAATTTTTAAGATGATCATGAAATGTGAAATTTCACTATCATTTTTCCTACAAGAAATCAATATGATTTTCTTAAGTTATAATCCAATTTATATGCATATTTGCCCGTAGAGAAAGGGTAATTAATTTAATCTATACTCACTTAAGGTGAATCAAAATAAAATCATTAGAAACAAATAGTTACAGAGATAATGTATCACATCTAGAATAATTATTAAAGTCCTGATCTGCTTATGAAGCCTTATTCTGAAATATTCTAAAATAAATGCTTGAATTTGTTATTAATTTTTAAAAAATTACAAAATTGATGGTTTTAAAATATTTTAAAATAAAATGTTTATATCTCAAAGATGTTAGTTTCATGATTACCTATCTTATTCATTTATATATCGGGTGTTTACAGGAAGCTGTAAAAATTATTCCTTGTAAAATGCTTACCTAGAGATTTCACCTAACTTCTTTTTTATAAAAGTGCATATTAGAAGAGAGTAAATACCGTCATGATATCTTTGCCGAATACATAATTTTTCGCTCTTTTACCTCATTGAAATATAGGTTGCTTGTTCTTATACGCAAGGACGAAAGTAATGTAAATAGAACAATTTCACAAGGAATTATACGACAATCAGGCTGACAAAGTTACTGCAGTCTATGAAAGTTACCCTATGAAGATTAAAATATAAATTGATCATTAAAGACAAATATTGATAGGGAGATAAAAAATCATTTCCCACACAGTTCCCTTTTAAATTTTTCATGTTTTTATTAGATACTTTTAAGTTTTTTTTCATACCTTTCCTTTGTGTAAAATAAGTTAATTATTAACAAATTTACATGACTTTATATTTACTACAATTCTATGGCACCCAATTCTTTTTAGAAGATAAAGTGACCAATGAACTAAAAGTAGTTGGACAGTGCTGCTAAGGGTTATACTTTATTCCGAGCTTTTTTAAAATTTCTTATATGTGAAACTCATGAAGTAACTATTTGATTGTGTCTGTATTACTTAAACAGGGATGAGCAAACTATGGCATGTGGGCCAGATGTTACTCTCTCAGAGGTTCTGTCCGTTCCGCCTCGGATTTTGAAACAAAGGTTAAGAAATTTTCTGTGTCAATAATAAAAAAGATCGTTAAATAACGTGTTTAATTTTTGGATATCTGAAAAGTTCCTTAAAAGCTAAAATATTTTATTTATTTATTTATTTATTATCTTCAAAATAGAGTTGTAAGCAGTTTCACCGAAAATGGTCTATAGTATATCTTGTTTATAAAATAAAATAAGATTTTGAATTACTGACTACGAATTTATACTGAGTAAAACAATGACACTACTACTTTTTCCCTTTATATAACACTAGTTTCAGGAATGTGCAAAAGGTGTGATTTATGAGGTTCAAATGAAGGATGAGAAAACTTTTACAATTTCACTTTTACTAACCCCTTTAGCATACTAATTTTCAAAGCCTATTATTTTTTTTTATTCTTTACTGAACTAACTCCCTGGCGTTACAGTCCGTGTTGGGCCATGGCTTCCCTACTAATATGACTCCAAAGTCATCTGTCTTTTGTCTTGTTTCTCCAGTGTGTTATTTTCAAAGTGTATATCTTTCTCTACCTCATCAATCCACCTCTTTCTTAGCCTTTCCGGTTTTCATTGATCTTGTCACTTTCCCTTGTAAATATTCTTTGGACCTCAATTGTCGTCTATTCTCTCAATATGCCGCATTCGTATTGTCTTTGATTTTATGTAATTAATTATGTCTTTTCTTTTAAACAATTCTTGGGTTTCACAGTTGTGACGCCTTCTCCAAACATCAACACTGTGGTAGGTCCAAATATGGCTCACAAGATCTTCCTTCCCTATGGTTCTCAAGATCTTCCTTTGTTAACATCTTCTCTTGCTTTCAGTTAAGGTTCAGCTTAGTCTTTATTGAGTTTCGTAATGAATAATTTTTCCCCACAAAGTATTTTCTTTCCGCTTTTAAATAAGTTTGCCCATTACTGGGCTAGCAGATAATTTCTTTGTGAGTAACATAGTCTTCAAATCAGCTTTGTAGCCTGATTCCCAAAAAAGACACAACTCCCGATATTTTATATTCACTAATCTTTGTAATAAGAAAAAAAAATCTGATTTCAATTCTTATTTAGACATTCTTTAAATACTTTCGCTATAAGTATTGATTTGCATTATGATAGAAGCCTTAAACCCATATTCTGCATGGTATCTTAACAAAGTTCAAGTCATTTTTGCATAAAATTAGCTAATTAGATACTTATTAAATCACTACTTTTAGTTCAAGTTAAGACAATTTATAATTAATTAAGCACAATAACCAAGCGTATATATCGCCTAAAAATCTCAAATTGAGTGTTAGAGACTTATAAGAACTAATAACAGCTTCAGTTCCAACATATGAAATACCTTCTTTATCATACTATCTGGATCAGTTAATTGTATATATCCAATAAATTACAATTTTTTTTATGAATTGTGATCTATTTTTAAATGAAATTCAAAACTTTAAGAAAACCGTCTTTGTTCTCTAGGCTCACATACGAGCCTTGAACGAAATCCGAATGTCACAGTATAACAAATATACTTAATACTACTCAAACTTTTATCATCATGAGTATCATATTAAACCTGCAAAACATTATTTTCCAATACTTACTTGTAAATTTTCTTAATAATATATAGTTGAAAGATGAACATAGAGCATTGTCTGCGTTAATGGGTTCAACTCTCACTGTCGGCAGGGATGTTTATTGCCATTCAGGCACGTATTTAAACTACAGGTCCCGGTCTAATAAACCAACACGTTTCAAAAATTAACCGTGGCTCTCCAAACAAATCATACTGTGAAAATATGAGAAGTTTATAGTTTCAAAATTAAGTATTATTTATATATCTAAGAAATGAGTTTTAAATTGAATGTACTTTAAATTTAATTGCTGTGATGATTAAATATGAAAAAAACAAACCGAATAACTATTTCATATATATTCAACTGTAATAAAAAATCTTTTTATGAGTTAAGTACAATTTTAAAGCTAAATAAAATATATTTTCAAACATTTATAGTGTTAAAAAGATTTCATTTAAATATAAGCTGTAAATTAAAACTACTACAAAACCGAATTGCCTTAAACTAAAATGAGGAAAAAACTAAAATGCAATCTTTATTGCCCTTTTATCGGATTACGTCCATCCTTATACAATTTTATTAATATTTATACATTTTTTAAATTAATGAATATGTATATTCCTTGAATTTCAAAACGAAGATACATAAAGTATTATTAAAATAACTTATTATGAAATTCTTTAAAATATTTTTAAATGATCGAATTTAATAAAAATAAATAAAAGTTTATGAAATAGTAAATGAAAATTGTTGCTATAAAGTAGCACAAAAATTGACTATTTTAAAGATATAATCATATATTTTATTTTTAAATTAAAAAATTATTTGTTCGTTAATATTATTGTACAAGAGCAAAATCAGTTAAAGAAAAAAAGTGGCTAACATTTGAAAAATTGAAACATTTCCTGTTCAAGTTTGAGAATTTTTAAAGTTGTACATTTGAAATTGAAAAATTGATTTAACTTATGTGGTATTTTCATTTTTGTAGATAAGCATTTGTTAAAACTATGAAATGTTGAATGTTATGATATTCCTGTCTATTATAATTACTTTTAAAACTCCTTTAATGGTCTGATCATGCATAAGCTAAAATTATCTCTCATTCGTTTTAATTTCAATAGGTTAGAAGGTAATAAAGCATTTCTAAAACTATGAAAGATTGGCATTTAAATTGTTACTATCCACTTTAGTAACTTTGAAAAAGCTTTCAAAGTTTAAACTATTTCTTAAAATGATTTTTAGATGCTTTTCATGGATATGATTAGATGAATATATACAAAAGAAAACATCCACAAATATATACTGTCTGAATTCCTATATACAATAAATTCTCTGTATAAAGATGATTATTAGGTT
This sequence comes from Pardosa pseudoannulata, assembly GCA_032207245.1. Classification (NCBI taxonomy): domain Eukaryota; kingdom Metazoa; phylum Arthropoda; class Arachnida; order Araneae; family Lycosidae; genus Pardosa; species Pardosa pseudoannulata. Next base: position 73,158,592 of record CM063503.1, read on the forward strand.
TTAAAGGTAATAACATTTTAAAGAACATTTCCCCCGCTCATAAATATACTAAAAAGTATCTCTGATGTAATTTGATTTGAAAAATGTCGCAAGTGATAAAGAATAGTAAATAAAACTACGAAGGATTGATTTTAGAATATTATTGCCCATAAGTTATTAAATAACTTTTGAAAAACATTTAAAGTTAAAACTGGTTCTTAAAACATTGTGTAAGAGTTTTTAACGAATATGATTAGATGTCTATATACTAGGAAAAATATCCACAAATATCCACTGTCTGAATTACTATATACGATAAATTCGCTGTATAAAAGTGTACATGGTTTCAAGGATAAGTCTACATTTCAAGGAAGCTTTCCTCTGCTCCGGCATAGCCTAAAAGTTCTCTCTCACTCGATCTGATTCGAATAAGGCCGCAAGTGAATAAACATTTGCTTTTAACTACAGCTGATTAAACACATCTCTAGAGGATAGCTTCTTGTGCATAGAACACGTCCTGTTTTATGCTTTTTCATATTTATACAAAGCTGTATTTTTTCTTACGTAAAATAACTTGAACTTACTGAAAACTTTCTTACGTAAAATAACTGAAAATTGAACAGTATGATGTTCATCAATTTATGATGAAAATGTGTCAATATTTCTCAACGAGGTCGCTACCGCCCCCTGGGAGGCGTTGAGACAACATGAAGGGGCAGTAAGCATGTCTTGGGCGGAAATTTTGAATCTAACGTTAAGAAAATATTAGTGAACTATCAAGCTCAATCATACCACTGATATAGGTCCCTCTAACAGATTCATTCCTACTGATTTTTTAGAGTAATTTTTTTCTATATGACTATCTAACTGAGAATAAATTATTTCTAACGTGTTTCTTTCTATTTTATCCATTTTAATTTGTACAAATAGACTACAATTATCTACCGATCAAAAGAATCGTCCTAAATTACAAAAATATGGTGTGAAATATTGAAAAAAATTACTTAACAATTTGCCTCTTATAAGTAAGTACTTCTCTTTCACCATATTTTAAATTACGGAACTTTTAAAAGGCGGGATTTTAAATTTTATCCTTCTTTAGAGGGAGCGGCAGGTTAAAAAAGGTTGAGTATGACTGATTTAAGTCACTGTCTCACTCTTTAAAACATAGTTTACGATAGTGTAAATGATGGGGTGTGTTAATGTTTAAGCAAATAACGATAGTAGTTATTAGCAAGGTTGAGTTGATTTATAAACTTAATATAAATCTCGATATAAATCATGATTAATTTTTTAAATCACTGATTTAAATCAAGAATAATTTTTTCATATGTTGGGAATTTTTTAACCATGATTTTTCTTTTTGACATTTTCTTTTTTTAAATATAACAAATTTTCACTAAAACTACCTAGATTTAATGAAAATTAATTTTTTGTACGATACCATATTTTTTAGAAACAAAAATATACCTGTGGCTTTAATGGATGATTGCATTAATTACTCCAGCAAAAAACCATTGATATTTGAAACATAAGTTCTAAAATGTCATAAAATTTTATTGAACTAAAATCTTACACCTTACTGCAAAATTATTATTATTTCTACAATCATCAATTAATATTTCCATTAATTAAGTTTTTGTTAATTAAAAAACGCTATAACTTTAATAATTAATGCCTAGTTTTTAAGATTTAAGTTCATTAATATTTTATTACTTATGTTTAAAATATCAAAGGATTTGGATTGAAAGATTATGCATGAAAGCTGTGTGTATATTTCTGAATTTTAAAAATTTCCCATCACACAAAAATCATTTTAATTAAATCTAGATAGTTTTTATATTCAAAATGAGAAAATGTCGTAGAGATGATAAATATTTTGTTATTAATTAAATATCATGTAATATACATCTCATCTAATAATTTCTTCACTTATGTCATATATCTATAGAGAATAAGGGGTATGTGACCCTTTAAAGCAAGGTATTAATACATAACTTTAGTTTTTTAATATAAAACGCAACACTTGAACAATTAACAGTTATAAATAGATTGCAATTTTTCTTACTAACTGCGACCAGAGTGGTAGCTTTTTAACTTTATATTTTCCTTTGCCAAAAAACTCGACTAAAAACGACAGAGGAAAAAATTTTTATCATTACCTGTCATCATAAATATAAATTGGTAAGGTGGTAAAAGAGATCTATATATATATATATATATATATATATATATATATATATATATATATATATATATATATACATATATATATATATATATATACATATATATATATATACATATATATATACATATATATATACATATATATATATATATATATACATATATTATATATATATATATATATATATATATATATAATATATATATATATATATATATACATATATATATATATACATATATACATATATGTATATATATATAATATATATATATATATATATATATATATATATATATATATATATATATATATATATATACATATACATATACATATACATATACATACATATATATATATATATATATATATATATAAATAATTATTGTTAAATTCTCTATAAGACTGATCCTAAATCATTATGCTAACAAATGTGAATGCTTCACATGATAGTTACATATCATGGTCACGTAAACAATAAAATCAAAACATATAAAAAACGGTATTTATAACCATTTCTTAATATTTTATAACCGTGAATCTAAACAATTGATTCCTCAAGGGAATAAATTAAATTCCTTTATTTTATTTCCAGTGTGTAAGTGGGTGATTGTAAGACACTCGTTAACAAACGGATGCTAATGTTCATATTTGAACGTTACAACAAACTATACAGAGTGTAGCTATATCATCGATTTTGATGATCCATACCTACAAGTTTTAAACACACAAACATATACACACACATTGTTGGTTTTTAGAGTTATGGTGTAAAAGTTTTGTGTCTTGATGAATGGAGAGAAACACTGCTTGAAGCTGGTAGGCCGCAATCATACTTCCAAAGACCTGGAGAAGGAACAGGGAAGATAATACATAGACTCTAGTTTTGTACATTAGGCGAACGAACGGTGCCCAAACAGGTAAGATACCGAAGTTAGTAGGTTTCAATCCCCGCATTCCGAATCGATTTTAAGTAGTGGGTTTTCCTTTAATTAAACCTTGTGTTAGAAAATATGGTTTGGTTTGGTTTGGGAGCGCTACGGTCTACTTTCTGCAACACGAGGACTAATGAGACCGGGACCTACTGCTTAAAGCCGATTCCAAACGGCTACGAACATCCATGCCATAGTGGGATTCGAACCCACGAACTCCGGGTCCGAAGGCCAGCACCCTAACCATTCGGCCATCGTTCGGCTAGAAAATATCGTAGTACTCCAGATCAAGCATCAAGTGTCCTTTTTATTCGTCCTCAGTGTCATCCTGAAAGAAGTAGTTATGGATGGCTTGATCAAGCAGTGGTTTTGTTCCTTGGCGAGCCCATTGTTATAAATGGAGGGTGGTCATAATGTAAGGGCTTTTCACTATATATATATATATATATATATATATATATATATATATATATATATATATATATATATATATATATATATATATATATATATATATATTATATATATATATATATATATATATATATATATATATATTATATATATATATATATATATATATATATATATATATATATATATATATATTATATATATATATATATATATATATATATATATATATATATATATATATATATATATATATATATATATATATATATATATATATATATATATATATATATATATATATAGAATAGACCCGCGATATAATTATATATACTATATATATATATAGTATATGTTTGTGTGGACTTCATGTTGTTATCCTGTGAGTTGTCCGGTGTGTAGATAGTTACTTATATGCGCATACATGTGTGTAGTGTGTGTGGTGAGTGTGTGTGCGTGAGCCTTGATGGCTAGTTACATCAGATAGACATTTTTTAGGAATCTGTATCTTGGAGGCCTCAAGGCTGTGAGAGCCCTTTCGTTTCTTTTTTAATCGTGTATGACTGTGCTTTGGACACGACGCGTGTAGCTCTTCTAGTAAAATTAAACTGGCTGTATTTTCTTGTCCTGATAATAAAAGTGATTTCGCCACTGAAACTTTAAATAACCATTTGAAACATCCCCGAATGTTTTTGACTATTTTTTCGTGACGTCTGTACGCATGTACTTAAATACATATGTAAATCACATAACTCAAATAAAAATAAATGGAAAATATTAAAATTTTGTATTTAGGATTGAAACATCCCATATTCTTAACTATCTCTAAAGAGGACTCAATATTGGAAAAGCGAAAGAGAGTGGAGAAAGACAATCTACATATAGATCTACCCATTTACAGAGAAAACCCTTTATGAATCGGGATATAACTAAGTCAGATATTTATATTTTCATTGTTTTACAAAGTATCACTTTTTATGCTTACATACTTATGCTTACTTTATAACATAAAGTTTGTGTAAACCTTTGTATTTACGCTGAACGAAACGCGCTCTCTGGGGGTGAAATTTTGAAATAATATATTTTAGTCACTAGAACAAATTCTCTCCACAACATTTCTGATAACAAAAGTGATTTCGCTACTGAAACTTTAAATAACCATTTTAAACATCCCCGAATGTATTTTGATTATTTTTCCGTGACGTTTGTACGTACGTACGTATTTACATATGTAATTAAACAAATATGAATAGAGTAAAATATTAAAATTTTGTACTTGGGATTGAAACGACCCATATCCTTAACTACCCCTAAGAGGGTGGGGAAAGACAATCTATATATAGATTAACCCATGTTCAGAGAAATCTCTTTATGAATCGGGATGTAACTAAGTCAAATATTTATATTTTCATTGTATTACAAAGTATCACTTTTTATGTTTACACATTTATGCTTACTTTATTACATAAATTTTGTGTAAACCTTAGTATTTACACTGAACGAAACCCGCTCTCTAGGGGGTGAAATTTTGAAATAATATTTTTTATTCACTAGAACAAATTATCTACACAACATTTCATAGCTTTCTGAATAATAGTTTCGACTTGAGACAACTTCCTTTTTATTTTTCTAAAAGTTTCTAAAAACTCATAAAACATTTTTATTAAGTTGACTACCTACGTTAAAAATATTATTTTTATCTATTTTGTCCAATGTTATTTAGTTATTTATTTTGTAAGGAATGAGGTTTTCACGTATTTCGGTCTCCAAAACCAGTTTCTATTCGTGTTACATTATTTACGACAGTCATAGATTCTTAATGTAATATCATCAGCTGCAACCGTAATAACTGTAAAGTAACATAAATTGCAGACTTTTTTATATTATTATTTTAGTGTTGTGTAAATACAATTACCAAACTAGAAATATTTGTCCATATGCACTAAGGAGGTGGACATCGTTTTTGGTTTGGTTTTGAGACATATGGTCAATGTTTTTCTATACGAAGACTAATTAACTAGGACCTACTCTTTCGATACTGGGATTCAAACCCACAGACTAGTAGCGAAAAGCACTCCAATGATTTGGCCATTATCCACCCAAAACCATCTTCGAAAATTGCAAAATTCCTCTCTGAGCAATGAGGCTAGCTGATAAAGATTATAATTAATTGCTAAGGTATTGTAGAATACCATTTTATAGCATTTTAAATAACTTAGGAAGAGATTATTGCAGAGATTTTAGTTTCTATTCAATCAATAAAAACCTATGAATGGTAAAATCTATCAATGTCCTAGAGCTAACGAAAATCACTAAGCAGAACCTCTCGCAATTAAGACACTTGATCAGAATATGAAAAATAGTACTAATTATTTCTGTATTAATAATAATAAGTCTTAGATATTAGATTCCCTTCTCTATTGGGTAAATAAAACCCACTTTTAAAGGGTTTTTTACATTTTCGTTGTTTTTAAGAAATAAAGCGTTTTTCTTTCTTTATTCCTTTTTTATGGCTATGACCGAAAAAACTTGACAACACATTTAGATTGAAAATGAAGCACGTATGTTTTTGAGGTCGCCCATTACTCAAGTTCCGATTTGTTTGTTTTTTAATTTGGTAGTAAGTATAACTATAAATAAGACATACCAAATATGAAACAGCTCACCATATTCTTTGTAAAAAGTAATCTAGCATATTAAATGCAAGATTAAAAAAAAATCCGGAATAAATTCATTTTGTAAGGTATATTGTCCCAGTCGTATTGAGCAGAGAGTAAATATAGGCCATCAGTGTTCAAATTACTACAAGATGATATATTATATTAGTTTTTATAAAAAAAACTTTGAAAAATTTTGCTGAAGTATAAGAATATTGTAGATGATTGGAAAACTTTGTCCAAATTGACAACAGGATTGGAACAGGTTTCAGGAGATTTCAATTAAACTGGAAAAGTTAAAAACTTTAAAGTCATTGTACACGTGATTTAGACATGTCAACATTAAATCAAACTGTTTTTCATTGCAAAATTTTAATCCTGCAAAAGTCGAGTTGAAAGGGTTAAGCCATTAGATTTTATTTAAGTCACAAAGAGACGTTACAAAACTGCCTAATTGACATTACAAAAAATGCAAACTAGTATTTGAATCATATGATGTGGAATCTGGGGAGAACAAAACTTTGTAAGAACTTAATTAAAATTTAAATATCATAACGGGCTTCACTATAGCTTATTAGTTTATATGTAGAGATAGAATATCGCAGTGTCGGGTTCGAAATCTTGCAGGCACTCTAAACACCTCCTTGTTGATCCAGAAAATATGCAGCGGGAATATGTGAACTAGATGTTGAACCAATAAGAGGGCGCCAGGGGGGAGAGGGGCATAAAATGAGGAACAAAAATTTCCCCTTCTGAGAATGATCAAACTTGATGAGATTTCCAGTGGGGCATCAAGTTTGTTTAACGCCCGTTTTTTTGTAAGAGTAGGTGTCCAATTGCGACTTATCAAATACTGCAATTTTTTAAAATATGAAATTTGAGGCGTGTTGAATGAGATAACGTTAAACGCTGAAAAAAATTTTAGGTGTGAATGTTTTAAAAACTTTATTTAATCGTATATAATGAACATTTGGATTTTTACAAAAAAAAATAAAGGTAAAAATTAATTATATCTCGTATATAATGAAAACCTAAGATTTGACATAGGAGTGACTTTCCAGACTGTAAGCCAATTGCTACACGGACATAATGAATCAATCCTAACGCTCCTTCAATGCCATTCTAAAAATCTCCATTCTTAACAAAGTCATTCCCTCTTGTTATTGGGTGTCTTAGGAGGGGTCTTCTTGTTATTGGGTGTATTAGGTGTCTTAGGAGGCTTTAGGCAACTATGAAATGGTTTGGTTTGGAGCGCTACTGTCCACTTTTTTGCAATATGATAGCTAATGAGACCGGGACAGTCCGCTTAATGCCGATTCCGAATGGCTACGAATATGCATGCCACAGAGGGATACGAACCCGCAAATTCTGATACCGAAGATCAGAGCCCTAAAAACTCGATCATCGTTTGCCACTATGAAATAACATTGGGGGCAGAGGCGGAAAACTGCTTAAATGATTTTTTATGGGGTTACATGAGGGATTGTACTTTCCTTATTACCTTCATTCTGGGAGAAAAGAGTATTTTTTAACAACGTTCGAGTAAAATGGAGAAGAGACTAAACTATACTGCAGCATTTAAGTTCGCAAGTAAAGCGATATGCAACAGAAAATAAGAATTGTGCTTCAAGTCAGGAGTTTAGCTTTCTTCGTTAATACTTAGAGTTTCTAGCACTGTTTTATAAAAAAGTACAATAATAATGAAATATAGATGCAGCAATACATCTACTGTATTAGTTATTTTCCTTTCTATACCCTTCCTTGGATGTGGTTATTTTTGTCGAGTAACCACAAGAAACAACAAAAATTACTCCGTAAATAGCGTGCAACCTGGGTTTTTGTCTTAAATTTTTGAAAAAAATGTTTCCGTTAAAACTTATTACAAGCCAACCTGTATCCATAGAAGAAGTAACAGAGTCAATCTAATTTTCCTTTTCTCGATGAAGTATGCTTTGCCTTCTCTTGTGATAGCAAAAAATTTCATCGAATTTAAGGCCTTATCATGCGTCAACTTGAACCAAAATCAATTAGTTGACAATTTTGACCAAAACAGAAATTCACTGATTCCTCATGGGGAAAAGAAATCGTATAGTAAATCCGTTGCTATTTCACCACTACAGGTTCACTTGTGATAAGTCCTTTATACACGAAAAAATATGGAATCAACGCATTGGGAGCTCAAAGAAGAAGTGAGGGGGAGATTTGATTCATAATGGGAAAAGCTTTAAGTTTTTTATAAACTCACATAATTTCTCGAAAAAATATTTTTTAAACATATTTTCTCATTATTTTTTTAGGGAAAAAGCTAACCATTACCATGTCTCAAGTATAAAATCTATATAGTTTAATTTAACTTTCAGAAAATTTTGTTATTAAAATTAACTAACAGATTTAATGTAGATTGAATATATTTTACTTAGAAAGAACGGAAAATTCAAAAAAGTCTGAGTTACATCTACAATGGAAAATATAATTTTTTGAATTTTTATTCATTTCAAAACTTCTCTTAAATTCTGTATCATTTTAAAAATGGACGTTATATATTTCTTGGGTGAAACGAATTTATTTATTAGCATTGTAACTTTGTAAAGAGTGTTAAGCTGCTTGAACAAAAATTAGGATACGAATTTACTAGAAATTATAAAATATGCCACATATACAGGCAAAAGTATAATATACACGAGTGTTTTTTACTCGATTTATAGGAGTTTGTGTTTGGTTTAGAGCGCTACGGTTTACTGTTTTGCTACACGAGGGCTAGTGAGGCCAGAACCTACTGCTTAAAGCCAATTACGAACAGCTACGAAAATCCATGCAACAGAGGGATTCGAACCCGTGATCTCTGGTACCGAAGAACAACACACTTACTCAAATTTTATATGAAACCAGATTTATATGAAAAGACCATGTATACACGTATTTTTCTAATTTCTTTTCTCTTTGATTTACTATTTTAGTAAGAATGTTTACAAGTTTTTAAAAACAGCTTTATTTTTTTTAATAACTTTAGTCTAAATAGTCTTGTAGATAAAAAAATCTTATATAATCTCTGAAATTGTGTTTTATACGTGTTTGTCATAGAAATTGTGCTAGTCCATTTGGATATAATTCGCTGCTCCTCGATCGAAGCAACAAAATGGCTGTACTTTATCTCTGTATTTGGGCCTTATTTTCGATGGCTGGCATTCTATGCAATAATCTGGTACAAAGGTTTTACCTTCTTTTAATCCACTTGGAGTTTCATTTTTCAAAACAATTATAGAGAGATTCGGTTATACTTGTAAATTAAACGAATTAGAAACTGCCCAATAAGCAAAATAGGTCCGTAGAAGAAAAATATCAAAATATTTTTCCTAGGTGTCAAATAAAGAAATTTATGATTCTTAAAATTATAGCTGCTCAAACAGCCTTTCCATCAAGGTACTAAAAAGCACTTTTGAAGGAATCCTTACGAGCTACTTAATATAGGTTGAATACAACAATGGTTGTTGGAAATAAATTTTATAGTTTAAAGGCCTTTCAAAAGTAAAACGTAGTTACCTCAGAGTGGTTTTTAGGAAAAAAAGCGCATATTTCACTAAGCCATTAAACCTAAAAAACAGGACGCCATTAAATGTAGGAAGCGCGGCAACATAAAAAGATGACTGGCATTACCTAAGGAGTTTACCCTTTTTCACACTTTACCTACCCACGCATTATACTTCTCAAACTTTGAAACTGTTAACAATTTCAGAAATCGGAAAAAATTTCTCGAAGCGGCATTTTTCTTAGTTGGGTCATAAAAATAGTTATGCAAATCATAGTAGTATTTGGAAACAATAAATGTTATTTATGTTTAACCAGGTGAGCTTTTTAAAGTACAACAATGCTTTAAAAACTGTTTTCTAGGTATTTGCTTAAATTTTTTAAATTCATGATGACAGTACGTAAAACAAAGTCATATGGGGATTCTTTGTTAACGCCCTTTTTCCTTGATATTTCTTTTTATACTATATTTCCCGTTTTAAAGTAACTGCAAACATATTCCGGAATATTGATCACTTTTCAAGCAGACACTAATCCTTTTAACTTTTCAACAAACCAGTGCAATCTTATGAAACTAGCTAGATCGATTGCTACAGGAAAGATGATAATAACTTTTCAACTAATCCTACAAAGTACACAAAATTTTAATTACGTTATTCAGTGTCCTTAACTTTCGTTCCCATAATAGCACAAAAAGGCCAAGAAAGCTGAGTGTCACGCTAGCCGAGAAGGAGGTTTCTATTCCTTTGAAGGCACAGATTGTGACAGACTTTTATTGGTTTTCATTCCACCATATTTATTGGTTTTAAGCTCTTATCTGTCGGATTTTTTGTTTTCTTCAAATTTCCGATCCAAAGAAAAAGGATCATTTAATTGATGAAAATTAACATTGTTCAATTTTAAAGCTGCTTTTTTTCCTTTGTCAATAAGCAGTTTTTTTGCTTGACATATTAGAGGTTATATGGGATACATCGCTCACTGGTCTTCAGTTTTTAACACCCAGTTTTTAATCAAAGAAAATACTCAAGATTAATATAAAAGATTAACTGATAGGTATGGTTTGGTTTGGAGCATTACGGTCTACTTTTCGCAACACGAGGGCTAATAAGACCGGGACCTACAGCCTAAAGCCGATTTCGAACGACTACAAATATCCATGCCACAGTGGAATTCGAACCCACGAACTCCGGTTCAGAAGGCCAGCACCCTAACCATTCGGCCATCGTTCGGCATCGTTCGTTATAGGTATGAATAAGATATATTATAAAACGGGTTTTTTTTTAAATAAAGGCTAAAACAAACATTACGAATACAAATATATACATACATACATATTTAATGTATTAAAAATTCTCATTTTCCCATTCTCAATTCTTTCATATATATTTTCCCAGTCGCAAAGTATCTTATCTAAAGGAGTGTTCGTAACTAGCATTTTTTGTTCCCTTTTTGAAAGCTAACTCTGAAATAAATAAAAAATTTCTGTCTAGTTGCCACATTTTTCAGCCATCCCGGCTAATTTTCACTCACTTTTCCATCTCATCTAAGTTCCCTTATACTGTTAAGAACGCTGACTAAGCTGCTGGTTTCTTGGGAAGAATTCGTTTCATATCTCGCTGTGGGGGTGACGTTTTTAATAGCAAAGTGTTTTAAGATTATTCCCCTCTCTTCTCTTGTCAGAGTAACATGTCATTTTTTTAGATCCTAAATATAAGTTAAGTTCCACGTCGGACATTGTTACTTCTTTTTATGGTGCATGACTGCGTTTTAACTAGGATTCTCCTTTGTCCAGCAAACTGGGGCAAGTAAATACAATAAGGGCTAAACTTTCATAATTTCGTGTAACCGACGGACTAATTTTCGTCGAGTTGCATATATGTATGTATATATATATATATATATATATATATATATATATATATATATATATATATATATATATATATATATATATATATATATATATATATATATATACATGGGGAGGGCGTGTGTCTCTATATGTGTAAACTTCTTAGACTTAAATACCAAAGTAAATAGTTTGCAGCAAGTTACTATTGATTTGTTTGATAAATGGTCTTATAACAATTTGAAAATTGCTAAATTTTAGGACACAAGTTTCTCTTATCCCAAGTCTATGTTAAAAAGAATATTTTCAATTAGCGTGTTGGAATAAATAGATTATGTTCGAAAGCATTAAAAGTTTTAGTGATATTCTACAGAAAAATAATTATCTGGTTAGTCTCACTAAACACAAAACTGGTAGTTATAGAATTAACAAATAATTTATTAATCCTTAAATAATGGGCATAATTTTTAAATATCTAAAATATACTATAATGTTGTATTATAATGATTAATAAAAATATTATTACAGGTTTAAATAATGTTATAAATTAATGAAGTTTATTTTAAGCTAGTGTTTTAGAATATATTTTTATTTGTCATAGTATTATACTTATGTATTAATATTTGGCCTATTCATGTTCTGGTTATATTTTTCCAATCCACTGACAGTACTAGCTGTTAGCTTCACTAACTGTTATCTTGTCAAGAGCATTTTTACTTAGTGCTGTAGCATGAGATGCTGCTATTCTTTCTTCTTTTTCTTGTAGAGATTGTACAGTACTAATATGTGTTTATTATAAAGATCATATCATTCAAAACCATTCTTTTGTTTAATGATGTTTGTAGGTACTGTTGATGAGACAAATCGTCATTAAACTTTTGTTTTTTAATTCTATGTTTTGATATTTCATTATCTACTGTATATATGCATTAACTTGTCCCTTCAGCTATTTTACTGCAGGAATTCAAATAAATGGTACAATAGAACATTCTGACCCTTAACCTGTAATCATGAGATTCCAATCATTGTTACATGGTATTGAAAGCAAGTAAAAACTTAAACGCATTTAACCCTTTCGTGGGCCTTAGGGCGCTGATCGTCGGTACCGGAGTTCGTGGTTTCGAATCCCACTATGGCATGGATGTTCGTAGCCGTTCGGAATCGGCTTTAAACAGTAGGTCCCGGTCTCATTAGCCCTAGTGAGCAAAACAGTAGACCGTAGCTCTCCAAACCAAACCTTTCGTGGGCCATTTATTTCTCATTCCACGTTTCCAAACTTTCAAAACAGAGCTGCTAATTTTATTCAATCGATCGAACAATTGATGACAGCGCAAAACCGAAGCGGGAATTAGTCTTCCCGTCGTTTCAATAACAAGACCAATATATTATAATGGGTTTTGCGCTTCCCACAGGTGTATTTTGTAAGATCGTGTAGGTGGGAAGTAATCTTCCCACGGCCCACGAAAGGGTTAAAAAAAGATTTGTTCTGATTTGGAGAACTACGGTGTACTTTTCTGTAGGAATCTACTGCTTAAAGCCGATTATAACGGCTATGGCACAGTTGGATTCGAACCATCGGACCAAAGATCAGTGTCCTAACCATTTGGCTATCGTTTAGCCATATATATAAGATAGGAAAGAATTATGGATCTGTAATTTCATTAAATACAAAGAAAACGAGACAACATTTTTCTAGCTATTTTACTTGAATATAAATTATTGTTTCTTGTTTTTCTTATAGGGATTGTACAGTATCAATATGTGCTATTATAAAGGTCACATCTTTCAAAAACCATTCTTTTGTTTAATGATGTTTGTAGGTACTGCTGATGAGACAAACCATCATTAAACTTTTGTTTTTTAGTTCTATGTTTTGATATCTCATTATCTACTCTATATATGCATTATTAACTTGTCCCCCCAGCCATTTTACTTATGCAGGAATACAAATACAAATAAATGGTACAATAAAACATTCTGAACCTTAACCTGTAATCATGAGATTCCAATCATTGTTACATGGTATAGAAAGCAAATAAAACTATAATCGCATTTAAGAAAGATTTGTTCTGATTTGGAGAACTACTGTCTACTTTTCTGTAGATAACTACTGCCTAAAGCCGATTCTAAACAGCTATGGCACTGTTGGATTCGAACCACAGGACCAAAGATCAGTGCCTTAACCATTTGACTATCGTTCGGCCTTACAAGTAAGATAGGAAAGAATTATGGATCTGTATTTTCATTAAGTACAAATAAAATGAGACAACGTTTTACGGTGCTACACGAGGGTTACTGAGACCGGGGACCTACTGCTTAAAGCTAATTCTAAACTGTTACGGCACAGTTGAATTTGTACCACTGAACCAAAGATCAGCGCCCTAACCATTTGGCTATCTTTCGGCCATATAAGTAAGATAGGAAAGATTTGTTTTTTAGTTCTATGTTTTGATATCTCGATATCTACTGTATATATGCATTATTAACTTGTCCCCCCCCCAGCCATTTTACTTATGAAAGAATACAAATAAATGGTACAATAGAGAATTCTGAAACTTAACCTGTAATCATGAAATTCCAATCATTGTTACATGGTATTGAAAGCAAGTAAAACTATAAACGCTTTTAAGAAAGATTTGTTCTGATTTGAAGAACTACGATCTACTTTTTTGCTACACGAGGGTAATGAGACCGGAACCTACTGCTTAAAGACGATTCTAAACGACTCTGGCACAGTTGGATTCAAACCACCGGACCAAAGATCAGTGCCCTAACCATTTGGCTGTCGTTCGGCCATATAAGTAAGATAGGAAAGATTTGTTTTTTAGTTCTATGTTTTGATATCTCATTATCTACTGTATATATGCATTATTAACTTGTCCCCCCCAGCCATTTTACTTATGCAGGAATACAAATAAATGGTACAATAAAACTTTCTGAGCCTTAACCTGTAATCATGAAATTCCAATCATTGTTACATGGTATTGAAAGCAAGTAAAACTATAAACGCTTTTAAGAAAGATTTGTTCTGATTTGAAGAACTACGATCTACTTTTTTGCTACACGAGGGTTAATGAGACCGGGACCTACTGCTTAAAGCCAATTCTAAATGGCTATGGCACAATTGGATTCGAACCACCGAACCACAGATCAGTCCCCTAACCATTTGGCTGTCGTTCGGCCATATAAGTAAGATAGGAAAGATTTGTTTTTTAGTTCTATGTTTTGATATCTCATTATCTACTGTATATATGCATTATTAACTTGTCCCCCCCAGCCATTTTACTTATGCAGGAATACAAATAAATGGTACAATAGAGCATTCCGAAACTTAACCTGTAATCATGAAATTCCAATCATTGTTACATGGTATTGAAAGCAAGTAAAACTATAAACGATTTTAAGAAAGATTTGTTCTGATTTGAAGAACTACGATCTACTTTTTTGCTACACGAGGGTTAATGAGACCGGGACCTACTGCTTAAAGCCAATTCTAAACAGCTATAACACAGCTGGATTCGAATCACCGAACCAAAGATCATTACCCTAAACATTTGGCTATCGTTTGGCCATATAAGTAAGATAGGAAAGATTTGTTTTTTAGTTCTATGTTTTGATATCTCGATATCTACTGTATATATGCATTATTAACTTGTCCCCCCCCCAGCCATTTTACTTATGAAAGAATACAAATAAATGGTACAATAGAGAATTCTGAAACTTAACCTGTAATCATGAAATTCCAATCATTGTTACATGGTATTGAAAGCAAGTAAAACTATAAACGCTTTTAAGAAAGATTTGTTCTGATTTGAAGAACTACGATCTACTTTTTTGCTACACGAGGGTTAATGAGACCGGGACCTACTGCTTAAAGCCAATTCTAAATGGCTATGGCACAGTTGGATTCGAACCACCGAACCACAGATCAGTCCCCTAACCATTTGGCTGTCGTTCGGCCATATAAGTAAGATAGGAAAGATTTGTTTTTTAGTTCTATGTTTTGATATCTCATTATCTACTGTATATATGCATTATTAACTTGTCCCCCCCAGCCATTTTACTTATGCAGGAATACTAATAAATGGTACAATAGAACATTCTGAGATTTAACCTGTAATCATAAAATTCCAATCATTGTTACATGGTATTGAAAGCAAGTAAAACTATAAATGCTTTTAAGAAAGATTTGTTCTGATTTGAAGAACTACGATCTACTTTTTTGCTACACGAGGGTTAATGAGACCGGGACCTACTGCTTAAAGCCGATTCTAAACGGCTATGGCACAGTTGGATTCGAACCACCGAACCAAAGATCAGCGCCCTAACCATTTGGCTATCTTTCGGCCATGTAAGTTTAATAATTAAATAATTTTTTAAACTTTTTGTAGATAAAAAACTATTTTTTGCTCTTATAATATTTTCTAATAATTTACTTTGTTTTTACTTCAAAATATAATTTAAATATATTTGTATATTATTTCGATAGTCGATTGAATTAACTGAAAGTTGTTTGACTGAATTATAGAAAATGTTTTTAAGTCTCTACATAGCATTTCAAGAAAATTCAAAGTTTTCTAAATTTGAATGGAGTTTTAATAATCTTAACGAAGTCAAAACATAAAATTGTCAGATAGATTTATTTTTATGTATCTTAGGAGTGTCCAGTAAAAGTTGTGTAGCAATCTATAAAAAACAAAATTGTAAGGAGCATTTTAACCCTTAATTTGACAAGATGTTTTTCAAATATTTTTTAATTTCTGTTATTTTTCCATGTCTGTATAGACATTAGGATCTCTGTAAAATAAACAAAAAAAAAATATATCATTTTCCATTTTTGAGATAATTAATGTCCGCTGTGGCGAACACTGACAATTATGTTATATAGTAGTTATAAATATACATGTCCGGTGTAGCGGACTTAACCAAATTAAGGGTTAATTGTGACTAATTTAGTTATACTTTAATATGCATATGTACAGAGTCTCACAATTCTCAATTAATAATTTACAATAATGTTTTGTAACATGCACCATCGCCTTACACATGCTTAGCTAGAATTTTTCTATAAGAGGGGGGGGGGATGTTCTCCCTCATTCAACTCATATCTCAAAATTAATAGAGCAATTTTTACATGTATAATACTTATATAAAGAAATCATCCTGGGGGATTTTACCCACACCCCTTACTTCGCTACTTCACTGCCTTAAACAAATTTTTTCTTCATATTTGTGTTTCTGATAATTCTGCTGTTTTACAATATTTTAAAAATATAATTATGATTTAAAGTGCATATTAATAGTTGTTTATACTGTTTCAAATCCCTTTTTAGTAACTAAATGTTATTAAAAATATTTTTGCTTTTTTGATTATCTTTCTTAGCGTCTTATGTGTATATCTTTATTCACTTATGTACGTTTATACCCTCTAAAATGTCTTAATTTTGAGCGTATATATATGTATATATATATGTATAAATATATATGTGTATATATATACATATATATGTATATATATATATATATATATATATATATATATATATATATATATATATATGTATATATATATATATATATATATGTGTATATATATATATGTATATATATGTATATATATATTTATATATATATATGTATATATATTATATATATATATATATATATATATATATATATATATATATATATATGTATATATATGTATGTGTATATATGTATATATGTGTATATATATATATGTGTATATATATATATATATATATATATGTATATATATATATATATATATATATATATATATATATATATATATATATATTATATATATATATATATATATATATATATATATATATATGATCTAAAATTACACAAATCTGGATATATAAACGTTGTTGAAAAGAACAAAATAATTGTAAAAATGTGCAATAGCGTTGTACTAATGAAGTAATATGTCATGTTATCATATTTATTACTCATGAAGTATTATATCAAGTTATCACATTTATGTATAATTTATTGTCCTTTATATGGAAATAAACATTATTATTAAAATAATCTTTTTTTGGATTATATTTTCAATAATATAAATTTAGCATAATTGTAATGAGTTTTTATCTAAGACGAAATCTATAACTCCATTAGGAATGCAATATGTTTGATAAGGGAAAAAAAGGGGGAAATATTTCAGTGTCACATATTTAAAGCATATTTTACCAGGTAGTATTAGTTCATACTAAACATTTTAGTATGGAGAACATTTACGCCAAATTTGAATTTTCAAAAAATTTACAATATATAGTTGTAATGGAAATGATATTTATATCTCAAGTAATTATTAATCTATTTATAGTTTTATTATTAAAATAAAGCCATGAAATTTGCATATAAAGAAAGTTATAGATGAAGAATTTGATTGATATTATTATAAATGACCAAACAGGAACATTCATAATATAGATTTTACTTGAAGACAACATTTATCAAATTCGAATTATTATACGATTAACAATATCTAGCAACGAAATAAATTTCAATCGAAAAGGTTTCCAAAAATTCATCATGAAAAAATAGATTTATGAAATAAATGCTGTTCAATAGATATGAGAAATAGAAAGGATAGATTATGTTAAATGTATAGTAAAAAAGTTACCATTTTTGTACCGAAAAATGTGCTTAATTTTATAGAATTAAATAGTATAATAGCTTAATTAAATAGTATGTAATAATATAAGTAAGGGACACAGTGTTTTGTAAGATTTATCTGTCAAAAATGAAAATAATTTTTGGCGACACATTGGCGATATTATATGTAAACTTTTCGAAGGTTTTCTGTTGCAGTTTTCGCGAATATTTTATTATATGAATTTTAAAGTAAATTTTCTTCACCTCTATCCCAGTTTAATTATCATATATTGAACTCCGTTATAATCTAATTTCTTGTTGAACATATGAAATAGTCCTTTAATGTACTCAAGGACTTTAGAAATAACATGGATGTAATCTGTTGTGATTAAAAATCAAATAGCACGCATACACATAGAATTAGTTTTCATTAACTGGGCTTATTACAAAAAAGCAATACATTCTATTTTGCGAGCTTTTTGATTTGATTTATCTTATTTTGAAGATAAAAGTTATTACAAATTTCAAATGAAATTTTTTTTCTCAAGATTTATATCAAAAATAGGATAGTTTCAAGGTATGAGCAAAAACAAGAAACTATTTAAGCTTTCGCTATCTAAAAAGCAATATTACAACTCATTTGCAGTGCAACCGTTAGCCGTATTCAAAAGCAAACAAACATTTACTATTAGGTAAGAATGGATTTTAATATGTTGTTTAACAATACAAGTGGCATTAAAACAACAAACTCGGCATTAAGGTGACAGTGGAATTTCAAAACTAAATCATTTAGCTCTTAATCATTGATTTTGAAAATCGGGGGAAGGGGTAGTATTTTAAAGTAAACTATTAATTATTTTAATGTATAATAATTACTAAAATTTTCAAAGGTAACTATATTAAAAATGCTACATACCTAAAATAATCCTTTTAAGGACAAAGTTGGAGCATTTTACTTTTGAAACGTATTAATTTGAAGTAACTTTAATTTTATACGCGATACGGTAGTTAAGCTATGAATTTCAAATACTATACGTAAACTTGGCGAAGGTTTTCTGTTGAAATCCTCGCGAATATTCTATTATATATATTTTAAAGTAAGTTTTCCTCAGCTCTATCCTAGGCTAACAACTATTAGAAATGCACCTAGATTGCTTGTATATCCATAAACTAAAAAAAAAAAAATGTTTCAATAAAATTTTTTAAATTATTAGGGATAATTTAATTGTATGTTGTGTTAATGATTACTTTAATTATAGGCTTTCCAAATTATAAAATCGTTTTGAATCTCTATCTTAGTCATATTTTATTATTCAGTGAGATTGAAATTTTGAATTTTGAGTGAAATTTCGCCCAGTCCAGTGTCGCCTTAAGTTGCAACTGGCAAGCAAACAGCTGCCTGAAAGAAGACGAGGAAAGTGCTGGTAACTTACCGTGAGTTCTCGCCCCGACGTTGAAAAATCCGTCTCCTTTTTATTACGTAAGATATTTGAGTGTAATGCAGGGCTATCGCGTGCCGATGTGCTGCTCAATGTGCTCCTCGCCTCCGGGGCTGCATTTATATAGAAGTGCGGCGGCGTAGAGCTCGGAAAATATTTGCCCCACTCCTCAAAGAGATGTGAGCCTCGCAACGTGTTAAGCCAACACATCAAACAATGAAATACGTGTTTGCATTGTTATGAGGGGCTTGTTTGGAATGCAGCGCCGAACGATAAGCAGAAGCCCCCTCCTCTATGCAAAGCAAATATTAGCCGAATAGATGGCTCGAATAATTAAGGACTGACACGGTATCAATGTTGAATAAATATTAACCTTCTCTATTGTTAATGCGCTCGATTTGGAGATGGGCTGTGACTTCCTTTTCGGTCGCCTTTCGTTTCAATTAAAATCGAGAGGCGGTTGGAAAGGGAGGGCTTGTGGTATTCTCTTTTGCTGTTTGCTGTTTGTCTGGGGAACAAATTTTCTCCGCTTTGGGGAGCAGAGTTGGGCCGAACTTCAGTCACAAACTGCTATTTTTGACGAACGTGACAAACAATGTTGCCTAATGTGGGAAGATTTTTTTATTTTTCAAACTTTTCAGTCATATCATTCCATCAAAACAATAGAACTGTTTTGATGGTGAGATATAGAATTGTTAACTATGCTTCGTCAACTGTAAGAACTCCCTCGGCCACGAGTATGCTGAATACATGAGCTGGAACATTTCCATATTTGCTCTACACTATTTTCTTTGTTGCCAAACATCAAACTGCTTATTTAAGTAGAAATAAATTTGATGGGGTGATTAGCATTTCGTTTTTTGGTGTCAGATAGAGAATTTTTATTATTATTTCTTAAATATATGTCTCTCTGAGATAAAATAGAATAAAATAAAATATTCTTTTTAAAAAAATTTAACAGTGGGCTTATCATTTTATCACTTCATTCATCTTCTAAACTCAAACCCTTTAATGTCCTGATAATTTTGATTTAATTAACTACAATGACAATTCTTTTTCATATTGTCGTCTAATTTAAATTTTGAAATAAAATTGTGAAATTTAAAGTGCGAAATGAAATTTTAAAAAATTGACTTTAAAAGTTATATTTATTTAAATAACTACAAATTTTGGGTAAAAAAATTTTGTACCTTAATTATGCCTCTAGATTTGATAAAATAAATTTAAAAGAAAAAGAACTATTCTTAAACTATTCTCATTCCTGTATATAAAATACTGTATTTTCTTACTTTTAAATCAGTTTCTTTTTCCAAGAAATTAAAAAAAAGTTTTATCTCAAGAACAGTTTAAATTAACACATTGACGGACAGTAGGAACAAGTGAAGTTCGAAAATTAACACTATATGTTTTATATATTAGAATATTAGAAGTATAGTTTTACTCTTTATGCATAAATAAACTTAATTTTGATTAATTCAGCCCCTTTAATTAGGTTGCGGCTGTAACCATCATGGCGCCAGTGGACTCCAGACACTAAGTAATGGGACTTAGGCGTCTATAACAGAAAAATTTAAAAACGTAAATGATAGATTTGATGACTCAAATAAGCAATTTTTCTTGTGCAACAAAGTATTTTCGGGAGTTTTACACAAAATGTTAGTTCATAATTAAACAAAAATAAATAAATGACAAAAAATATATTATAATTTTATAATTATTACACATTATTTTTGGTGTGCAAAACGAACAGGTGGGAAACGAATTCCAACCTAAAAAATTGTTTCCAAAATATGACACTAAGCTTCTACTTGTACGCTGGTAAATGAACATTTTTGTCGTCATAGCCGTAGTGTCTAAAAGCGACCAAAAGCGATGTCTAAAAGCATTTTGGATGGCTATTGCCGTCATGCCACATAGTGAACTTCGCTTTGACGGCTATAGATGGAAGTGTCCGTCAACGTGTTAAGATGCTTTGAACAATAGCCCTCACGCACACACACACACACACACACACACACACACACACACATATATATATATATATATATATATATATATATATATATATATATATATATATATATATATATATATATATATATATATATATAGTATATATATATATATATATATATATATATATATTGTGTGTGTGTGTCTACGTGTGTAATACATGCAATATTTTCAGAATAATGTTTGAAAATATTCAATTTTAATTCATTTCTTTTAATGCATAACTCAATCCGTTTTTAAAGCCCATAACATTAAACTTTCCTACCGAGACGAAGTCAGTGACTAGCATTTTCTACAAATACTCTGTAAGTTCTCCCACGTGATTTTCCACAGTCTCTATCTGTGTGGTAATCTTCGGGCTCCTCAAGTCACACCTGTTAACAACTCAGCAGAAAATGGAGCTAACTAAACAAAACCAAGACTGGCACATTGGTCAAATAAATGGCATTGAAATTATGTATTTTTAAATTATGTATATTCCTATTTCCTTCTATGTATATTCCTATTTATTCTTCTCCCTGAGCAACCTCTTGGGAATAAAATAAGGGTTAATATGTTTAAGAATGTGATCTGCAATATTTTGAGGCTTACATACACTGTGCCGAACTCTTTTATGTTCTGGGAATCCGTTGGCAACACGAAAATGACTGTGTGCCGAACTCTTATAAAATTTCAGATTTTGCGATTGGCAACAGAGAAGAGGAGAAAGCGGTCTGCGATGATCAGAAGGATATTTTGTTTTTGAAATGTATCTGTGAATGTACTGTGTATAAATAATTGTCTGTGTGCTGTGCAAAATCAGTTCCCTGACTTCTACGCTACTACTTCATACGCTACAACACACACTTTGGCTACAGTGCTCTGGATTTCAAAAGGTGTGTTTCGCCTTAACTTCATTCGACCTACAATTAGGCACTCTACTTCGACACCCTTGCGGAACTCAGGTCCGGCATTCGACAAAAAAGACCAGGGTACTTGCGTACAGATGTAATCTTGGATGATAAAGAAAAACCCCGCACGGCAAGACTCCGATTTGCCACTTTAGATGGGAAAGATTGAATCACCAGGCTTACAACCCCGATCCTGCATCATCACCTATTCTATGCCTTGAAATCCGCACTCTTGGGACTGCACTTCCAAAGCAATGTTGATGTGTAGCACACATTGCGATTATCCCTTGCATTTCTGGACCCTGAGTTTTATCAGAATGATTTCTTCAGACTGTCAGTACGCTACGATCAATGTCTCAATTCCAGAGACCACTCTGTTTAAAAATTGTGAAAAATGTATCGTTAATGATTTTGTGGTGTATTAGGATGTATTTTTTTTACAATAAAGTTACCATGTGAAAAAAAAAATTACGAAGCTTTCTTTTGGAACATCCCTCGTACTTTTCACAGCACACCCGAAGTGTTTTGAAGAGAAAAAGAACAAGTTATTTTATTTCTGAACACGAAGTTTTCACGACTATGAGAGGTTAAGAATTTTTTGTATTCCAAAATGAATATACAAATCAGATTTTAGACACCTTTTGAAGTAAATAGTTTTATAACATTCCCATCTATTCCGTTTAGGAAATGAAATAAGGAACTTGTACTTATTGAACTCACAAGTTAATGAGATAGTTAAGACATTATTCTGTGAAATAATTAATTTCCCCTTAGGATTTAAAGATGATACCCCCTCTATGAGCATTACAACATATTCTGACATAACTGCTTTCCTCAGAGCAAACTTTCTAAAGAAAATCCTTGTGAACAGGGTCAAGGGACTGATTTTTGTATGCTGTTTTCATATATAGATGCAGTAACAACATAAGGTGGTCTTTATCTTTTTGAAGAGATTCTTAGATCAGAATCATTTGCTTGTTCCGATACTTAAAAAATTCATCCATATCTCTCATTATGTTCAGCAGAGATCAGTAAAGAGTGTTTAACATGTAGTATTTTATCAAAGTGAACTATTTAAAATTTTTAATTAAATTTTTTTTCAGTCTTGTATCAGATAACTAAATTACCCCAGTGCGCACTTACTTTTCACAACACATTAGGCGTTCTTTGAAGGAAAAATAAACAAGTTCTTTTATTGCTGAGAATGAAGCTTTCCCAGTTATGAGTGATTAAAAACATGTTTACGTTTCAGAAAACACAAATAAATGAAATTTTATACATCTTTTGAGGTAAATAGATATATAACATTCACTCACTATGCCTATTGTAAAATGAAATGAGGAAATTTTGCTGTTACATTTACGAGTTAGTGAGAAAGTTAAGACATCATTGAACGAATCAATTAATTTCTCCTGCGTATGTTAAAGATGTTATCATCTCATGTGAGCATTACTTCATACCTTTCTAAAGAAGAGCCTTGTGAACATCATCTGGGAAACAATTTTTGCATGCTGGTGACAGCTGTTAATGTAGTGACAACATAAATTAGTAAAGAACTTGCCTTTTTGAAGGAATTTTAAGTCAAAAGCAAATACTGTTGGGATAACTAAAAAACTCATCCATACCTATCTTTCTATCCATCAATAGACATAAAATAATATCAACTGTATTTGGAAAATAGCAGTTTAACAGCTTAGTCAAATTGGGCAATTTAAAATTTTATATTTTAAAGTAATGTTCTATCAATTTATTATGAGATAGTTTAGTAGTTGCTAGTCTTAAGCAGCTTTTCAGCAACTGCAACATTTTTTAACTGCTATTTATAGTTATCAATGAAATCAGGGAAGAGAGAACATTTTTATATCTTATATTTGTTTATTGCTTATAAACATACAATTCTAGTAAATATAAAATCATCAATTTTAATAAAACTGTATAAAAGAAAATGAAATTTAGTTGTACATAAAGAAAAAACTGAAATGTCGTTAGTAAAAAATGAGATATGAAATAACAGATTTTCAACAGATTTATTAACTGTAATACGTGAATGATCATGCATTTTTTGGCTATCTATAAAATTTTTTAGATGTGAGAGAATTTGTAATGTCTATCATTTAAATTTAGGTGTTCAACTGTTCACCATCCAGTTATTGTCTGTTCTTGCTTTTTTGTATATTTCATGCTGAAAAACAAAGAGAGGAAACTTCATTTAGATATAGAGAGCTGAAAATTTCATTTATTTTACATCACCCTGAACCCAAATTAGGAAATTTTATTAAGGAGCAAGAAACCAAATATTTTCAGTTCTTGAAGAAAGTGAAATTTTGAGTCATCTATCTAATCTCAAAGAGGAAACTCCAGATTAAACAGGACGAGCAGATCACTGCGATCTGCCAGAAATTTTCCCACGTGCAACTAGATCGCGATCGACTGCTTGGAGATGTTTGAAATAACTAAACCACTCCAGCAATACTCATTTACTCTTCACAAGACGTTCGACGAGTTTCGGAGAAAAAGAGAAACCTTATTTTATTGCTGAGCATGAATTTTTCCTTCTGTGAGTGGTTAAAAACTTATTCAGTTTCAAAATAAATAAAGAAATGAAATTTCAGATACCTTTTGGTGTAAATAGATTTATAACGTCCTCCAGTATGTCTTTTGTGAAGTGAAATAAGAAACATGTACCTATTGAACTCACGACTTAGTGAGAAAGTTAGGACACTATTCAGCGGAACAATTAATTTCTCCGTCGGTGTTAAAGATGCTATCCCCACCTGTGAGCATTACAACACATTCTGACATAACCGCTTTCATCAGAGTCTATAAAAATGCAAGAAGTATGTTGAAAAATAGGGAAGATAATGTAGGACTTCCGACACAAAACGCTGTTGGCGTGATCTCTTTGACGTGCCGCGCGACTCCCGCTGAGTTTATGGTGAGTCGTTTCAAATTAAGGAGAGTTGTGGGCGGGTGAACAGGGATCACTTCGCACAGAAATTTTAGTTTCGGACATATTTTTGTTGCAGGTGCACTCTTCATCTCTACATTGTGCCGAGTCATTCGTTCATTGTGCGAGGAACAAAACATGCGGAAGAGTCTGAAATAAAGGCGACTCCCTTCCAATAAAGTCGATGGTATGAATCGCTTTCTGGGGTAAACTTCATAAAGGCAGTTGAACTATTTTAAACAACTTAGCGGTATCTCTAACTGAATAAGCTAGAAGATGTAAATGTTTTCAGATTTTTCTTGAAAATCTAATGGGTTTTTCTTTCCTAATAGTATCACCAAACAGTGTACTGTATATGAATAGTACAACCTATGTTCACAAATAAGTTCATCTTATTAACTGTTATTACAATATTATTCATAAATACATACTTATAAAAATTAATGTATGCATTTATACATACATACATACATACATACATACATACATACATATATATGTATATATATATATATATATATATAATATTATATATAATATATATATACATATGTATGTAATGAGACGGACTTCTCGATGGGTGGTTGCAGTCATGGCCATAAAACTGATACCGTTTTAACTAAAGACCTTTATTAGGATTGCTTTGGAGGATGGGTTCCCACTTCATCATAGGGACAGGACAAACTGAAGAGTCAGCTAGCATGTACAAGACCCTTAACATCTGGGTCAATATCTGTGCGAAAATATCTCTAGAAAAATCTGTCTCTGACAGCGTGTATCTCCTTTTTATTTGGAAATTTCCTAAATTGTCCGTTAGGGCCATTAGGATTATAATTGGTCAGGCCCCTTCTCCGAGGGCGTAAACTGTAGCCCCAGTGGTCAATTTAGGTTAGGGGTTAAAAAGGGGAATGCAAAATGACGCGTGAGTTTTTACCCTTGATTTAAGTTTGAAAACTCCTGAGAATTTTCCTTATATATATATATATATATATATATATATATATATATATATATATATATATATACTTCCCCTGGCTACTGGGCAAGGAGAAGCCTTAATCAGCTAACAGTAATAACGATGCAGTCGGGCCATTGAAAGAGACCGGCACAAGTTTAATTAAAACATTATTTTAGAGCTGATAAAACGGACATCTGTACTAGTCAACGACAGACTAATGAAAGACACAAAAATCACTCTGCTCGAACAAAGGTGCACCCAAGAGCGAAGACTGAAAGAATTTTCCCAAGAGACAAGAAACTTACTCAGCGAATTTAAGCGTTAAGAAAAAACTAGAGCCATTTGCCGACAGAAAATTTACATCTAAAGGATAAAAAGCTTTGGGAATTGTATCTAAAGAATTTTAAGTCAAGGACGCTCCTTGGATTAAGACATTTAGAGGCTGGGAAAAAGATTTTAAGGAACTAGAATGGGAGAAGGGAGGTTTTAAAGGAAATATTAAAGTTAAACAATTTTGATATATTACATATATCAGAGTTTGATCCAAAATACAAAATGGTCTTCATCCTGTAAAATTAATGTAAACGTACACATCTTAATTTAGACAAATTTTCAAAACCTAATAATTATTTTATATCGTTAAAACAGTTCTATTGGTGTATAAATCCTTGGTTTAAAACTTAATAAAAAATTTTCTTTTACTTTATCTTTTTCACCTTATTGGTTGTTCCAAATACATTATTTTTTTCCGAATTTCTTCTATCCCTCTGAGATGCTAAATGTGCCTTTAAGCTTTCCTGAGCCTTTAGGTATTTGTCATAATACAGAGTATGCATTTTTTTTAAATAGTCAGTAAATAGTCAGTTTTTAAATAGTCACAATTTGTCAATCAATAAACGGTGTAATGTAGTGAAATAAAAAAAAATTAATTCAACAGCATTGTATAAATTCAAATAATTTAAATAATTTGTTTATGTATATTGTATTTTGTAAACAAAATTCAACATCTAGTGATGCTTATATATATATATATATATATATATATATATATATATATATATATATATATATATATATATATATATATATATATATATATATATATATATATATATATATAATAACTAGAAGCATTTTTTAAAAGACTAATTTAAATCACAAATTCTTTTCCTGCGTATTACTTTCCATGTATATATTATGTAGCAGTATTATTTATGTTTATATATAGCATACAGCTAAAAGTTGAATGTTTAATAAATAGGATCATAAATTTCTTGTCTCCTTAGGGAAATGGCTTACCCAAGGGAGGGAATGGTTGAAGGTTAAATATAGGTTATTGACCTATATACTGAATAAAAATTCCATAACTTTTTTTAAATTTTAAAAGTAAAGATAGGGCTTTGGCTTATGCACTTGCATTATATTTCACCATTTCTATTATATTTTTGTCAATTATGGGTTGTCAATAATTTTGTGAATTTATGGGTTGCGTTTTAGCCCAACCTATAAACGAAGTTTATGTACGCCACTGCCTTGAGGATGGACAGAAGACGTTTCTAAATATTTCTGTAAATGACTTAAGGTAAACTTAAAGTTATGATGTTTTGCCCACACATATATTGAAGTATAACTAAATTAATAATTTTATGTTTCTTAAAATATTCGAATTTTAAAAATTTTTGTTAACTGTTAAAATTCTACTTGCAACTGAATTTTTCATAAACTCTTACAAAAATTTTATCTAACTTTCTTAATGCATATTAAAATAAGTCTGTCTATACGTTATAAGTTTTGACCAGACTTAGATTAATTATACTCATTTTAAATTTAGAAAAGTTCAAATGTGACTTGAAAATTGAGCCTGGACTAAAAAAATATTTTCTATAATTACATATTCAATTAATCAATAAAATAATACCCAGATATGTTGAAATATATTTTAAAGTAAAAGTAAGGCAAAATTAGGAATAAACAAGGGGAAAAAGCAATAAACATTTTAAAGATAAAAAATTGAATTAAAAATTTATCTTAAAAAAATTATGTGGGCTTGATTTAATTATACTCCAATTCATATGAATACAATTTCTCATAACTTTAAGGTTGAATAAATCTTTTAGTTCAATGCCCCCTAATGGAAATAGAAAACAATGAATGCGGGAATCGATGGATGGTTGAAATGAATGTAAAAATTCGTTAAAATGAGTGACTATGACTAAATTAATTATTTTCATTCAGTAATTAGAAGTGTTTAACATTCTATATAATATAACTTATCTTTACTATATCTAAGACGTAACTGTTTAAACATATTTTGTAATTGATACCTATTTTGTACAAGTAAATCGCCTGTCGAATTTTCTGTCGATTTTATCTCTGCAAATACGATCACACTCCCTGTGAAAATATAAAAAGGATTTTAATTTTGACAAATTCTCCTTGTGTTTCAGAAAAACTCGTTGCTGATTCAGATTCATTCTCGTCTTCTTTCTCCCATGCCTCTTGATCTTGCTTCAGATCTGTACAAAGATCCTCCAACGTTGTGAACTTACTAGATGTAAAGCTGCTAATTCACTGGCAATCTAGGGAAGTCTCTAACAAACTAGAAATATTTTTACCATCCATACGGCCTTGAAACATTCTGAGCAACACACACACGCACACACACAAAAAAAAATTAAAAAAAACTTATTTCATTAGTTTTTCTAGATTTAAAAAAATAATACTTTCGGAAAGACAAAGCAACGGGATCTAAATTATCCGACTATAAATGCAGGACAACAAAGAATCCAAGGCCTACTAGCTGACGTGTTACCAACCCTCTTGTGATCTAGGAAAGACTTTGATAAATGATTAATGTTTTTGACATCCATACGACATTAAAGCATTCTTATCAACTCAAAAAACTCGTTTCCTCAGTTCTCCTAGATTTCACAAAAACAATTCTTCCGGGAAGATAAAACGACGGGAAATTGTTCCACGATAAATGCAAGAAAACAAAGAATCCAAGACCTACTAGTTGTTGGATTCACAACTTTTTGGTGATCTAACAAAGTCTCCACCAGACGAGAATTTGTATTTTCTCTGCAAACATTCTTAAAACATTGTTATCATCACAAAAAACCCTTTTCCCCAGCTCTCCCATCTTTCCCAAACACAATACTTCCGTGGAAACAAAGCAAACCGGTGTCAAAACTTTTCGACGATAAATGCGGGAATATGAAGAACACAAGAACGATAAAAGCGAGAAGAAATAGCTAAATATATTCTGGATTAAAGTAATTGTCAATTATACGGGAACAATTGATCGAGGTTCACTGTATAACTATTATATTCACTCATACTTAACCCCTTAAAGCATTTGCCCGTATCTGACACGGGCAAAATTTAAAATAAACATGCAATCACATTATTTACACTTTGTTTGAGTAATAATTTTGTTTATAACTTTTAACTCTTTTTCCACTGTAGTCACCCCCTCCCCCAGATCTAAAATTGCAAAAAATAATTTATTCTATAAATTATTTTTTGCAATTTTAGATATACCTATATATTTTTTCAGTCATAAAATATATAATTTTTTATCAGTTTTTCCGAAAAAAATTCGTGCTTTAAGGGGTTAATAATGGCTATTCCCAAATTCCTTTTTGCGAACGAAAAAACAAAACTCCTAAACGTCACAGTCTACTGATGAAAAACGAAAATGACATTGCTGACAACATGAGCCGGTGCGCATTATAGAAACTCTGCCATAAAGTTTTCTTCGTAGACGCTGAAGACAAATCATGCTTATTGTGTAAGGGCGAAGACCTACTTTCTTTTTACCATAAAACTTCAACGGACCACAAGGACTTAGTAAACATAAAATGCCTTTCAAATGCTAATTCTGAATACAAATTTGGGTGTTTATTGAGTTCTGCCAGTTGAAATCCTTTTGACTCAGTATTTCTCAACAATTTTCGCATAAATGACATTCTGCATCACATTATGAGCAAGAAAGGCCGTAAACATGACCATATTTCATATTCTCAAATGGTGCCAGACTCATCTTTAACCTTACAAAGTATAGCCAGACTATTTGCCAACATGGGCGAGTTTTTTCTTTCTGGATTTTTTTAAACGGCGGAAAAAGCACGTTCCGACTCGAACTAAAACAGAGGCGTCCGTTTTAACTGAAGGCGTAACTAGGATTAGATTGTTAACTTAAGGAGTAAAAATAAATACCGAAGTCCTGCCTCGGTCCTAAGGCATTTTCGCGAAAACCCCAGTTTCTCACCCAGCTGCGAAGGAGCTATTATACGTGCCTTTGCATTAATGTAAGATTCTGGTTACGGTTTTCTCCACTTTTTGGTTTTGCAGCGTTGTCTTCGTCTGACAGGGATTACGTAGGATTGGACGTGCCTTTGCAGAAAAGGGGGTGGTTGGGATTAGTTGCCTCTCCGAGTAAATTCTTCGGTTAAAATTTCGGGATTTTTTTCCCCCGTCAAAATTGAATTTTTAATGAAAGTGTCAGAAATTTTGCATTTATCTCATTTTGCATCAAGAGAAAAATGGTTTAATATAAAGTCAATCTGTATTCAAAAGTTTAATATATGAATAATGGTCATATATTTTTAAATATATAACTTTAGCAGATTTAAATTAATTTAGCGTTAATATAGTTTAATCTATTGAAAAAGAGATTAAAATTTAAGAAAAACTTTAATATCTGTAAATTCGAAAATGTTGATCTCAATGTTACCAGTGCATAGTTTAAAACAGGTGTTCCCACCCTTTTTTTTGGACTACTGCCTCTTACAAGAAAAGCAATATTTGCACACCCATAGATAATTATACTAAATATTAAAATACTGTTGCATATTATATATATATATATATATAAATATATAAATATACATATATATATATATACATATATATATATATATATATATATATATATCTTTATTAAGAATCACAAAGTAGATATTAATATGAACAGTTATCTAGAGAAGTAAAAAAAATTGTGTGTTTATAAATTTAAAAATAGGCGTAAATTCAATAGGTAAAAAATTTCATGGGTGGAATTTTAACAATTTGTTATTGCATGTTTCCAATTTTGCTAACGTCATTCGTATAACTCCAGGTTGAATGATGTTTGTTTTCTTAGAAATCCAACTAGCAGCTGTACTAAGTCCATGTTCAGCCAAATGCGACGAATGAAATGAAATTAAAATTTCTGCACTCTAACCTAGGACTGGCCTAACGGTAGCCCATGATGGAATTCATGAAATGTACAATTAAGGTTTTGTTTTTTTGGAGAGCTATGGTCTACTATTCTGCACGGCTAATAAGACCGGGACCTACTGCTTAATGCCGATCCCGAATGGCTACGAAAATCCATATCAGAAGCGGGATTCGTACCCACGACCTCCGGTGCCGAAGAGCAGCGCTCTAGTATTCGGCCATCGTTCGGCATACAATTAAGAAAAATACAGCATTTATTACGATAAATATACAGTATTATTCTATTTATTTATTGATTATTTTACAGATATAATATGTATTTTACCAGATATTATGTTTACTGGCAGCTCTCCTCTTAACTGTCTTAACACTCCCCCTATTTGTTTCTGAACCGGATACCGCCCTTATGAAAGGCTTCAACCCGCACTGAGGGGGCAGTATCACCCAGTTGGGAAAATATGATTTAAAACTGTGGGCTAAAAATAATATTCAACTGGAATAAAGAACTTTGGTAGTTAAACTTGAGATTCTAATTTTACATGGATAATAAGTAGGTATAGATTCTATAATGATCTGAACTGCATCCCAATTAAGAGAATACCATGCATCGGACGCAAAAGTTTCCCCTTCTACCATTTATAAAGTGAGTAGCAGAGGAATCAGGTCTAAGAACAACTATTCTAAAATATCCCCGGAACAGGTGGTGCCCTGCTATTCGGTACCAGTGTCTACTGTTGATTTGAATCCTGTTTTGGCATGAAGTTTTCTAGCTGTTCAGACTCATCTTTAAGAAGGAAAACTCCCTTTCGATAGCCCTATATATCCAAAAATATAGACGACCATAGCACTTCTAGTCAATCGACCCAAATGTTTATCTATAGATTTAAAATCGGA
The DNA here is from genome assembly GCA_032207245.1 of Pardosa pseudoannulata. NCBI lineage: Eukaryota > Metazoa > Arthropoda > Arachnida > Araneae > Lycosidae > Pardosa > Pardosa pseudoannulata. The sequence continues at coordinate 73,191,133 of CM063503.1, forward strand.
GCCAGTACTGTGACGTGCTATGATACAAATAATCAGGTGTCACCTTCAGGAGGCGGCATAAGCAGTGAAGTTATATAATTTAAAGGGCAGCTTTTTGACGAATTGCTTAAAATTATACCACAGTCGTAATCGGAGCACTCAGATGTAAAGAGAAGTTAAAATTAGATTACTGTGCAGCAAATAACTCTTGTACGTTAAATGTTTACTATAGATTTGCATTTTCGTTTATCAACGGTGCCACATCTTTAGAGTAAAATTTATTTTCAATACTTTTTAATTTTTTTTCTTTTAAAAGTGTTAATGAAAAATTTTTTAACTAAGGGATAGCTCAATTATACAGTGTATTTGTAATCAATTACCAAAGCTATTAACTATCTTTCAAAGCTATTAAGATCTTTCATAACACAGCTATTTTGTTATATAACATGTAACGAATGTAGGGTCTGAGGGAGGCCCGCATTAAAAAACAAAAAAGGTGCTTAAGGTAAAATTCTTATAGTGGGTTACGTAGATTAATTTTTGCATTAAAATTTTAATGCTCCCTTGAAGGGTGTGTACTTGTAGTATGCGATTTGTAGTACTGCTTTCAATGATTAACAAAAATGCTAGGGTTAGTAATGGAAAAGGACTATCTAAAACTGCCAAGCTTAGTCACTGAAGGGCCACAAGTGGTTATGCAAACGTCTGTTTTGTTTAAAAAAAAGTAAATCTAAAACAAAACAAAAAAAAATTAGTTCTACTTTTCTTTCTAAAGTTATGACTATAAGAATGAGCATTTCAATATAATAGTAAACCTGATAGTTCTGTTGTATTATAGAATGGTGCCGTTGGTTCCACTATAGGACTACTTTATTTGACTGATGGGAATGTTTACAAAGTTCCTCTTTTTAAGGCAACAATAAATGCACTGTATCAAAATTTGCTAGTAATTTCTTACAATTGAAAAATATTGAAAGATTATAGGATACTATGATTGTTAATAACATTAATAATACTTAAACGTATGAATTTAAAGCTTTTGAAAACATGGCTTCTTATTATATTGCGTTGTACGACTTTTAACTGAATTCTTTAAAATATATTGTATGTAAGACATAAATGTACTTTATCATTTTAGCCGTCATCTGTAACTAATGAAAAAATATCCCCATGCATTTGTATCGAACTGATCGAAATATGTAATTTTCCTCGGAATTCCAGATGCTTTTATCATCGGATTTACACACCTGGTGGCTGTTTTTGATCAGAAAATCAGACGCGATAGGACATATTTTGGAATTTCTGTCATCGACTCCTGAAAGGGTTCAAAGAATTTGCACCCTTCAAGACTACTGCGAAATATACGCTTCTGCTCCCTGTGCCGGGATGATAACTTCTACAAATATCTTCTAGCCCAGCTGTGTTCTTGATCGATCAATGATCTGCAGGGTAAACCTCCACGAAAATTCCTGACGGTCTGAGGATCGGGGCCGGAATCCTGACAAATTGCACGTCTGCAAACATCTCGATCCCCGGCCTGCACGAGATTGCCGTCTTCCTAGTAAATGACATCATAGTGTGACCGTCTGGGGTCAGAGTTCACCTTTAAACAAGACTTGTGGTCAGTGTTTATTTTCAGTCACCTGTGAGGCATCCACGTGCGAAAAGCATGGGGGGCGTGACGCAGTTGAGTTTTTTGTAGTCAGGGCGTTGCAGGTGTTCTCTAATGAACAATGGAAAGCTTTCGTACTGTAAGTTCAAACTGTGGGCCCCCCACGTTGCTAGTCAACCCCTTTTCACTTCTCGCTAAAGGCACAATTTATAAGGAGGAGGGGACGACCGAAAGAGGGTTAAAGGTGACAAGTACTTAGACAAGAACGGTCAGTTCGTTGACGTACAGCACGTGCTGTTGACCCCCAACTAAAAAGGGAAAGATCGGAGAAAGGGGCGAACTTTAACAGCTATTAAAATTAATGTCAATTTAGTGGTAAACATAAACTTCCTATTGAATCTGAAAGGATAGCTTCAGGATCTACAACAAATATTTCCTCACTTTCTATTTGTGTATTTTATGTCAAAAGGACTGTATTTATATGAACAGGCTAGGTTCATATACTTAACTTTTTTCTGAAACATACATAAAATGGATAACTCTTTCATATACACAAAAAATATACTTATATTCGACAATAAATAAATAAAAATAAAATACAAATCTCTTACAAAAACTATTTTTATGTCACTTCTAAAATCATTGTATTTGCAGTTTATAGAACTTTTGATGTATGTTAACTAAATCCGTTTGGTTAAAAAAAAATGCATTCATGCATGAAACAAAAAGTTTAAGCTATTGTTATTTATTCAGGATCATGCTATTTATTACAACTAGTACAGAAAATTTTACCTTTAGATCATACATTTTTAGTTCAATTTATAACAGCACTAAGAATTATTGAGAATAACATGAGAACAGACAAGCTGAAAAATTGTGAGATAACACGAAGACACTAAAAAATTAATTGATTCATTATTTAAGATCCTTATCGTTTCAAGATATGATACAGTGGCAGTTCAGACTAAGACAGTTATTGTCGTATTAAACATTTACATCGAAATGGCTTCATGATAATGAAAGACCTGCAGCCTTTCTACAGGATGTAATAATGGTGTTCCTGAGGTACCTTTGCATTAAAGATTTTTTAAAATTTTTTTTTAAGATTCTGTAATAAGTCTGTATCATCACTGAATACAAATAAAGGATTATTGTGTGATAATATTTAAAATAAAATATATGAATGGACTTTCATTTCCTTTTTTCATTCCCTAGAATTCTAGATATGGTAAGAGAGGAACATATGAATAAAAACTACGTGATATGACCTGTACACTTTCTACAGGATGTAATAATGGTGTTCACAAGGTAGCTTTGCATTAAAGATTTAAAAAAATTTTATGGTTCTGTAATAAGTCTGTATCATTATTGAGTACAAATTAAGGATCATTGTGTGATAACATTTAAAATAAAAAATATGAATGGACTTTCATTTTTTCATTCCCTAGAATTCTAAATATGGTAGGAGAGGAACATATGAATAAAAACTACGTGATAAGACCTGCAGCATTTTTACAGGATGTAATAATGGGGTTCCCGAGGTACCTTTGCATTAAAGATTAAACAAAATTTTTTAGGATTCTGTAATAAGTCTGTATCATCATTGAGTACAATTAAAAGATCATTGTGGGATAACATTTAAAATAAAAAATATGAATGGATGTTTTTTTTTTCCTTTTTTCATTCTCTAGAATTCTAGATATGCTAGGAGAAGAACATATGAGTAAAAACTACATGATAAGACGTACACCCTTACTACAAGATGTAATAATGGGGTTCCCGAGGTACCTTTGCATTAAAGATTAAACAAAATTTTTTAGGATTCTGTAATAAGTATAAGTCTGTATCATCATTGAGTACAATTAAAAGATCATTGTGGGATAACATTTAAAATAAAAAATATGAATGGACTTTCATTTTCTTTCTTCATTCAATAGAATTCTAGATATGGTAAGAGAGGAACATATGAATAAAAAATACGTGATAAAAAATAGAGAGTTTCTATTAAGTTTCTTATCAATTCTGGATATGTTATAATAGCACCTTTTAGACTTCAGATAAGATATCGCTGCCTGGCTAAACTTTTTTTGCATCGATATAGAATTCATTGAAACGCAAAATTTGCACTATTTCTACAGTATGCAATTAATAGTCTTTACAAGATACCTTTTCAATAAAAACCTTTTATGATTTTAGGAGAGATTCTATAATAAGTCTATATATTATTGTTGCCTTAACTTTTAAAGGCACCTTTTCAAGCCATCTAAAATTTTCTTAGTTTCGGATTACTTTATCAATACTTACAGCACTTGACATTGCGTTCATTCAATGAAGAACTCGTTTTATACTGTTATGACCAAGCTGGGTGATTCCTTCTTTGCTTCAATCAGTTGCATCACCCTACAGACCTCAAGAAATGTAAATAAATCCATACTAGCTGTAAATGAAGTTTAATTTGTAATTTTGGGATAATTTTTTCGTGTGTCGTCAATCTTAATTTTGCTTTATTTATTTTTTGATAATCATTACTGACAATTTACTCTCCCCCTATATTATATACATATATGTGTGTGTGTATGTGTAATATATCAAAATTGTTACACTTAAAATATCTTTCTAAAATTCTCCTTTTCCCATTCTCATTAATTTATATCTATTTTTGCAGCCACAAAATCTCAGAATTAAAATGATTGCTCTTGACTTGAATTATTTCAACCCGTCTCCCAAAGCTAACTCTGTAATAAATGCAAATTTTCTGTCTTCTTCAGGAAAATGGAGCTGTCCCAAGAAAAGAGATCCACTTCTCAAATGATTTAAGTACCTTTCGGACTGTTAACAACGCTGACTAAACTGCTGGTTTATTGGGAAAGTATTTGTCACATTTCTCGCTATGGGGAGAATATTGTACTAGAAATGTGATTTTTGTGGTCATTAATTTCGCTGCGCTTTTCGGAGAAACATGTTTTTTCTTATTCTGGAATAAAGTTAAGGTTTCAACATGAATTTCACTATTTCGTTGTAATGGAGCCACGACTGCATAATACTTAGGCTCACTCACTGCCCAGTAAGCCCTAGCAATTAAAAATAATAGAGGCTAATTTTCTTATGCGACTGAGAGAGTAAATTCGCACGTTATGTGTGTGTGCATAAATCGAACATACATGCTAGATGCGGGATTTGAAACCGTGTACTTCGGGACGGAAGAGAAGCACTATACCATTCAGCCATCGTTCGGAGGAAAACATACAGCTATAAAACAAAAGTATAAAGGTGCTATATATGTGTGTGTGTGTGTATGTGTATATATATATATGTGTGTGTGTTTATATATGTGTGTTATATATATATATATATATATATATATATATATATATATATATATATATATATATATATCAGGTTTAAAAATGGGAATTAAGAATTAACATATATAATATATATATATATATATATAATATATATACATATACATATACATATATATATACATATATATATACATATATACATATATATATATATTGTAACGAATTCTCATTACATTGAATTCCGGATAGAGACTGAACTAAAACCGTGAGAAAAACCAGCCTAACCTAGAAGAATAGCAAACGTGCCTATTGTGGACACTTGAAGTGAGCTCTTCTTTACATAGTGAAGGGCCTCTACATTGTAAGGAAACAACAATACCTTACTATTTTGTTCTCCAAGAGATTGTCTATGGATGTTGATTAATGGATCGGCCAGATTGCACCAGGTTTCGGCAACCAATTACTGGCAACTCTGGCGCTACGCGCGCTTCCCCACCACGTCATCCACCAGCTGTCCGATCAGCTGAGATGGACATTCTTGCGGAGACGACTATATAAGAAGAGAGAGTTCGAGGTCCAGAGGAGGATTATTTGACCGATCGAGTAGCTGTGAACTCATCGGCTAGAACGTCGAGGGAGCGACTGAGAGAGTCCTCCCCCCCTTTTTTTTTCTTAGGAAGCTGATGTCTTGCATCGATTTATTTTTTTCATTGTAGATATTCATCGTTCATCTGTATCTTCTCATCCCTTCAATATTGTTTTCTTAATAAATATCTTAGTCTGTACGTAGGCTTCCGCTATCCTTTTTCGGGTTCACTTAGAGCCCCAGTACGCTACAATATATATACACACACATATATATATATACATCTATATATGTATATGTATATATATATATGTATATATATATATATATATATATATATATATATATATACATATATATAAATATATACATATATATATATATATATATATATATATATATATATATATGTCAGGTTTAAAAATGGAGATTAAGAATTAACCGAATAATAATTAAAAATAGTTAGAACTCATTAACGATAACGTAATAGGAGAAAGACACACCCTCGAGCGGAACTATACAGAGTAAAAAAGCTGAAGCGTAAGTAGACATAGGAATTTGCTTAAGAAGCAATACCAAAAGAGACAGTTCTGAGCGGGAACTTGGGATGATAACATCTTCCATGGTTGTCGGGGCAAATTATGAGAATAAAAGGATTTCTAAATGGCATAGCTATGGTCAGAAGGATTGCAATAAAAAAGTTTTTATATATGAAATCAAATGTGTCTTCAATGCTTTAACCATTTCATATATATGTGGGGGAGAGAAAGGGTAAATGTTAATAGTGAGATATAAATACAAAGCAGAACATATATCTGAAAATAAAGGTTTAAGAATGTTACGTCTCATTAGCGGTACTCACAAATATCACTAAAGAAAAAAATTGTTTCTGAAAGATGTGATCTAGACGATAATCACATTTTCGTACTGCACAATCCGTTATTGTGTGTGTGTAGAAATGTTTATGCACAAATATGTGCTTACTAAAATGCTATATGCGCTTGCAGAAGTATAAATCCATGAAAAAAAAAATTATCTAACATAAATTTGCGAGTATCATTTCTCAGTGGTAACATTGTGTTTTTAAAATACATAACACAATGAAATAAAATAAAAATTTGTGTTGTTTTCACATTTTGAAGAGCAACCTTGCAAAACAGTTATATTATTTTAGGCTCACAAAATTTCTTTCACCGTCTTCCCTTTCTCCAGCTAAAAGAAACTGCTTGCCTGAATTACGAGACAAGTAAAATATCTCCGTCTGGGCACCGGAGTTGACCTTGAATTCTTCATCTGCGTCCTTTTCTTTCCGTTTCACTTTCTTTTCCAGCTTCTGACTTTTGCCTTCTTTCGCAAAGCCACAGAGGTAGAGCAGCTTAGTTTAACAGGATAAATGTCACGCAAATGGCAGAAATATTGGGGGTGTTTTAGGAAGCTTCGTTATTTGAAAGAGAAGTTGTCCATTTTGACATGGTCTTCATCGCTGCTTCTAATGGAGTTAAAATTGCTGTTTCCATTCCCAGCTTATCTTGGAGAGGCATGTTCTTGTGCTTTAAGCCCATCAGCATTTATTCGCCATAACCATTCTTTTGTTAGTCTCGTTCTTACACATTCCAAGAAGGGATTCCTTGTTGGTTGAAATCCGACCTGCAGTTTTTCTGTGGCTCTTAATTATGTTTTGTCTGGTGTATGAAATCATTCTCGGCAAGTATTGAGCGATACAGTGTTCTTGAACGCATGAACATTTTTATATTTGGGGCTCTAGATATAAACTTTTAACATGCGAATTATAAAATCCTATTTTTAACGCATTGTGTGCGGGTACATTTCGCAGCGGAATTGTACCGAGAGCGGGCGTTTTGCGCGTAAATTTAGTTATTCAGTTAAATCTCAATAGCTCGAAAATTATTTAATTTTTCAACTGGATACGATGACACAAGAAACATAGATACGATTATTAAAGTTCATGTACAAATTTTTTAGAACCTTTATATAGACGAATAATCAATCATCTTTTTCATTTATTTCGTCTCCAATTTCACAATTATCCTTGTATTATAACGTAATAATTAGTCTTACATCACCTAAAGGAAAATATATATTAGTAACTGATGTATGTACATTATTTTTGATGTATTAACACACTGTGTGCGGGTACATTTCGCAGCGGAATTGTACTGTGAGTGGGAATTTTGCACGTAAATTAGTTATTCAGTTAAATCTCAATAGATCAAGAATTATTTAATTTTTTCGTATTTTATATTGAAATATATAAACAAATATATAAATAACAACCATAAGTTTTTTTATAAACAAAAAATATATTTTTTAGTGGATCAATTTATAATAGTATCGTAAATATAAAAAATCAAACAGAAATAGTAGTATATAGTTTTAGTTTTTTCGAATTATGTTATATATAAACATTTTTACATTATAAAAAAATGAAAAGAGCAATCATAAAATTAATAATGTAAAAACTAGTTTTTATTTGTCTAAAATTTTCCAGAATCTATGTAGTAGACAAGAACATTCAGCTTCGTTTTCCTGTATATACCGTTATTTTTGTACCCACAAACAAACCATATTTTTACACTAACCCGTACTAGTATGTGTCCCGTGCTCAAGTATCAATCGTCAGAAAACGTTTCTCACATACAATGTGTTAAAAAACTGAAAGACGAGTAAAGTTTCCCCATTTTGTTACAACAAATTAACATTTTTTTGTGACTATTATTTATATTTCGTTTGATACATCATTTCGCACGATACTGATTTGATATCAGCTTCATATATCAGATTGGACCTAGTCTTACAATCTACTACGCAAACAAACTATTTTACATTCCCCTTGGGCTCTACATATGCACTTCTTTCCGGCATAAGAATTGTAAAATATACTTCTTCATAACACAATTTTATATTTCAGGGAGGGGAGTGGTAAATTAGTAAGAAAGTTGAAAAACTAGTTAACAAGTGACATCCATATCAGTTCTATGCCTGTGAAGACACCAATATGATTAATGAAAGTGTAATTTATCCTCCGAGAAAGGTGTTTAGAAAATGACAGACTCGGTCATTGAACTACATTTTTTTCCAAGAGATAAAAAGACTAGAATGGTAACCACTAATCAAAAATCCTTATTAAAGCATGATAAGAAAATAGATTTGTATAAATTTGTATAGTATCTTTTCATTTGAGTGGAGCATTACTCAAAAAACAAAATTTTACACTGATCGGGAGAAGTTCAAGAATTGGTTTAAAAGATGTATACAAATCAATTCTTTTCTTCTTTTTTGCTGAAAAAATAATTAATATCCATTCAAATATACTTACGAAAGGATAGAGTCAGTCATTGTTCCACGCGTTTTCATTTATTTATTTATTTATGTATTTATTTTTTGCTCCTTTTGCCTACAAAACAGAAAGAAAATAGGGACGAAGAATAAAAAAAAATTTCAGTATTTTTTTAGTGCACTGGAAAGGTAAATACCACTGGAAGGTAAACTTACTGAAAGGTAAATAATATATATATAACTTGTAAGATGAAAGATTTCATGCATTAAAAATGAGAAATAATTGTAGACAAATGCATTTTAATTTTTCACTACTAGATCACATGGGTAACAATTCTAATGTTTGAAACAAATGATCTTAGACATTTGGTTGATTGGATGTGCTTTGATCTGCTCTTTGATACACGAGGGTTAATGAGATTAGGACCTATTTCTTAAAGCTGATTCTAAATGATAACAATCCATGTCAGCTTCGGAGGAAAAATCCACACACTCATCGAAAGATATTACTCTACGAAATTCGACATCGTCCGACGCTGTTCTTTTGAAATAAGCTTTAAGTAGTAAGTCCCTGTCTAATTAGCCTTCATGTTGTAAAAAAAAAAAAAAAAAATTACAATAGGGCTCCAAACCAAAGAATACAAAATAAAATGCAATTAAAGAATAAAAAAAGACAAATCTGACAACAAGTTGCTTTGTGATGTAATCTCAGTTCTAGGATACCAAATTTCCAAGAATAAAACTAGATGACAGAATAAATTAACCTGCAAGTCGTGGTACCCTCTTCGCTAATTTAAAGATAAATATTGTAACTAAAATTGTAAAAATTCTGTGTTTGGAGCAGTCCGGTCAACTCATCGCTACTCGACAAAAGCATTGTAGTTCTATACTAACTGAGCAAAAGCAAAAGCATAATAGTTCAATATAATTCCGAACTGTGGAGCCCTGGTAGCTCAGTCGGCAAAGGCAACGCTCTCGTAACTGGAGGGTTGCGGGTTCGGATCCCGAGAAGGCAAAAGATCCGTCTTGTTCGCTAAAGGTGACTGGGGAACGTAAATTATATACGTGGTCACAATGTCTTCCAAATTCTCACTAAATACCTCTGGTGGTGGCAGGCCAAGTCTGTGGAACTTCTGCTTGGTCCCTGCTTCAAAATTACGAGGACCCACTTGAGCATAAGTCGTACTTTTACCCTTGAGGTGAACGTCAAAACGAAAGGTGAACCCCCTTACCTTAATTCGAGTAGCCTCCGGCTCAATCGCGCTTGGTTAGACCAAGTGGCTTATGCAACATTTACAACAACAATTTATGAACTGTTACAAACACCCATACTAACTATGGACTAGTTCCGAACCTCACCTCACTTGTAATTCAGTCATCGTATCTGAAAAAAGAGCAGTTCAACTAGCATTAGGATGAAAAATAAAATTATTTAAAGGTATAGGCAGAAAAATATTTCATATTAGTAATTTTGTACATTTATTATAAGTCCAATCAATCCAATTCTAAGCGATTGTATTAAGCCCTTGTGTAGCCCAAAAATAATTAAATACATGAAAATCAAAAAGACCGTAGCGCAGAAAACCAACCAACCAATCTAGCAGTCGTAAGTACTCCTACCAACTATGGTGTTCAAACCAAGATACTCTGGTCATGAACACCATCTGGCTTGTAATTCGGTTGCCATTCAGGTTATTCCTGACAGAAGATTAAATGAACTATAAGTACTATGAAATAATAAATTTATGTGCATATATAGTCATGTAAAATATTAATAAAAATATACAGTAGAACCTCAATTATCCGAACCTCGATTAACTCTCCGTTAACCGAAGTCGGTTTCTTCTCCATTTTTTTTTTCACTTTCTGCTATCATCCAAAATTTTCTCTTTACAAGCATGCACTTTTTAAAGTTTTCTTTTTTCCCTTATTCCTTTAGTTTGCAAGCCGTCATTTCCAAGCTACGAGTGCAGATAAATATTTTGGAATTCCCTTTTTAAGGATTCCTTCTCGCAAGCACAATTCTCGGTATGCTTGTACTCTTCCCCACTTTCAAACATCCTTGTTCTAAACAAAAACTCACCCCTTTTCGAAATTTGTCATGTCGTACTGCCGAGTCCCAAAACAATCGAATGTTATTGTACCAATGATGATACTACATATTAAACTAGATGATTATTGATGAATTCTCGATTATCCGAAAATTTCGATTACCCGAAGTAGGTTCGGTCCCAATTACTTCGGATAATCGAGGTTCTACTGTAGATTTTAATACCTTTATGTAAGTAGATATATTTTTATACATTTAATATGAATTTGTTTTTTTTTAATGCAATATCCAGATAAAGAGAGAATGATAGTTTATTTTCTAAACTAAATAAATACATGTTAAACTAGATGATTATTGATGAATACTCGATTATCCGAAAATTTCGATTACCCGAAGTAGGTTCGGTCCCAATTACTTCGGATAATCGAAGTTCTACTGTATATTTTAATACCTTTATATAAGTAGGTATATTTTTATACATTTAATATAAATTTGTCTTTTTTTAAATGTAATATCCAGATAAAGAAAGAATGATAGTTTATTTTCTAAACTAAATAAATACTTGAAGCAATAATCCTCTTTAATTAAGTATCTGCATATGACTCAAACTTAACAACGTATGAACAATTGCAAAACTATAGTTATTTAACTTGTTTTTCTGAATTTTCGATTATCCGAAAATTTCGATTGCCCGAAGTAGGTTCGATCCCAATTACTTCGGATAATCGAGGTTCTACTGTATATTTTAATATCTTTATATAAGTAGGTATATTTTTATACATTTAATATAAATTTATTTTATCCAATATCCAGAGAAAGAAAGAATGATAGTTTATTTTCTAAACTAAATAAATATTTGAAGCAATAATCCTCTTTAATTAAGTACCTGTATATGACTCAAACTTAACAACGTATGAACAATTGCAAAACTGTAGTTATTTAACTAGTTTTTCTGAATTCTCGATTATCCGAAAATTTCGATTACTCGAAGTAGGTTCGGTCCCAGTTACTTCGGATAATCGAGGTTATACTGTATATTTTAATACCTTCATATAAGTAGATATATTTTTATAAATTTAATATGAATTTGTTTTTTTAATGCAATATCCAGATAAAGAGAGAATGATAGTTTATTTTCTAAACTAAATAAATACATATTAAACTAGATGATTATTGATGAATTTACGATTATCCGAAAATTCCGGTTACCCGAAGTAGGTTAGGTCCCATTTACTTTGGATAATCCAGATTCTACTGTATATTTTAATACCTTTATATAAGTAGGTATATTTTTATACATTTAATATAAATTTGTTTTTTAATGCAATATACAGATAAAGAAAGAATAGTTTATTTTCTTAACTAAGTAAATATTTGAAGCAATAATCCTCTTTAATTAAGTACCTGTATATGACTCAAACTTAACAACGTATGAACAATTGTAAAAATGTAGTTATTTAACTTGTTTTTCTGAATTCTCGATTATCCGAAAATTTCGATTACCTGAAGTAGGTTCGGTCCTAATTACTTCGGATAATCGAGGTTCTACTGTATATTTTAATATCTTTATAGAAGTAGGTATATTTTTATACATTTAATATAAATTTGTTTTTTTTAATGTAGTATCTAGATAAAGAGAGAATGATAGTTTATTTTCTAAACTAAATAAATATTTGAAGCAATAATCCTCTTTAATTAAGTACCTGTATATGACTCAAACTTAACAACGTATGAACAATTGTAAAACTATACTTATTTAACTTGTTTTTCTGCTTTCTATTCATAAATTTTAAATAAAAGTGTTTATTAGAAGTAAATCAGGTAACTGAATCTCTCTAACTTGAATAATTGAGGATTACATATTAAAGAAAACGTAAGCTCAACATTCGTAGTAAATGAAAAATTTTAACCAATATTTAATTTTAAACAAACAGTCAAAAACTGATTATCTCATTCATAATAATTACTTGAGAATTACATGATTCAATTTTTTTGTTCTTTTATTGTATTCGTTGACAGATATCTAAACTGGAACAAAAGAATGTCGCTCTACTTTAAAACACAAAAGGTGTGCTGAAAATAAAAGTTCATTGAAAATTCTACTTGTTTTAAAATCTAACAGAATTCTTATTAATTTACTAATTTCTTCCTATTATACTTCTGAGATTTTACAATGGAATTTATTTGAAGAAACACATCTAGTATTGATTTTCTCAATTATGAGTTTTATTATCTTCTGCTAAGACTCATTTTCGGTGTTTGCTTAGAATATTTCGAATATTGATTAACAAATAATACAAATGGAGTTTTAAAGTTGTTTACTTTTCAGCTCTTTTATATATTAAGACATAATAGAATTTGGGAGAGCACAATCAGCTTTCTATTAAAATTAAATCAATAATATCTGATTCGTTATACTTTGGGCTTGTATTTAATAACTGATTGCATGACCAAATTAGGAAATAAATAATGTAAAAATTTGTATTCAAACATCAATAAAACCGAAGTATAATTACTTAAAGCCTTCCATACGCAGATGAAGGAAATATATATGAAAGGTGAAACTAAAGTGGAATGTATTATCTTTGCCTGGGATTGTAAAGGGTCTAACATTTATATATTGTTGTCTAGAATCAGAAGTTAAAAACAAGGGGCAGGGCTCGCCATAGGGCCAAGGTGGCAAAATTCGGAGAAAGAGCGATATTTTTATTGTAAAGGTTCTAACATTTATATATTGTTATCTAGAATCAGAAGTCAAAACATGGAGCAAGACTCGCTCTAGGGCCGAGGCGGAAAAATTCGAGGAAAGAGCGATATTTTTGATTGTAAAGGATCCAACATTTACATATTGTTGTCTAGAATCAGGAGTCAAAAATATGGGACAGGGCTCACTCTAGAGCCGAAGCGACAAAATTCGGGGGAAGAGCGATATTTTTGATTTTAAAGGGTTTAACATTTATATATTGTTTTGTAGAATCAGAAACCAAAAACACGGCGCAGGGCTCGCTCTAGGGCCGAAGGGAAAAATTCGGGGAAAGAATGATATTTTGGATTGTAAAGGGTCCAACATTTATATATTGTTGTCTAGAATCAGAAGTCAAAAACATGGGGCAGGAATCGCTCTAGGACCGAGGCGGTAAAATTCTGGGAAAGAGCGATACTTTTGATTGTGAAAGGCCCAACATTTATATAGTGTTGTCTAGAACCAGAAGTGAAAAACATGGGGCAGGGATCGCTCTAGGGCTGAGGAGGCAAAATTCGGGAGAAGAGCGATATTTTTGCTGGGAATGTGAACAAAATATTGATATGATAAATAGCCAAATAATCCACGTAATTACTGATCAATGTTTTTCCTAAGAGTTTATGGTTAGTATCTATAATGTTTAATCTATAATGTTTAAGTTTAAAAGTTAAAAATATTTACAATCCTTAATTCTAAAGAAAACAACTATAAAAATCTATGTTTAAATCAAAAATGTCCAAAATGTCCATTTTACAAATTGATCATGAAATTGGTGATCAAATGTGATAAATAGTTTTCAGAACCAAAATTGATATATATATATTAAAAAAAAAAAAAAAAAAAAAAAAGTTTTGAGATTTTAGCTTAGTTGTTAAGTTTGCTTGGATACGAAATTAATACATTTTTTAATGGTATTAAAAATGTAAAAAATGTATGTGAATATCGATTTGTGATTAGGCTCCGTTTTCTTTCTAATATATGTGTTCATTAAAATTTAAAATAATTTTACTTATATTTAAAATAAAAATAGGATTTAAAAAATATAAGTTTAAAAGACGAGAATTTTTTTATTTTTTAATTTATTTTATATTTATATTTATATTTTATTTTATATTTTTATTTTATTTTATATTTTTATTTTATTTTATATTTTTATTTTATTTTATATTTATAGTTATATCTTATTTTATATTTATATTTATATTTTATTTTGTATTTTACATTTATATTTTTATTTTATCCTATATTTTTATTTTTATTTTATTTTTATTTTAAATTTTTATTTTTGTTTTATTTTTTTCATTTTAATTTAATTTAATTTTTTTTTAATATTTTTTGGCATTGTAATCGCTCAACTGGATGTTGAATTGGGAAAACTCTGAGTTTAACAGTTTTAAAACAAAATTTCTAGAGGAAAACATATATTATGTTTTCTATTTCACATCTTCTACTCAATAAAAGACTAAGATAACGTTTTTCCATATAATCAAAGTCGCAGCTGTGATAACTCATTTGATAAATGAAGTTACCGGAAGGTAGCGGGATCGAGGCTCACGCCGGCAAAAGATCCACCTTGTTCATTAAAGCTAGAACTGTGGGAGGGATCATTTTGACCCAAAAACTATTTTGTGTTTAATTTTCTCAAAAAGTTACTAGCGAAATCGAAATAAATTTCTTGACTTTTCCTAATTTTATACCCATTGTAATCTATGAAAATGTAATATTGAACAACCTATGCATACGCGAAAAATGGTTCATTCCTAAGTGTCCAAGTGTGGAAGAAAAAACTATTGATAATTCTTCTAACTGTAAAATATCGATATGTAGAAAATGTATACAATATATATATAAAAGGTTGTCCAAGCTGCGCTTGAACTGATTAAGAAGCTTTGATTGGTTAAAAACTAAATAACACCATGAAAGTTGTCTATATATTTTTTCTAACTATATATACTTTTCGATATTGCAATGTCTTATTATTTTTTCAATTATTATAATATTTAATGTTCAAAAATGAATAAATGTCATTTCGTTTAAATATAGTGTACTTTTTGAATAACAACACGTATTCATATTAATCTGGATAAGTCTGATTTAGCCTGCTGCTTGAGGCATACTGAAACTCCCACGGATCTAGCGCTAATGGGAAATGCAAAATAGGTTCGTGGTTGCAAGGTCTTAAAAGTTCACAAACGATACCTCCCTAGGTGGCAGGAGAAGCTTGGTGTCTTCTGCTAGGTCCTTGCTTCTAAAGTACGAGCTATTCATAAAGTTAAGTCAGTCTTCAGCCCTCGTGGTCCTTCGCTCAAACGCAAGCTTAATATTACCTTAAACCAGGGATGGATAAATTTTTCGGTCGCAGGCCAAAAATAGAAAAAAATTAATTTGGTGCGCCAAAATAAATTTTTCCAAAATTAAAAAAATATATATATATAAATATTAAGATTTAAATTTGTTAATGAAATAAATGAAATTGTGATTTCATTTTTAAAAGTTCCTTATATTGAGGTTTGAAGTGAGATGTACTGATTTTCAGGAACGAGGTTAAGTGCTTACCTGCCAATCTACTTCTGAAATTATTCTTTCTAAGATTCATAGTTGAAAACCCTTGTTCACATATGTAAGAAGAAGCAATCATAGCTCTAATCTTCTGGGAGGGAGATAATAAATTTGGGATATAATATTTAAACAAACTAGACAAATTGATCGATTAGAAAAGTGATGGATTTAAACTAAATATATAATAAAAAGAAATATATATATATATATATATATATATATATATTTATATTTTATTGGATATAAACATAGATATGTTTTATGCATTTCCGAGTTGTTAAAAATCTGCAAGAATAATATTAAAATCCAACTGTTTTGCTTCTGTAAATATAATGTAATAGGTAAGGTACTATTGGTGGATACCTTTACCACTTCTAGGTACAGGTAGTACATATATGTACCACTAGTATAAAAGAATATGGAAGTCATATGGATAACAAAACACTTCCTATAAAAAAAAAATCTTGGAATGAAAAACATAATATTCCTGGAAAGAATTAGTATAAATATATATTTCTTTTAATTTACCTAGAACTGGCAACTTAAAATTCTATATAGAACCTTCCGGCTGCCCGTAGTTGGCCCGCGGGCCGTAATTTGCCGTTACCTGCCCTAAATCATGGACAAGTCACATATTGCAGTGGAGTCTAATAGACCTAGTGTAGGCTTTCCTACACCAGGGGATGAGTAGTAACAACATATAAAACGAGTAAATTTTACCCTATGAAATTTCAATCAATATCTGATTCGTTAAATTTCGGGTTTATATATTTAATGACTGATAGTATGACCAAATTAGAGAAATAAATTTTTGTATTCAGACATTCAATAAAATAGAATCATTGTAACTTGAATCTTTCACTATGCTGAGAAAGAAAGAGCAATGTATGGAAGTTGCAACTGGAGCAGAATATACCAGTTTTACCTGTTCAACATTTATATGCCGAGAAATGTAATTGCTACACTGTTAGTGAGATATAAAACTAAAGGGAAATTCTAAGTTTACAACTTTTAAATAAATATTTTCTAGGCGAAAATATATATTATGGTGTATTAAGTTACACTTCCATGCACTCGAAAAGGTAGTGTAAGAAATCACGCATCCATGTAATGAATATGCTCCTATTAAAATTAATCAATGAATAGTTCGTTATAATTTGGGATGATTCAGAATATCTGTTTAGAAAAAAATTAGAAAACTTTAATAAATTA
>CM063503.1:73213478-73225978 GCA_032207245.1 Pardosa pseudoannulata
TCCTATCATTCCGCATTTACAATTTGGTGAATCTAATTTTCTAATTCTTTACAAGTAGGTAGGAAACTTCCATGAACGGTTATGAAATAGTAAAATATATTTTTGAATTGTAACTTTTGTTCTATTTTGATATTATATTATAGATTGCTTTTACTATACTTATTATGACATACATTAAGGAATAAAGACATATTATGACTTATTATTATTGACATTAATATGAAAATTATGATATATAGATTTAATTTAATTTGTATAAAAGAGTAGTTTGAATTTAATATATTATAAATTTCCTTTAACTTTTTAATATGATTACGATTATTATCTATTCTTTTAAAGTATTCGATCTGTGTTTCGTTTTCGTATTTTTTAATAAACATCGGAACGAGATTACATCTTACTTGCATGTAATGCTGAGGGTTGCCTATCATTCCGCATTTACAATTTGGTGAATCTATTTTTCCAATTCTATACAAGTAGGTTGGGAAACTTCCATGCTCGGTTATGAAATAGTTTAAAATGTTATTTTCGAATTGTAACTTTTGTTCTACATTTGATATTATATTATAGATTGCTCTTTACTATACATTATTATGACATATTATTATTACATGACATTATTATTATGACATTATAGTATAGGTTGCTTGAATTTAATTTGTATAAAAGAGTAGTTTGAATTCGATATACTATAAATTTCCTTTAATTTTTTAATATGATTACGGTATCTATTCTTTTAAAGTATTCGATCTGTGTTTCGTTTTCGTATTTTTTAATATACATCGGAGATTACATCTTACTCGCATGTAATGTTGAGGGTATCCTATCATTCCGCATTTACAATTTGGTGAATCTAATTTTTCAATTCTGTACAAGTAGGTTGGGAAACTTCCATGATCGGTTATGAAATAGTTTAAAATGTTATTTTCGAATTGTAACTTTTGTTCTATTTTTGATATTATATTATAGATTGCTCTTTACTATACATTATTATGACATTATGACATTATTATGGCATATTATTATTACATGACATTATTATTATGACATTATAGTATAGGTTGCTTGAATTTAATTCGTATAAAAAGAGTAGTTTGAATTCAATATACTATAAATTTCCTTTAATTTTTAATATGATTACGGCTATTATCTATTCTTTTAAAGTATTCGATCTGTGTTTTGTTTTCGTATTTTTTAATATACATCGGAGATTACATCTTACTCGCATGTAATGTTGAGGGTTGCCTATCATTCCGCATTTACAATTTGGTGAATCTAATTTTTCAATTCTGTAAAAGTAGGTTGGGAAACTTCCATGATCGGTTATGAAAAAGTTTAAAATGTTATTTTCGAATTATAACTTTTGTTCTACTTTTGACATTATAGTATAGATTGCTCTTTACTATACATTATTATGACATTATGACATTATTATGACATATTATTATGACATTATAGATTGCTTGAATTTAATTCGTATAAAAGAGTAGTTTGAATTTAATATATTATAAATTTCCTTTAACTTTTTAATATGATTACTATTATTATCTATTCTTTTAAAATATTCGATCTGTGTTTCGTTTTCGTATTTTTTTAATATACATCGGAGCGAGATTACATCTTACTTGCATGTAATGCTGAGGGTTGCCTATCATTCCGCATTTACAATTTGGGGAATCTAGTTTTCCAATTTTATACAAGTAGGTTGGGAAACTTCCATGACCGGTTATGAAATAGTTTAAAATGTTATTTTCGATTTGTAACTTTTGTTCAACTTTTGACATTATATTATAGATTGCTCTTTACTATACATTATTATGACATTATGACATTATTATGACATATTATTATTACATAACATTATTATTATGACATTATAGATTGCTTGAATTTAATTCGTATAAAAGAGTAGTTTGAATTTAATATATTATAAATTTCCTTTAACTTTTTAATATGATTACGATTATTATCTATTCTTTTAAAGTATTCGATCTGTGTTTCGTTTTCGTATTTTTTAATATACATCGGAACGAGATTACATCTTACTTGCATGTAATGCTGAGAGTTGCCTATCATTTTGCATTTACAGTTTGATGAATCTAGTTTTCTAATTTTACACAAGTAGATTGGGAAACTTCCATGACCGGTTATGAAATAGTTTAAAATGTTATTTTCGATTTGTAACTTTTGTTCTACTTTTGACATTATAGTATAGGTTGCTCTTCTTTTTTCACTATTGTCCCAATATTCTTGCCAATATTTATTTATGTTTTTTTTTCATATATTTTTTAAGCTATGGATACCGGGAGCTGTATATGTTTGTAATTTATTGATTTAGTGGCGTTCTTTGCTAAAATATCTGCATATTCATTATCGGTATTTCCCGTATGAGCTTTGATCCAAATTATATTAATTTTTCGGTTATTCATGTTTTTGCATTCTTTTTGTATCTCGGTAATTAATTTTGATTTCGGTACTAATTGTTCTAGGCTCTTGATTACGGAAAGACTGTCAGTATATAAATATATATTTTCTTCACTCAATTGTTTTACCTTTCTGAGGGAATCAAGTAGAAAAAAATTATACGACGTTGTTTTAATTAATATTAGCTGGAGGGAGTAGAATTTTAATACAAAACATAAGGGTTTAAAGGGCTATTAAAGGGTTTTTGGACGAAAATAAGCTATCTCTTCATATACGTCGATTATTTATTTTTACTGTAAAATAGTAATTCAGGCAATTGGTACTTTCCTTACAACCAGGGCCTGATTTTTTCCAACAGGGCAAACGGTGTAAGCGCCCGGTCGCGCAGTCAAAAGGGGGCCCCCAAATTAATTGCCATTTCAAGTTAAAAATAGGATGCGTTTGTCTAAAATTCACTTTAAATTATCGACAATTTCTTTTAGTTTTTGACTTATTCAGTATCATTAGAGAGCTAGTTCACAAATGTAAGTGCTGGCAAAAAATGTAGAACACTCAGTTACATTCTGTTTTAGGCTGCAAAATTCCTCAGGTAAGGACTTACAAAATTCTAATATACGCTTTACCTTCCAGGATTTTTTAAAAACTTTTTTTTATAATTTTACTTATTTCATAATTTTTCATTTTATTTTAAACTAATTTTATTATACTAACTACATTGGTGAGTCAACTTTAAAGGCTCTGCGTGCTATAGTTTAAACATGCCTACATATAACAATCACCCCTTAGCCACCATCTGTGTACAGCAGAGTGAGGGGGCCCCCGGGTGAATGAGTTTGCCCTGGGCCCCCATTTCTGTAAGTAGGGCCCTGTGTACAGATATCAGATGCAACACCATTTGATCTTGGTACTTTTGGCTTTTGACAGCTTTTTTGCAAAGAACAACTTCTTTACATCAAATTTACAAAAGATCAATATATTAATTTAATATTTAATCTGAACAAGTTTTATCCGCTTAGCAGAGAATCGAATTTGTGAACACCTGTTACTTAAAAATCACTGGCTGTTGCTATAAGAGTTTCACTTTCTGTTGACTCAGTTTTATAAAAGGGCGGGCAGCCAACAATCATTGATAACACCCACGATTTTCAGTTATACGTTATGATTTCTTATCACTTGTAGCGGATCTTGTGGAGTGCAGCCGCTGAATGATAACAGAGCTCAACACCGGATGAGAAAAGCTGATAAGGTATTTTATCGGAGCTTAACATTTTATCTTTTGAGGGGAATATGAAACGGTCTTTTACCGACAACGCTCCGGAAAACATGATTTCAACAATCCATGTACGTATGCAGGTCAACGTCAAGTTGATCGTGATCTTAGGAACCGCTTGTCAGAAACCCTACAACATGCCTTATGTATGCGGAAGAGTGAAGTTACTCTCAATCAACGTATCACAGTTTGTAGGTACAAACAGTTTGTATTACCTAAATCTACCATCAAACAACAATCCAGAAATTTTTATACAAAAATAAGGAATGACATAATCATTTATCTGTCAAAGAATGAACATAAATAAGGAAATAAAAACAGTTGTTTCACAGTTTGGACAGTTTTTTCCTTAATATTCGAGCTAACTTTTATACAATCTTGTGGATAATTTATCGCTTTATTATCAACGACTTATTATTAAAAAAGAAACAGTTGAACTGAAAATTATTGTTTAACGTTAATTCCAAATGACCAAAATAAGCAGTTGGATTCAAATTCAGGGATTATTGTACTGAAGATCAGCTACCTATCTGTTCTGTAATCATCTGGTAACACACGGAAATAAGTGATATTTTTAATGAGCAATTTTATGTAAAGAAAGTTTATTATATTATATAATCTGAATGTATTAGATATAGCCTAATATAAATAAAAGTTCTCAAAATTCCACCATCGGATTATATGCAGGAATTGTATGCAGGTCGTTCTAGCAGGGAAAGAGATACAGTTTATTCTGGGGGGGGGGTGACCACGTTTCGAGCACCCCATGCGATTCTTTGCATAAGTGTTTTCAACTCAAAATTTCGAGCCAAAAATACTTATGCAAAGAACTTCTTTTTCTATGTATGTATGTATGCAAAGAACTTCTATCTCTATATATGCATGTATGCAAAAAACTTTTGCCTCTATGTAACAAATAACAAAGATGAAGACTTTCGCCTCTATTAAATCGATAGTAATTAATACATAAATGGCTCTTTGATACTTTCGTTGTACAGTTTCACAGACAATTTGACTCTTCTCTGCAAACCTCTGCCTCCAGAGCTCTGGTCTAGAATTAAACATCCACCATCTAGTAGAAAGGGCTTCCTCACAAAGACGTTCGTCCTAACCTACTCTGTGAATCTTGAATCTTCAGGGTGATTATTACGAATCAAATACGAAGCTACGCCTCTCCTCAGAGTTAACCACTAGACTGGCTACAACCATACAATTACTACCTTATAAAAGCAGACATAAATTTTTATCATCCCGCCAAATTCCCTTCAGCGCTGTTGGCGACACACATTTTCAAATGATATATTTACGCTGATTAGGATGGATGTCATCTTTCGAACATGAAACCTCTCCGTTTTATCTGTGGGAGCTACTATGAATTAATGATCTTTGTTCAGTTACACGCACTAGCATATGTCCTAGTAATACGTCTCTTTAATTTATTTGTCATTATGAGACATATCGTGACTTGATGGCGCTGTATTATCTGAGAGACACTCAGATAGTCTAACTGACATTAAAAAGCTGAACAGGACAGTTGAATTTTCCATTTCACCCTAGAACTAACCTTAGATCGCGTACACGTTTTGTGATTAAAATAAAAAGCTGTTAAAAACCTGAAAATAATTTTAATGGGCAATAAATCATTTTTTAATGAAAGCGTATGTATTACTTGTGTTTCTTTCAAATAAATTTTTTAAACGTTGTCTTGCATAGATAATAATAGTAACAATGTTCGACAAAAACAGAATAACATTCTAATGTTAGGCAAATCCAATTTAACCTTGAGAGTTAAATATTTTCTTTTAGTTTATATGAGTAATTTCCCCAAGCTACTGGATATATATATATATATATATATATATATATATATATATATATATATATGTGTGTGTGTGTGTGTGTGTGTGTGTGTGTGTGTGTGTGTGTGTGTGTGTGTAATATATCAAAATTATTTAACTTTAATATTTCCTTAAAAACCTCCTCTCTCCTATTCTAATTCCTTAAAATCTTTTTCCCAGCCTCTAAATGTCTTAATCAAAGGAGCGTTCTCGACTTAAAATTCTTTCGATCCATTTCCCAAAGCTTTCTATTCTATAGATGTAAATTTTCTGTCTATTCAACACGTTTCCCAGCTGTCGCCGGCCAATGGCTCCACATTTTTCCTGATCTTACACTTAAATTCGCTAAGAAAGAGGGAAAATTATTTCTGTCTTCGCTCTTGGTTCACTTCTGCTCGAGCAGAGTGATTTTTGTGTCTTTCCTTTGTCTGTCGTTGACGAGTAAAGATATCTGTTTTTAGCAGCTCTAAAATAAAGTTTTAATTAGACTTGTGCAGTTCTCTTCAATGAGGGCCTACTGCATTTTTATTACTCCTAAGCTGATTAGGCTTCACCTTGTCCAGCAGTTGTATAATTCTTGGGTTACATAAGTATATGTAATGATATTTTTATCACTTTCGGTTTAAGATTCTAATTTCCCGGTAATTCAAGGAACCCTAACGAATATTCTCGAATGTTCGCTAGTAGAAATCCTTCCGGTTCCATATCTAAAAACAGAGTTCTAACGCCTGGGCTACATCCCCGACGTGACTTCAAATAATAGCTGGTTGGTAGGAACAAATAACTATTTAATCAAATGTATACAGTTCCAATACAGTTTCGGTGGAGTTTATGCATAGGTTTAGTTTCGTAAAAGGTTCCGTATGATGCTTTGATATGTCGATGAATAAACGAAGTTAGATTGAATTTTTGAGTCTCTTGTGTTCTCATCGCGAGGTTTCACGTCTGCAGGGCGATTAAAACTGCCCAAAAGTCCTCTTCGTATGAGGCAAAAAGCCTGTTTTTGTTGTTGTTTCTCATGTCACTTGAACAAACCAAGCACGATTCAGCCTGCAGGTTCTCCTATTAAGTCCAAAAGGCGTGCCTTTCGTTTTAATGAGCACCATTAAGGTGAAAGAACGACTTCGCTCAAGTAGGTCCTGGTCATTTTGAAGCAGGGACCACACAGACCCACAGAATTAGCCTGAAACCCCCAGAGATATTGATTGAGGACTTGGAAGGCTTCGTGACCACGAACCTATTTTACGTGCCCCAACCACCTTTAACAAACACGGCGGATCTTAGGCCGGCTTGGGTTCTGAACCCACAACCTTTCAGTTAGGAGATCATTGCCTTTTCCGACTGAGCTACCGATGTTCAGCAAAAAGCCTTATTACATATATGTATGACATATCGTATATATGTGGTATATAAGTATACTTAAATTATATATATGTATGATATATATAATATTTTTTATTAAAACTCATCGTTCTTAAGGAAAGTTCAACTAGCTAGCCATTTTCATTAAAGTACAAAGATGCCGCGGAGCTATGCGTGGAAAAGGTGTTGACGGCAACCAGCACATCTGTCCTTCTGACAAAACATAATCGATCATTATCTGCTCTCACACAAGTACACTTCCAAGAACGCTGACCAAGAATTTTCCCACAACAAAAACAGCTTAATAGGCGAATTAACTGCAACATCAGCAAAACGCGAAAACATGTTCCACCTGGGTTTGTATAGACAGAAACTTTATTTTATAAAAGAGTTAAGTGGAAAATACTTCGTTGATTAAACCATTTAGAGGCTGATAAAGATATTTAGATGAATTAAAATAGGAGAGAGGAGGTTTTTTGAAGAAATATTAAAGTTAAATAATTTTGATATATTACATATATGTATACATATATGTATACACACACACACACACACACACACACACACACACACACATATATATATATATATATATATATAATATATATATATATATATATATATATCGCTTTGTACACGATTACATACGATACCATAAACACTTCTGCCTAAAAAAATTGATAGTGCTAGTTTAAAAATAATTATAAATGTTGAAATTTACTTTTTGTTTAAAAAATATAAGAGGGCAAAAAAAGGGGGCAACTAGCTCCCATCTACCCTAGTTTCTGACAAAGACGTCTCACCTGAATTTGGTTATTGGCAGAAGTGCCGATTGAGGGCAAAAGAAAATCAATAAATGGCGTGCCGCCGCTAAGAACACTCGCGATCTTTGGCGAGTAGAATCGGATTTTCCCTCCCGTTTAGGAATTAAATCGGTAAAAATTACAAGAACAAAAAAAGAGAGGGAGAATTGAAAAAAAAAACCCTTTAAATCGATAAATGAAATGCGGTGGAAGCATTAATTTCTAGTTTCTTTTGCTAACGTTTTTTAAGATCCTAAACTAGATGCTAATAAATTTACACTTTTTTAATACAAACAAAATTTTGAAGGCAGCAAAGTAGAAAAATCTACTTAATTATCAATTTCTGGTTGTGTTTTTTTTTCTTTTTTTTTTCTAATCAGTTTTCCACTCCGTTTGAGGGTCACTCTAGTTTTTCCATGAGTATTTGAGAATTTAGTTTTTTTTAAAATTTATTTTTTACAGTGTAATATATATTACTTACACGGTTTTTTGGATAAAATACAACCAGTAGCTATTAAGTGAATTCAACTGAAACTTCATTACTCATTTAGGGAACGTTGCTCAACGCTGCCAATATTTTAAATAAAGCGTGAAAAACAGCGCTTCTGAAGAGTGTGATACGCTACTGAGCCAATGATATTGTTTTAAACTGTTCCTCAATAAAAAATATCCGCTTTCTGTACAAGCAGCTAAAAAGCAAGTTTTTGCTACATTCTCTATAACTTTCTATGTATTATATGAGTAGTTTTTATACATGATATATTGGCATATATTTCATTTGGGATATTAATTTTGTAGTACTGTAATTTCGGGTGAATAAGTTGTTCTAATATTAAAACGTTCAATAATTATCTAGTGTATTTTTAGACTGATGGATTAAACTTAAAACTTTCTTTAGCTCTGTCTTTTTATATTATTTTTATCTTGTCTTTTTGTATTATTTTTTAAGTAGTGTTTTTTTACTTATTTGTATTATTTTGTATTATTTTTCTACCATCTTTAAGTTTCAATAAATCATTGTACGGGGTGATTTTGTTTGTCATGAACTATATTGTTTCCTATTTACTTTAATTTTACTGTTATTTGCCTGATAATTAATTCCCTCAACAAACCTGGTGCTCTTTTTATCCTATGGGTTATTGCATATTTATAAGACAGATTATTAGCAACGTACCACTATAAACCATTAAATCATCTCATCAATTTAAATCATTTTTAATTCTATTATTATTTATTTTCTGCAACACAGAGCTTGTGAGTGTGTCAAGGTAAAAATAAAAAAAGTGGTTCACTCTAGGTCTTTAAACGTCCGTAATTTTTAGTATGGCTAAACAGAGATAATAATGATTACGTAAAATGAAAATTTGGTGTTTTTGATTTTGAATATTACTTTAATGTAAATTTCTTAAATATGTTTGCTAATACAATGTTATAATTAAAAATTATAACATTAGTTCAATTAATAGAAATCATAGTGACTGTAATTATGATAATAACTTGTCGCTATAAATTTGCAATGAGGGTGGAGGGCACAAAAACTGGATTGTGCCTGGGCACAAAAGTATCGTAGTCGGGCCCTGCATGAACGATGCAGTTCCTACAGCAGAAAAGAAATGACAGCACCAATCAGGAATCCTTTTTATTCGCATAGAAGGGATTTTATAATTATCGTGCTGCATTCGAAGGTCATTTTGTGGTAGAGTTAATACACGTGTTGTTCAATTGAGTAAATTTAGTGGTTTATTACCAGTTATTTGGTACTATTATTTTTTAGAGATTTCTATACTTCGCAGGTAAGCATTTCATTTGTTTTATTCATAATTTAATGTTTTATTTTCTATCATAGAGTCAAAAATATATGCTGGTACTAGAAATTACCAGTTGCAAAATTAACTACTGAAATACAGTAAAAATTAATTTTCTTTTTTTCTATGATTTTTCTCCATTAAAACTTATCTAATGATGCAAAAACGCAGCAAAAATGTTGATGGTATCTCAACAACAACCCTGCATCATATCGCATGTTTTCGATACCCACTATAGCAGGATTAGCTCTCCTTTAACACTGCAGCGGACCGTAGCACCTTTACAGCAGGTTTTTCCGTACAGCAGAACAGTTACGCGAGTAGTGTTTCCAATCCTTCCGTTAGCCTCACACATATATCACCATGAGTATGGAGCAAAACTAGTATGATTGAAAAGTCTTTTCAATGTAGTCATTAAAACATATTACATGTTCTTTCTAAAGCGTTTAACGCATTATTTTATAAAACTAAAGAAACGAATTCCCTTAGATTAGAAACACTTGTATATTTTAGGTCGCAGTCCGCGGTTCCAGGTGGTAGGTAGTTAACACTCTTGCGCAATCCATGCTGACGACGGCTATCAGAAGGAATGTATTGCTGCCATCCAACAGGATAGGAACAGTAAATTGGGGTTTGAATGCGTTGAGAACAGAAATTAAAATAATATTTTATTTTTCAATACCCCCTAGGGGCACATCTCTTTTAGGTGTGTAAAAGTTTCAAGCACCTAGGTTACCTGAGTGACCTTTTTCTAGCTTCCTTCCTGGTAGTCTTGAACTTACCTTTGCAGAGTTTGCTGCTTACCGCGTTGGGCCACATGAATCTCCGAACCTACGGTATTTAAATTACGGTATTTACGTAATCTACGAATTACTACGGTACTCAGTAGATCAGCTGTGGCTTGGTAGCCGTTATGGGTCGCTGTTGTGATGACTGGGATCAGTAGCAGGTTGCTGCTGTATGCCCTTAGGCTGGATCTGTGTAAAACCCAATTCTCTTTCCAATGCGAGGTCACTTGTCTTTATTATTAGCATTCATTTTTTACGAAGTCTCAGGTATTTGTTAACTATTTTATTCAAGGGAACGCCATATAGATAGGTCAACATTAAGGCACAACACAAAAAAATCCAATCCTTACTCAGGATCTGAACCCACACTCTCTTGGGTGGTAGGCTTTGAACACTATGCCGACCGAGGAGCTAAACAAGTTGGATAAAAAGAAAAATAAAAGAATATAAAGTTTGTTAGATTGTTAGGAAAGCAGTGCCTCC
This sequence comes from Pardosa pseudoannulata, assembly GCA_032207245.1. Taxonomy (NCBI): domain Eukaryota; kingdom Metazoa; phylum Arthropoda; class Arachnida; order Araneae; family Lycosidae; genus Pardosa; species Pardosa pseudoannulata. The sequence goes on from CM063503.1 coordinate 73,224,252, forward strand.
ATGGTTTCGAATAACTCACCGTGCTTGCTCCCCATTCACAGTTTTTTTCCTTTTTTTTTTAGTCTGCATGTAATTTTAAATAATGTTGTTTATTGGCACTTATATGCTTTTTAAATGTTTCGAAATGCAGTGCAGGATAAATGAGTCGCTCAGAAACTAGTGTGGTTATGTTCATTTTTTAATATTTCTGGTTTTTGTGAATTTAAATGAAATAAATAATAATATTTTCTGTTATTCGTTGCTTCGACTATAATTATTTTTGTTTATTACGATTTTTAATAATACAAAAATTTTAAAAATCAGACAACAAACATTAATATTAACAATTGGCGTCTGAGCGACTCAAATAATGCATGACTTTTAGCGCAAGCAAAAAAGAATTGGCAAACCATATAGAGAACAATAACTTAAAGTAATTGAATTAGCACAAGGGTTTAGTTTTCGCATTTCAGTTATGGTAACCTGTCGTTCCCTAGATGGCCTAGAGGTCAGCGTGCTGGGTTAGAATGCCGGGTTCGATCCTGGTAGAAGGTACAAGAGTGTAGGTTAAATCCGTGGGTCTAGATGTCCTCTCATTTGGAGGTAGGCAGATGTGGTACGGAATCATGAGCAAAAAACCATTACGGAGGATGAACAAAGTTGAGGGGATTTTACAGTAGAATAACGAAGGTTTTACTTCTACTAAGGAAGTCGATCCATTTCGAGGTTTTAAAGTTCTCCAGGCATGTTCTGTTACTATGGGTTTTTACAAAAAGAATAAACCCTATGCATTAAAATTTGGGTTTTATTTATTTTTTGAAAGCTGTGGTCTATTTTTTGGTACATGAGAACTAATGAGACCGGGATCTGCCGCTTAAAGCTGATTACGAAAGATTACGAACAAATATGCCAGAAGTAGGATTTGAACCTGTGAACTCCCGTATTGAAGGGCAGCAGCCAAATTATTCTGCCATTATGCGGGTGCATTAAAATTCGGGAAAGATATTTTAATATTACTAAGGAAAAAATTATGATAGTGCATGCACATATTTACTGTTGGAATAGATAACTACAAATGGTTTAATACTGTCAGAAAGAGGCTTTATTATTTTAGGTACCCATCGTTTTAATTAAGTATCGAATTTTTAAAACACAGTAGGTCTTCGAGACTTCTTTCATAAGTACTCGACGAATCTCATATTAACTATACAGTAGAGCACTGATTATCTGGACCTATCGGAACCGAAGCCAATTATGTTAAAGAAATATCGAGATAATTGGACAACTTTCAAATGGAAATGTATGTTTAGGTTACCTCCCTTCACACTTTTCCTCGCTTAGGACTGGCAGTCGCAGAAAGGTTTATTTTAGCAAGGATTATGTAAAATGGACTAAATCCACTTTGAATCTCACGATCAGAAACTCAAACCTTTGTTCTATATTTAGATCGGAGTTCATCGTTATTAAAAACAGTCTGAGTCTTGTTGTGAATATTACTGAGCCAGATTTGCAGCACATGTGAATCCTTACATACAGCAAATCTTCAGTCCAACATTTAAGAAATTGGATGAATGTTGGTGACAGGGCTGGTACGTCAATTTTGGAAAAGATCTTTAGGCTCTGAAGTCATTTTGAGGTTAACTTTCTTTCTCATGTTTGAATTAGTGGAAATGAGATTGCTGACACCCTGGCTAAATGAGCTTCATTAGAGCCTTCTCGGCTAGATATGCCTTCCACTTTTAATGAGA
>CM063503.1:73230978-73235978 GCA_032207245.1 Pardosa pseudoannulata
TTATCGGAAGTGAATGCATGTATAAAGTTAGGACTACACTCTTCTGGATTTTTTATTTGTGAGTTCATTAGTTAATTGATAAGTCTAAACTTTTCCGCAGTTAAAATTTTATTTGCTAACAATCTCAGATCGCGAAACATTTCTTGGTTGGTTGACGTTATCATATGTTTTTATCATTTCAATATAGAAAAAAACCCTTTCCTGTTTCCTAGATATAGATATAAATTTAATATTAATTTAAAGGAAAAGATCTAAATCTAAGGTTTCTGTAAGAGTTGATTTTTTTAAGTTTATATTTTAATATTTTTTATATCATCCTCTGCCCTAGAAATTAGGCTTGCCCGCATCTACGAGTCCCAGTCCTGCATAGACTGGTTTAATTTCTCAAAAGAATATTGAAAATTGTAAGTGTTACTTGATTCTTGCAAAGTTAGAACTTCTTTTCTAGCTCGTTAACATGTTCACAGACAAACTACATCCCCTATATAATAATAGCCTAAGTTGTCTGTCCATCTGTCCATCTGCCCGCGAATTTATGAATCGGTTGTACCTGGAATGGATAGAGGCATCCATATTGTATTTTTGATGAGTTAGGGTTAGCAAAATTCAAAGCGAGTTCGAAAACGTTCGAAATCCACCCCTACCCTCCTTTTCGAGTGTTTAATGCCATTATTTCAAGCTCTGTTGTCCCCGGTTAACCCTTTAAAGCTCACGATTAAAAATTCTTTCAGATTTAACGGAATTAGGTTAGGATTAGGTTATAAACATTGTGTGTGAAGTTTATAAATAGGAACCATATGAAAACAAATTTTACATTCCCTTGGAGGTGGGAATTTTTTTTTTTTTTTTTTTTTTTTTTTTTTTTTTTTTTTTTTTTGGCGAGGGAGGGATAATTGTGAAACCTTTTCCTTTTACAGCATGAAAGAAAGAGTTCTTTTAAATTAATTATATGGGAAGAACAATGTATAATTATCATCAAATATGATGTAACAAATAGATAACTACACAATTCTTCAGGGTAGGTGTTTTTATTTGAAGTCATAAGATTTTGTTTGGTTTATAGTGCTACGGTCTACTTTTTGCAACACGAGGGCTAATGAGACCGGGACCTACAGCTTAAAGCCGATTCCGAACGGCTACGAACATCCATGCCATAATGGGTTTCGAACCCACGACCTCCGGCACCGAAGGTCAGCACCCTAACAATCGGCCATCTTTCGGCTTGAAGTCATAAGGAGAAAAATCAAATTCGAGATTTTTCATGTAAAGCAATTTTAAACTACTATATTTCAATGGGAAATATAAATTATGCAAAATTCTATTATCTATTACTACATCAAAGAGTCAGTAACACAGAAAATCGAAAAAAAAAACTTTTTGATGTTTTTAAAAAAGAGAGAAAAAAGTCTTAATAGGTAGTTTCGCTGTGAAACCACTGCCCGTTAAAGGGTTAAGAGCAAAAAATTAAATTTATCAATTTACCACATAATAAATAGGTAAAAGTAACATTTTTTTCTAATATTATGACTTCATTCCTTTAATCATTTCTTATTTAATTATTTCTTATTTTTAGATCTTTTCCTTTAAATTAATATTAAATTTATATCTATATCTAGGAAACAGGAAAGGGTTTTTTTCTATATTGAAATGATAAAAACATATGATAACGTCAACCAACCAAGAAATGTTTCGCGATCTGAGATTGTTAGCAAATAAAATTTTAACTGCGGAAAAGTTTAGACTTATCAATTAACTAATGAACTCACAAATAAAAAATCCAGAAGAGTGTAGTCCTAACTTTATACATGCATTCACTTCCGATAACATATATTGAAATATTTATTTGTATATTCATCTGTATATTTATCTGTATTTATTTTAATAAATAAAAATTAGATAAAATATATCTATTTTAAATTATTTAAATATCGTCTGCATTATTTTCATACGTTTTATCACTGAACTTAGATATTACGTAAATAATTTTCTTTTACATTTGGCTTAAATAATAGATTAGGTACATATGTGATAATTTTAAATTTAATCATCGATTATTTTTTGTTGCAATGAAAATTTTATCACCGGTATTAACAATAAATTCTTTTCATAAAAGTCTAGGAGTCTATTTCACGGACTAATAAATATCTAGCGTTTAAGTTATATATCTTTGAAAATTAAGAAGTTTGTTCGTTTGTGTGTTTGTTTTTTATACATAACCACACGGTTTGCAATCGATTCACTAAATTTTGGACATCATTCATATATACCGCCAAATAATCACTGTCAATATTAAAACCTCTGCTGTCCATCCTATCATGTAATATGAGAAGATAAATTAAGGTTGCCAATTAACATGCGGTCAGTAAAGATAAATTATTGAGCTTGTACCAGATAATTCTCAGCCAAAAAACAAACCATTTTTTTACCTGCCTTATAGGATACTTTACAATTCTAGAAAATTAAAAATTTTATTGATCCCGTCATAAGACGGGCTATATGCTAGTACAGGCATAAATATAAAACTGTTCTGCCTGACTTTAGGAAGCTTAAAAACGTCAACAATCCACATAACATTATTTTTCCACTGTTTTCACAATGCTTCGCGTATGAGAAAGTAAAACTATCCTATAAAGTAAAGTAATCTACTCTTGTGGTCTTATTGATCGAGATATGCGGTGACATATGGGATTTCACAACTCAGTGACATAAAAGCTACTTTTCGACGTACTGGGAGCTTTATAAATCATTTGTCACAGTGATGAAATAACTAGCTAAAATATGCAAGACGGATTTCTCCATATTTCACTTTTATAACTGAATTTATTTCACTTACATAACTGAAACCAACGGGAAATATGTGCGAAATGTAAATATTTTCTTTCATATAAAAGTAATACAACTTTTTTTGTGGCAGTATATTACACAAATGCATAGTAAAATATGGAACTTAAAATGTGCATTTTCATATGGACCATGATGAAGGTAGTGTATGTGTATATGAAATTCTAACTTTCAGAACAAAATATGTAAATAAAGGATATGTATTTACATATTTATGTATCTGCATATTTATGCACACAGGGTCGGCGCAGTAGGTGGGCAGTGGATAAATGCACGCAATCGGCCAAATTTCTACGATTCTGATAGAATATCTACTAGGTATACGCATTGATAGGGGATGCCAAATATTATCTTGCATGCAAGAGATAACAGTTCAGAACTGGCCCTGTAAATAAATAAATAAATAAATAAATATATATATATATATATATATATATATATATATATATATATATATATATATATATATATATATATATATATATATATATATATACACATAAAAATTTCACTTTTTCATGTTTTCAATGATACGTAATATCGATACAAATCTCATGATTATAGGCCCAACCCCAAAATATTCTATTGTTCTATTTATCTGTTTTCCTGTATAAATAAAATGGTTGGGGGTCAATATTATATATATATATATATATATATATATATATACATACATATATATATATATATATATGTATATATATACATATATATACATATATATATATATATATATATATATATATAATATATATATATATATATATATATATATATATATATATATATATATATATATATATATATATATATATATATATATATATATATATATATATATATACATATATATACATATATGTGTAAGGAAAATTAAAATGGAAAGGTTCTCACTTCGTTCGCCCCTTTCTTTTTGCCCGGGGAGGATATTGTAAGGAAAATTCTCAGGGGTTTTCAAAACTTGAATCAAGGGTAAAAATCCCCGCGTCATTTTCCATTCCTTTTTTTAACCCCTAACCTAAATTGACCACTGGGGCTTCAGGTTACGCCCTCAGAGAAGGGGCCTGGCCAATTATAAACCTACATGGCCCTAGCGGACAATTTAGGAAATTTCCAAATAAAAAGGAGATACACGCTAACGGAGACAGATTTTTCTAGAGATATTTTCCCACAGATGTTGACCCAGGTGTTACTTGTCTTGTACATAGAACTTCATGCTAGCTGACCCTTCAGTTTGTCCCTATGATGAAGTGGGAACCCGTCCTTCAAAGTTGTCTTAATAAAGGTCTTTAGTTGAAACGGTATCATTTTTATGGCCATGACTGCAACCCCCCATCGAGAAGTCAGTCTCATTACACACACACACACACACACACACACACACACACACACACACACATATATATATATATATATATATATATATATATATATATATATATATATATATATATATATGACACGAACAGAGTGGTTAAAGCATGGAAAACACATTTGATTTCACATATAACTTCTTTATTGTAATCCTTCTGTCCATGACTATGCCATTTAGATATCCTTTGTTCTCATAATTTGCCGCGACAAGCGTGGAGAATGTTATCAGCCCGAGTTCCCGCTCAGAACTGTCTCTTGGTGTTGCTACCTAAGCAAAGTTCCTGTTTCTACTTCCGTGTCGGCTTCTTCACTCTGTATAGTTCCGCTAGAGGGTGTGTCTTTCTCCTATTACGTTATCGGTAATGAGCTCTAACTACTTTTAATTATAACTCGCTTAATTCTTAACCTCCATTTTTAAACCTCGCATGTAATATGTAGGTATAGAAAGGGTGATAATATCTTTCACCAATTACACCGAAGTTTAACCCTTTTTATTTAGTGTATGAGTTTAGAAGGTGAAAAGAACTCTTAATCTAAATGGAACCATGGCTCCATCAGAAATACGTTAGTTTAACGTTATGGAGCTAAAATTTATTGAAATTTAAAACGTTTGGTCAACAGATCGTGTACACAGCTATGAATGAAATAGTGGAAAAACAATATATCTTTTATTGATTTTGAACTCCAAAGAGAGCGACACCTGATTTTATTCCCATGAGACTACAGATTGTTCAGCGATTTTTGGAAGGCAATTTCTAGCCTTTATCATTTAATCTAAATAAAAA
>CM063503.1:73238478-73273478 GCA_032207245.1 Pardosa pseudoannulata
TAGAAATAGGTAGTTTCAAAACGTACATTCGTTAGATTCCGTTTCTCATCTAGACCGATACCATAAAATCAGCGGCAAATTTCGATAAAAGTCTACCGATAAAATAAGTGTCAATAAATGAATTAAGTCAACAGTGTCATAAATTCGCATAAAGAAACCTAAATGTCACATGCCAATTCCGGCCGGTTTTTGCGTTAAATACGTGCCACGTTCCCGTCTCACAACCCAAAAAAGAATCAAAAAAAGGAAAACCAAAGCAAAATAAAAGAAAAAACTTCCCCGTGGAAAGTGCGGTTTCATTTCGCGAGCAAGTGGCAAAAAGCTTCCGAAAGTTTGGGGTCTCTCTTTTTTGGGCGCGTGTGTGTTTGTGTTGATTCGCGACTCCGTCTAACAAGCCGATAATTAGGTGGCCGCCTAATGGGGGAAGCGCGAGCGAGGCGCAGGCCCCGCCCCGGAAAGGAGGCGTGTCCCGCTCTGCGATTGGGTGAGGCGGCGCGCGCGTCAGCGGGGGCAGGCCGGAACGGGAGGACGGATTTGCATGCGGCGGGGCGTCGACGGGGGTTTTGTGTGCCTTGGCCATATTTACCTAAGGCTGACACTCCACAGACGGAGTTCGGCCGGAGCGCTTCCACGAGTGCCCAAGGATTGGAAGAAAAGTCAGCTCGAACGCGGCCCCGCCAGCACGAGTGTGTTTACACGGTCAGCCAGCGCGCACGTGGTCCGAGGGCCACAGGGCCGGAGCCCGATGCCACGCACCGATTGATCGCAGGACAAACAATACTTGCACCGCGATGATGTCCTTGAGTCACAAGGGTTACCCGGACTCGAGCTGCAGCATGGGCACGATGCAGCCCATGAGCGCGATGAGCAACAGCTACAGCATGAACAGTGCCACCGCCTCGTCCATGAGCATGGCGGGCATGAACTACTCGCCGCAGAGCTTCGGGACGAACATGATGTCGGCGTCGGCCATGGGCGGCATGGGTCCGACGGCCGGCATGGGCATGGGGGTCGGCGCGACGGCCGGCACCTGCATGTCCCCCACCATGACAGCTATGACGCCCCTGGGCGGCATGAACTCCCTTAACCAGAGCATGAACGGCATGACGTCGCCCGCCTGCATGGGCTCAATGACGGGCCTGGGCGGCATGAACGCCCCCCTCGTCGCCGGCCGGGACTTCGGGGCCCACGGGGCTGGGGCCGCCGGGGACAGCTCGGCCGCCACCGCCGCCCTGCAGAGGGCCCGAGCCGACAAGACGTACCGGCGGAGCTACTCGCACGCTAAGCCTCCCTACTCGTACATTTCGCTGATCACGATGGCCATCCAGAACAGCCCGAGCAAGATGCTGACGCTGAGCGAGATCTACCAGTTCATCATGGACCTCTTCCCCTATTACCGGCAGAACCAGCAGCGCTGGCAGAACTCGATCCGGCATAGCCTCAGTTTCAACGATTGTTTTGTGAAGGTGCCGCGCACTCCGGACAAGCCCGGCAAGGGCAGCTTCTGGACCCTGCACCCGGACTCGGGCAATATGTTCGAGAACGGGTGCTATCTGCGGCGCCAAAAGCGCTTCAAGTGTGAGAAGAAGGAGGCCGTGCGGCAAGCGGCTAAGAGCTCGCAGAGTAGCAACAGCAGCCCGTCGCCCGTCGCGGGCGGCAAGGGGGGCGGGGGCAGCGGGGACAGCCGGATGTCCCCTCAGCAGCAGCACCCCCTCCAGCAACAGCAGCAACAGCCCCACCCGCACCACCACGTCCGGGGCACGCCGAACAGCAGCCCCATGCAGGCGGCGTACGCGGGCCACCACCCAATGCACCACCCGATGGACGTGGGCGCCTGCAAGGCCGAGGACCCCTCGTGCTGCAGCAGCCCGCCCCTGAACGGCGGCCAGGGAATGCACCTGGAGCACCAGCTGGCCGCCCTGCACCCGCGCCACCTGAGCGAGGCGGCCGTCCACCTGCACCCCGGCATGCTGGCGGCCGGCCAGCTCAAGACCGACCCGCACTTCAACCCCTCCAACCACCCCTTCTCCATCAACAACATCATCGCCAGCGAGAACAAAGCGGACATGAAACTCTACGACATGGTGCAGTACGGGGCCTACGCGCCCCTCTCGCCCCCCGCCGGGCCCCAGACCAACGACGCCTCGGCCGCCGCCTACTACCATCACTCGTCGCTCTACTCGGTGCATCAGTCCACCACCTCCGGCATGTAGGTAATCTCCTTCCATTCCATCCACACCCCATCCCCAACTGGGACTACTACTAAGGACGCTTCTCTCAGACTGCCAAGGTAAGCGCGACACTTTTTCTATTCGGTCCGACCCAGGGCCTGATTAGCAACCCACAAAAAGTAGGCCCCCTCAAATCGAAACGCTATTACTCTTTCATAGCATTCCCTGGAAAAAAATCTAAATTTCCTTTGGCATTTCTACTTATATCTGAAAAATAGCCACTCACAAATATCTAGTATGCCACTATTTCTGTTGTATGTATTTTTTTTTTATAAGATTCTGTTAATCCAAACAAACTATCATGAGTGAACTACTATCCATATATATTTGGTAGTTGGGTGGTAAGATGTAAAGTCAGATATAAAATATGTATAAAACTGTAAGAGAGTGGATAAATTATATTCAGACAGCTAGCTTTTGAAAAATCCTCAAAAAGATCAATTTCTAAGTTCTTGAGATAATATTACAAAGTTCTACAGGATATAGCCAATGTTTCTCCATTTATGACAATTTTGAAAAAATAGACATTCTCGATAAAATGCAAGTGTGATAATATATAAATTGCTAATACAGCTTAGACTAGTTTCTTTTTTAAATGAATTATTCTTTTCAGCTGTTTTTGAAATTTCACAAGTAAATATTTATTAAATTATTAAGATACTATAGGGGCTCTGAAGTGCTTCGGGGCCCCATCTAAGCATGATCAGGCCCTGGTCCGACCTGTTGCTTGCTCGTCGAGCTAGAAAAGGGTCGTGCTTGCTTTCGCAGGCTTCACTTGTGTACGATATTTGTATTATATCTCTATATATGGTGCTGTAAGCTCGACTCTGAACTGAGCTAATCATGTAAATAAACTTGTTGAGATGAGCTTCGAACACAAACCACCTAATTTTGTGTCAGAGTACCTATTTCCTTAAAGCAGGGCGAAGTTATTAATGCAAATATTTATTTTTTTGTTGCTTTTTCTTATAGCGTGACATTTGTGAAAACTAAATAGTGTTATCTCTCTGTTTATACCCAGTAATTTATTTGTTCATCGGGAGATAACTGCTTAAATATTTATCTATTGCCTGAAGATAATAGTTGCTGGTATTACAAATGAATACTGAAAATTGATACAAAAATTTCCTTACCATGGGTTTCATTTAAACAAAATATGAACAAAAAAATTTTATTCTTATTCAGTTAACAAATTTTAATATAGAGGGTTTATTTTTCAAATGCTTTCCCTTGATACTTATGTAATTGTTTCCTAAAATTTAAAAAGAAAATTAAGAGTTTGAATATCCTACAAACATCTATTATATTTCCTTATAAGCTTAATAGTAAATTACCTGTTTAAGCATTTGACACAGTTATATGATGAATATACTAAATCGTATGATATTATGCGAAGAAACTTCTGAAAATTAAATTCTGCTACATTTTACATATATATCATTTTAAAATCAACAATTCAATATTTTTATTTTGCACACTTCAGATTTATATACTTTATCTGTGCCATTGCCAGCTATATAAAATTTTAAACTTTAAATAAGAATAAATTGTAGTTATATTGTTTAAAACTGTAAAATAATTTCTGATGAATACAAAAAGAATAAGTCAAAAATTATTTTTAATAAGATAAAAACAGAAATCGTTATTTGAGACTAGCAATAGAATTAAATCAATGAATCATTTGTATTGTTTTCCTTATTAAAGGGAGAATAAAAATTTACATTGATGTAAAATGTCATCCTTTTTCTGAATTTACACTTTTTAGGCATTTTTTTTTAATTAATCAATAATTTGAAAAAAGAATAAATTGTTGATGAACGCTTTTTGGATCTTTAAATGATCCAATTTTGCTTCCTCATTTACTTATACAATTATTTGTTTCATCAGAATATTCAAAATTGGCAATAATGAATGTATCATTATAGTAATGAAAGATACATTTTAAGGAATGCAATTTAAAGATTTAGTTAAGACATATTAGTTTAGATTACAGATTTATTTACTCTTCCCTGATAATTGAAGCTCTATATTTTGTTATTAACGCTTTTTGTGTTAACTTTTAACTATTTGCTCTCAAAATTTCTTTATTTACATTATTAAAAGAGATTAAAGCTTAAGTTAGAGATAATTTAATACAAGTGATAAGAAAAATTTTAGTTTATTGTATAACCTTACAGAAAATACTCGGTAATACACAAACATAATAAAAACAAACAGTTTTAGCAGATGAAATAAAATTTATTCATAGTTACAATTTTTCCCTATGAGAAGTATGCTATTTTATAAGGTAATATTAAAATTGGACAATTAGTCTGATTCATATCGGATCTTAATATTAGATAAAAAGAAGGTTTCAGTTTAATGATTCTAATAATATTTATAAAAGCTAGCACATTTTCAAGTTTATTTTTCAATAAGTGCTATGTATCTAAAATTAAAATTTTAGATATATATTGAATATACTGTATTTTAGGCTCTTTTAAAAGAGATTTTGTACTATTATTTAATATAACAACTCTTTTAACAGCTTTATTTAATACATACTTTATACGAAGTGATTTTACATTTGTATATACTCATTTATTTCAATCAATACATAATATGAATTTTACTGAATAAAAATCCTCAGGTACAAATGAATTAGTATTATTATCTAATTATTGTGAGAATTTACATTTTTTTAATCATTGAAAATTATACCCAGGGAGTAGTTACATTGACACATCTTTTGTATCTTTCTAAATAGACAAATCCTCTGGAAAACTTTAGGGTATTTAAAACGAAACCATAACAAAAACAGTGTAATGAAATGCTTTCACACATTTTCAATAAACAATTCAACTGCTTTTGAAAAAAATATTTTAATCCGTTAATTCTAAATTCCTTGTACATATATATAACTGTACATATATACATAACTAGAAATTTTCTTAAAACTTAAAAAAAAAAGTTTAATTTTTTAAGCATAAATTTTTTAGTTTTTATCAAGAAAAAAAAAGATTTATTAACAGAAATTAAATAAATTGCCATCCTCGTTATATGTGAACATACTTCTTAAATTAAATTAAAAAGTTGACTGAGTAATATTTCTATACTTTGACATGTTTCAGTTATAAAAATTTTTGGCAAAGGGTAAAATTGTTTCTCGTCAATTCTTGTTTCGTTTACTTTTATCCATAAAATATTCCCATACTTTTAAAAATTAAATATGAAAGGAACTTTAGTTTTATTTATGATTATCGAACAAATTTTTAAAAATTTAAAAGCTAAGTGTTGATAAAAATCAGTCAAGGGGTTGGAAGGGTAATTTCTTTTTGCCATTTTCAATTTTAAATCAAACTTCAAATTGCTTTAGATGCTTTTACCAAGATAAAGTTTTTATCGTGAAATCTATTTATTGTTGTTTCCAAAATAACTTAAAGGAATGAAATGCTTGTTATAACCACAAGAGCAAATGGGAAAGAAAAACGCCAGAAAAGTTTTTTATTTTCAAAGCCAAGTACTATCACCACTTAATTATTATTTCTCCACGTTCAAATGTTTTTATTCAAAGCTTCTTTGCCGGTTTTCGATCAAAAGATTTCATTTATGCCGGGAACTTGAACATGTTTTTTGACACCATTTACCGCTCTTTTCCATTTCAAATATTTTGCTTCGTTTTCTCTAGCTTTGATCCTAGGAATTATTTATGAGAACCAAATAAGCTCTCTTTATTTTTGTAGCTGTCACTGGGCGATCTTTGTGGGTATCTCCCGGAAACGTTTTTAACAAGGTTGTTTATTAAGGTCAATGGCAATAGCTAGATTTGAAAATGCTTGTTTTTATGAAAACTATACTGTTATGATACTCTTGACTCGGATTTTTGATGTGAAGCTCCAGTTAACAGTTTAGTGTTTAAGGAGACGTTAAAGTGTTGTTTACGAATTTAAAGAAATTTGCTGAAGCAATGGGAAAAATAAAATACAGATAAGAATAACAGGCGGAGGTTGTTTTATAATTGCTAATCCATAAATGCTTACTAGTGTATGAGGTAATACTATATTTTAACAAACTAATTAAATATTCAAACCATAATCAAAAACTTTATTTTTGCTACTCTGTGACGGAAACGTTTTTAATAAGCTTGTTTATTAAGGTCAATGGCAATAGCTAGATTTGAAAATGCTTGTTTTTTATGAAAATTACACTGTTATGATACTCTTGACTCGGATTTTTGATGTGAAGTTCCAGTTAACAGTTTAGTGTTTAATGTGACGTTAAAGTGTTGTTTAAGAATTTAAAGAAATTTACTGACGCAATGGGAAAAATAAAATATAGATATGAATAGCAGGCGAAGGTTGTTTTATGATAGCGAATTCATAAATACTTTCCAGTGTATGAGGTAATACTATATTTTAACAAACTAATTAAATATTCAAACCATAATCAAAAACTTTATTTTTGCTACACTGTGCCGGAAGTATTTTTAAGAACTTTTTATTTAGAACATGACAGCAACTAGATTTGAAAATGTTTATTTATTAAGATTTATTAAATATACAATGATTATCTTGATTCAAATTTTTACGTGAAGTTCTAGTTAACAAATTAATGTTTAAATCAATGATTAAGTGAACAATTGAGAACTTCCTGAAACTTCCTAATGAAATGGTGAAAATAAAGAAACATAAAAAGAAGGGTAAAGATGTTTTATAATTTGGAGTCACAACATAATTTTGAGGTAATGTTTTAACAGATTAATTACATTCATAAATCATCACTAAAATTTTTGCACTAATTTCCCAGATTACAGGGAAAGATGTGTGGATCTTACTAGGTAATATTCTTAGTAAGCTTATTTATTTAGGTCAATGACAGTAAATAGTTTTAAAGAAGTTTTTGTTTTATGAAAATAATACTGTTATGATACGGATTTTTCAGGTGAAGTTTAAGTTAACATTTTCGTGTTTGAGGTGGTGATAAAATTGGGGACTTATTGAAATTTCCCAATGCAATGGTGAAAATATAAAATAAAAATTGATAAAAGTAGGAAGCAAATACTAGTATTTTATTACCGGTAATCTAGAAATAATTTCGAGACAATTAATGAAAGAGTTTAATTGACTATTGAGATCTGTTATCCATGACCAATAACTTTATTTTCATGCTAAATTAACATAAGCCTAATATAGTAATTTTGATAGAGTTTAAGAATCTAATTTATTATGTGAATAAAATTGATTTGATTTTAGACTAAATGTTTTGATCTTTCCGTTTTTATATAGCTTGAATTTAAAAATAACTCTAATTTGATGAACTGAAATATTAATTTGAAGAAATATTGAGTTGAAATTTATAAAAAGAAAATTAAATTATTTGTAAAAAAGCATATTAGTTTACTTAAAACTACAACAGTAAATAAAGAATTACTAAACTCATACTTTTATTTTTCTTCCATAACAGTATAAAGTATTTTATTGTATTTTATTTTTATAACTAAAAGTTTTAAAATAGTATCCTCAAAACACTTTGGAAGAATTAGAATTTTTAAAAAAGCTTAATTTTTTTTTCAATATTAAAAATGTTTAATAACTGCAGAAGATATATTAAAATTCTAAAATAAAGTATAAAACATATGTAAATGTAAAAAAAAACTATGTTCTTTGTGACTTGAATAAATAAAAATTGGTAACTAGAAATCTGTCTAATATAACCGTAAATATTTATCCACTAATAGTAATTTTTGTCTTCACAATGTAAATTTTGCAACAAAATAATATAAGTAATACATGCTGACAGCAAAAATTCTGATAAAATTATCATTATAATAATTTTTTATCTAATAATATAAATACTGTCAAGTGAACAGCTATTTTTTAATAATCTAAATACCACAAGAAGTGTGTAAATCAACTAAAAACGCTAAATTATTCTAAACTCTTGGTATTTTAATCAAACCACATAATATTTTGAAAGTCCTCAACAAAAATTTATTTAAATTGATATTTTTTCATAAGAAAACACATAATAAAGAAAATAACACATAATAAAGGAAATAACACACAATAAAGGAAATAAAAACTTCCGATTTATTTCAGTAAGCGAATTAAAATAAAATCTGAAATTATTTCTTATTTTTAACTTCCAGTAGCATTAAAAATGATTTCTGCTTTGGGGAAAAGAGAATAATAAATGTAATTTTAGTAAAAATCACATTAAACTGAATTTCTAAAGTATCAATTAATAAACAATAAATGATAAAAAATAGTTCTTTGTATTTATGTTTTTTAGCAAATTGAATTTATGCATTAAGTATATTAAAAACTCAATGTTTTTTTATAATTTCAAAATAAAATCATACACAGAAGAATGAAATAAGACATCTTTAATACTAACGCTATTATGAAAAGATATCAGCAATTTAATAATTATATATCATTTTGTCTTTTAAGCTTTTTTCCTGTGGATAAAATGGGTTTAACTTAAGAAAAAATTTCAAACCTTTCAATTAAGTTTTAGCTATCTCTATTTAAGTTTGCATGTTACGCTGCGTTTGGTTACTTTTTGTTTACCTTGAATTTTTATCTAGTTATCACGCTTTATTTTCCAATTTTTATCTAGTTATCACGCTTTATTTTCCATGAAATATACCAAGAAAGCAATAAAAAAAATATTGGTTACTTTTTGTTTACCTTGAATTTTTATCTAGTTATCACGCTTTATTTTCCATGAAATATACCAAGAAAGCAATAAAACTTAAATAAATTTATAAAATTAAGTTATTACTTTTCCCTCTTTCGAATAGAATATAAATGATAGTTTAACTGTATACAAAAGTGTGTACACAACAAATGTATTTGTACCAGCTATCCATAAATGAAGTTTAGATGTATTTATTAAAAATGATGGCTTGTGATTTTTAATAAATGGGTTTATTAAAAATCACAAGCTTAAAATGGAAATATTTCTTTGATTAACGAGATTAACGAAAAAAAAAGAGTAGTTAAAATTAAAGTTTTTAAATTTTCTTTATTATACCAAACATTTTTTACATGAAATTTTTAACAAATATATATATATATATATATATATATATATATATATATATATTATATATATATATAAATATTAACATTATATATGTATATATATATCTATATATCTATATATATATATATATTATATCTATATATATATATATATAAATATATACATATATATGTATATATATATATGTATGTATGTATATATATATAAATATTATATATATATATATATATATATATATATATATATATATATATATATATATATATATATATATATATATATATATATATATATATATATATATAATTTAATTCGATCTGCTGATTTATGAAAATTTGAACAACATTAACCCAAAAATTATTTGTTTTAACAGATTAGAAAATAAAATTAGGCTCTTTTAGAAATATTTTATTAGGTAATAAACAGAAATAAATATAGAAACCCTATAACATTGTTATTTATGAATCAGAAGGGAAAATATTAAAAATTCAGTAACTTTTACCCAACTAGATTTTATCTAGTAGCATCAACTTTCCCAGCCGGCACTTAACACTGGTTTTCACGGGGATTCGATTCCCATCTCGGTAGCCTGCTGGGGTCGCTAGGTTAGTCAAAACTTCAGAGTAGGGGGAAAATTGACAGTTAACAAAAATTCAGTGTTAAATGATATCACTCTCTTTTTTTTTTAAACGCGTATCTCAGTTATCCGCCTAATTACTTCTAAAGGCAGTTATTTGTTTTATGGTGGTAATTTTTAAATAATATTTTAATCTACACTTTAATCTGATAGATTTCAATATTCAATAGAGCTTTATAGTTCAATATTCAATTTCAATATTCAATAGAGCAGGGGGAAATTGACAGTTAACAAAAATTCAGTGTTAAATTATCTTTCTCTCTCTTTTTTTTTTAAATGGGTATCTCAGTTATCCCCTTAATTACGTCTAAAGGCAGATATTTGTTTTATGGTGGTAATTTTTAAGTAATATTTTAATCTACACTTTAATCTGATAGATTTCAATATTCAATAGAGCTTTATAGTTCAATATTCAGTAGAGCAGAGGGAAATTGACAGTTAACAAAAATTCAGTGTTAAATTATCTTTCTCTCTCTCTTTTTTTTAATGGGTATCTCAGTTATCCCCTTAATTACGTCTAAAGGCAGATATTTGTTTTATGGTGGTAATTTTTAAGTAATATTTTAATCTACACTTTAATCTGATAGATTTCAATATTCAATAGAGCTATATATTTCAGTATTCAATTTCAATATTCAATAAAGCAGGGGGGAAATTGACAGCTAACAAAAATTCAGTGTTAAATGATCTCTCTCTCTCTCTCTCTCTTTTAATGGGTATCTCAGTTATAAACCTAATTACGTCTAAAGGCAGTTATTATTTGTTTTATGGTGGTAATTTTTAAATAATATGTTAATCTGATAGATTTCAATACTATTTGGGAAATATCATTTGGGGTTGAAGAAAAATTGACAATTTGAGCACAAATTTAGTGTTAGTTTCCTAAACCGGTCTTTTTCATTTATCCTCATAATTAAGTCAAAAAGCATTTATCAGTTGTTTTATAAGGGTAATTTTTAAATAATATTTTAATATACAATTTAATCTGATAGATTTCAATATTATTTAGAAATTATAGTCAAGGAAAACTGACAATTTTAATACAAATTTAGTGTTAGATTATATGACTTTTCCTAAAGGCTCTTTTTCAATTATCCTCATAATTATGCCAAAAAGCAGTTATCAGTTAATTTATGAATATAATTTCTAAATAATATCTGAATCTACACTTTACTCTGGTAGATTTCTATATTATTTGAAAATTGTCGTCAGAACTGTAGAGCACCAGAGAAACTGACAATTTGAACACAAATTTAGTTAGATGATATCGCTTTTCTTAATAGGTCTTTCAGTTATCTTCATCAAGTCTAAAACTTAATATAATTTCTAAATAATTTCTGAATCTACGCTTTACTCTGGTAGATTTCTATCTATATTATTTGAAAATTATCTTGAGTACTTTAGAGCACCAGGAAAACTGACAGTTTGAACCCAAATTTAGTGTTAGATGATATCGCTTTTCTTAATGTATTATGTATTCACTATTTCTTCAAAAACGTTTATAAAACTAAAACTAAAGAAGGTTCAACTAAAACAAATCTGTAAAAAAGCTTTAGAATTTGAAATTTGAGACAGAGCGCCCTTTACTTCCA
Organism: Pardosa pseudoannulata; assembly: GCA_032207245.1. NCBI lineage: Eukaryota > Metazoa > Arthropoda > Arachnida > Araneae > Lycosidae > Pardosa > Pardosa pseudoannulata. The sequence continues at coordinate 73,249,968 of CM063503.1, forward strand.
ATGATAACAATAAAAAATTATTAAAATTATAAAAAATTATCTTAATTCCCAATATATTGTTTATAGACACTATGTAGTCACTTTTACTTTAAAGATGGTGATACAGCTTTTTTACTGAAACTGGTTCAACTAAAACAAATCTGTAAAAAAATCTGTATCATGTGCTCCTTTAGAATTTTAAATTTGAAACAGAGCGCCCTTTACTTCGAATGATAACTGCAAAAAGTTATGGAAAATGATCTTAATACCCAATATTTTTACAATTTCCGTTTGTTTACAGGCATTATGTCTTCACTTTTACTTTAAAGACGGGTATACATTTTTATTGTTAAAACCGGTTCAACTCAAACAAATCTGTAGCATATCTTTATCACGTTCTCCTGTAAAATTTGAAATTTGTGACACAGTGTACTTTACTCCCCATGGACAGATATTAAACAATTATAAAAATTATATAAAATTATCTGTAAACACCCAATAAAGAGTTTTTTAAAATCCAGTAACGTAGAAAAAGATAAACATTTTGATTATCTAAACACATATTTTCACTCAAATATTGATGTCAACTTTTAAGAATAAATTTAGCCTTTTTTTAAATCGCACGTATTATTGCTTAAAAAGTGACTGCTTTTTTGAAGGCATACGGAAACGGATACGTTTGTATAGATATGTATTTAAAAATATAGACTTTGCTACGCAGTGTCAATAATTCAAGCGTAATGTTTTAGAACATTACTTTAAATATTTTGAACAATTCAGACATAATATTTTTGATTCAAACATAATGTTTTTGAGTTTTTAATGATTTCGTAACAAAGGTTCAAAGTTTATTTCATATTTATTCTAAACATACAAAGAAAAGAGAAACAGAACTTTCGTGCATATATAAATTACTATTTCCATTTCATAGTGTAATATTTTTTCATATTTGTGAAATACATACACGTTTTAAAGCCAGTACAATAAATTACTATCTTTCCTACACTTTATAAGATAAAATGTTATCAAAATTATAAAAAAAAATGTATGTAGAATAACAAATAAAAAATTATTCAAAATCACTAAGCTCTAAAAACATCAACATTTTAATTTCTAAATACATATCTTCACTTAAGCTGTGATTTTCTCTTTTAAAAACGATCTTTAAAAAATAACTCTTTTTAATCTCATGTACTTTTTGCTGAAAAAAGAGATTCATTTTCAAGGACAAAATTTAAATGGTTATTTTTATATAGTTAAGGGGCATAGTACTTTTCGAGGCGTAAAATCACCACTATAACTGAAGTTTTACGATTTATCACAAAATAAAAATTTCATTCAGCTCTGATTGAATTTTTACAAGGCTCTTAATTAACACTCTAATTAAAGAAATATTCTTTAGCTTTGTTATTTCAAGTAGAATACTTTTTAAATGAAGTGAAAAATGCACTAAATGTAAAAAAAAATAAATTCCCTTACCCTCAAGATAACTTTTGAGATATATGCATATTAGAAACTAAATTTTTATTTCAAATTGAAGTAAAATATTTTCTTTATTCTGGAAATCAAAACTTCTGATGTATCTAACAATTTAAAATTTGAAATCAATTTAAAACTTTAGAAATTGAAAATAAAAACATAGCTTTTGTCATATTATAATGTAAAATATACTTCTTGTATTAATATCATCGAGGTTTACAAAATTAAAATTATAAGTTTCTACTAGATGGATATCTTTATCTAATAGTACTTTTATCTGTTAGTATTTTTATCTTTATATAAAAATTAATTTCTAATTTATGAGTTTCAAAATTGGGTTGTGGATAAGTGGATTTTCACTTTGTGTATATATTTTATGTTTTCATAAAAATGCACTGGTTTAGTTAAGAAATCAGAATAAATTTTCATGAAGTTAGATCCTTTTTGATTATGTAGGAAAAAATTTGTTTTATACATTAGGCTTTTATTTATTGGCTCTCTCAATTTTCAGATTACATACGATTTCAAATTAAATATAATATTAAGAGTAAGAAAACTTTGATCTTGCTATTAGAAAAACAAGTCATTGTAACTGAACTAATAGAAAGTATAATGTGCAAAGTGGGTGAAAGTAGTATATTTTTCATAGAGACTATGCGTATTTTGATTCAAACAGTATTTATTTATTTTAGTTATTTTCTTCTCATCTTGCACACTTATTTTGTGTTTTGAATTTTGAATAGGTGTTATCAGTAATATTTATGTGATTTATTGTAATTTTATAATAGGAAACTATGTTAACTTTTATTTAAAAATTTTAAACGATAGTTATGAAACTTTTATTTATCCTCTCCCTCAGTTTTCAGATAATTTAAATTTTTAAATCAAATGTTCTACTTACAGAAGGGTCAAAACATAATTTTAAATTAAATTTTTATTTTAAGGTTATCAACCAAGTTCAAATCACGATTTAACAAACTCCGTAAGAAACTTTAAATCATGAGGCGAGATAAACAAATCACTGTAGCTGAACTGAATAGAAGTATACGTCATAAAGTGGGTAAATATTAAGTAAATGTATCTTTTCTTAAAACTTTAAATTAAATTTCTAAAAGTTCTCCTATTTTTTTTTCTACACAACCATACTTAAAACCAACCACTTAATGGCAATTTAATAGACTCGGTACTAGAAAATTTAGATCTTGCGTTAAAACAAATCACTCTAGCTCAACTGAAGGATCGTATACAGTACAGAGTAGGTGTATTTTATGTAAATGTGGATTTAGTTAAAACTTTAAATAGAATTTCTGAAAAAGTTCCCTCTTTTTACCTTACCATACTATGACAGTCGTAGCTGTTTTTTTTTTTTTTTTTTGATTTTATGTGTGCATTGAACTAAAGGGTTTTTAAAGAAACTTTATATACCCTTTTTTATGATTTTTGTTTTAAATTACTAAATTAACTTTCGGCTATACTTTAAGATATTTTCTTTAGTTCAGAGCATACGTAATGGATATATACTCACATTTACACAAATAAATTAAATATGTTTTTTTTCTGCTAAATACGTATACCTAAAGTCAAAATTACATAACTGCAGTCGAACCTAGCTTCCTGTAGTGAACTCTCGGCTATGGTGAACTATTTTATTAGTTCCAAATGAACTGTTCTTTACTAATGTTAGTTTAAATGCTTATAATAAACTCACGAGAAAGTGAAAGCCCATTTAAAGTGAACTGAAATTCCGTGCCACAGATTTCTTTCCATCGTTTCAAAGGCAATTCAATACATACGTATCAAACAGTACACTTTATGGAGTTATGGGATATTTATAGGGAAGTGGAAAAAATGGGTTACAAAAATTACCCGTAATTAAATATTTGTCAGAATACAAACAAATTTGAAGGGAATATTTGAGAAATATTAAGAAATAATTTAGAAATTTAGAAATAATCCCAAATTCTTCAATTTATATATATTTTGTTTTGTCAAACTAGAGGTACCGAGTTATTCTAGGTAATCAATTATGTATGCATTTAGTAAAAATATAATATTTTTTCTATAATTTGCTAAGAATTAAATAAGTATTAATTTTTTCATTTCTAATAAGATGATAAATTGTTTATTTAAGTATAGCAAAATCCCGATATAGCGTCGCCATCCCTTAGGATAACAATTTTTCGTTATAACGAGTTGGATGATATATCAAATTTTGACTCTGTAAAACTGAAATTAAGCATTTATTTATCTATTCTTTTGATTTACAGACATTCTCTAGATTCAGAGTATAATGGATATATTTACATATAAACACGGGTCAGAAATGTAAAAACTTTCTTTTCATTTAAATATTTTTTGGTAGAAACATTAAAATGCAAGTTTCACTTTTTTTAAACAATTGCTTATTACTAATAATTTGGTCAATTTTTTTTGTCAGTATTAGTAACTAAATTTCTTCATACATTATAAATAAAAACTTTTGTCTCTTTTAATTCATGTGCCATGTTTAGAAACATTATTGTAGGTTATTTTTACTGTTGCATTCGGTTGTAACGAGGGAAAGTTGACAATCAGTTAATAGTTAACTTTTGTGAAACGCTTTTAATTGAAACTTGTTTAGATCTTTACTCCATTGATAGTATTACATTGAAATAAAAGGAAATAAAAGAAATCAAAACAGCCTATGAAGAAAGTTGTTACAATTTAATTATTATTAATGGTAACAAATGTATAATGGTTTTTTAACTTTTTCATAGATAATTTTTCCTAAAACTAAAAGTACAATTACAGAGTACCGAATTAGACCTAACTTTATTTGTAAAGACTCAAGAGCATAAACAGTGTACATTATTGATAAAGAAATGATTTGTAAAGTAACAAAGTTAAATTATAGTTAAAAGAAGTGAAAAAGAAAAAAATCTTAGAAAATCTCATACTAATTTATGATATGGAAACATTGGTTGGTGTTACATAGAGTTGGCGCTTTAACGTATTTATAATTCTATATATGTCCTGTATAGAAGATTTGTTTAGTCCCATATGGCACTCTGACGAAGTGGACGGTATATCGGGGTTGCTAAATTAGAATTTAATTGAACTTGTTTAGATCCTTACTCCATTGATAGTATTGCATTGAAATAAAAGGAAATAAAAGAAATCAAAACAGCCTATGAATAAAGTTCTGACAATTTCATTATTATTAATGGTAACAAATGTGTAATGGTATTTTAACTCTTTCATAGATAATTTTCATAAAACTAAAAGGACAATTACAGAGTACCGAATTAGACCTAACTATTTGTAAAGACTCAAGAGCATAAATAGTGTACATTATTGATAAAGAAATGATTTGTAAAATAACAAAGTTAAATTATAGTTAAAAGAAGTGAAAAAGAAAACATTCTTAGAAAATCTCATACTAATTTATGATTCGAAAACATTGGTTGGTGTTACATAGAGTTGGAGCTTTAATGTATTTTTAATTCTATATATGTTCTGTATAGAAAATTTGTTTCTCACATGAGGCGCTTTAACGAGGTGGACGGTATATCGGGATGGCTAAATTAGAATTTGATTGAACTTGTTTAGATCCTTACTCCATTGATAGTATTGCATTGATATAAAAGGAAATAAAAGAAATCAAAACATCTCATGTATAAAGTTCTTACAATTTCATTATTATTAATGTTAACAAATGTATAATGGTATTTTAACTCTTTCATAGATAGTTTTTCATAAAACTAAAAGGACAATTGCAGAGTACCAAATTAGACCTAACTTTATTTGTAGATACTCAAGAGCATAAATAGTGTACATTATTGATAAAGAAATGATTTGTAAAGTAACAAAGTTAAATTATAGTTAAAAGAAGTGAAAAAGGAAAAATTCTTAGAAAATCTCATACTAGTTTATGATTTGAAAACTATCAGTTGGTGTTACATACAGTTACAGCTTTAACGTATTTCTAATTCTATATATGTCCTGTATAGAAGAATTGTTTTGTCTAATGAGACTCTTTAACGTGGTGGACGGTACATTGTATGTGTGTGTGGGGGGGCTAAATTAGAATTTGGCTGCTATTATTACTATATTAGTAAAATGTGTTATCCCGATGATAGTTTTCAAGGACAACACCATTAAAAGCTTAGAAATTTTAGTGTTTCAACGAAAATGGATATAGTGAACATTTAAATTGGTAAATTCGCTGACCCTTAACTTACCATTTATAGGATTTGACTACATTTTCATTTTTTTGTAAGATTTCAGCAAAACAAAATACTTCAAAGGCATTTTAATTTTAATATTTTCAATGCTTTATAATGCAAATTTATTATAAATCAACAAGAAATACATGCCCAAGAGTGTCAGTTATCATAATAAACGTATAATAAAAGTAAACGCATCTGGACGAGAATTTACCGTACTTCACTCTTACAAATTAGCAAAAAAATTAAAAAAAAACATAAAAACAAATTTTTTATTTTCTTTATCTTTGTTTTTCTCACTATCTATTCATGCGAACTCTTATTATTAGCGAGCGAAAGGATTTATTTAAGATATTCTTTACATCGAATGGCTAATTTTGTATTGTACTAAGTTTGAACTAATTTAAATCAAGCATCGTTTTGTTAGTACTTTATACGTTATCAGTGAAAACTGTTTGTAAAATGTGCTTTCTATTTAAAGGAAGCTTTTGATACATTTTGTCTTAGTATGGGATTTGTTGTATCTCAGATGACTTAAAAGTTATTTTTTCTTATTATTATTTATAGCAGATGATGGGAATTTTTTACTTTTCATTTTATTAGAACTTGAATCTATCGTTCACTACATTGTCTATTCGTTATTTTTGAATACTGATTGTAATGGAAATGTTCTGTTAAAAAAAAAAAAAAACTTACAGTATTTGAATAAACAAATTACGTTAAGTTTCATTTATTTCCCATGCCTTTCTATTGTGTTACTTAAATTACATGTACTTTTAATATATTTTTTACGACAGTAACTTAATACTGTAACGTATGCTTATTAAGTGATATGAAAACACAAATCCAGTGCTTAGAAAAAAAAAGAGAAAAATTTTCAAGTCATTTCAATTCTTATAATAATATTTTCCTGATCAGCTTTAGATGTAGGACGAAATTGTTACTGTGCTAGACATTAAGTTGTATTAAAAAAAATCATTGAAAATAAATTTAGAATATGATTTAAGAGTTGATTATGAAATATTTGTAACAAGATAAAACCTACTGCAAATTTAATCAAATTCAATCTCAAAGAGGATAACAGGGAATTGAAGGAAATTTCAATAATCTAATTTAGATTATAAGTATGGCTTAAAAATACTGACACTGAGGTTTTTAAAGATTTAATATACGTCAAGTTTGTGTAGAGAAAGCAAAGGAATCATTTTCCGATTGCTTTTCCCGATGAAGAATAATCGGATTTAGCATTTGTCAGAAAAAATTTTCAACTGATTCTTTTGGTTTAGGTTGACATGTGACAGCACCATTCGGATAGTACTTTTACGCCATCATACGAAAAATCCGCACATTTCTCACTGAGAAAAGGAATCGTAAACTGAATCCGATACTTTTTCAATATGTACACGTTGATTTCTGAGAAGGCCTTGAAACGACTAGAGTGGAGTGTTTCTGGATTAGAATAGATTACTAAACAGATTAGAAAAGATTACTAAAGCGAATTTTTAGAGATATAAAAAAATACTCTTTTATAAAAACCTTCATGAATAATAATAATATATTAAATCTATTTAAATACTCCTGAGAAATATTTTCTTAAATTTTAGTTACAATAAAGATATTTGACAGAAAACTATTTAAGGTGTATTATTCATAACATAAGTGATTAATAGTAATGTAAAATAGTTGCTTATATTCTTTTAGTCTTTTTACATTCTCAGCTGTCTTAAATTACAGTTTTAGTTTTAGCAGTCTCATGAAAATATTCTCATAGTAAAAAAGTCATATTTAAATATTTTAGGCATGATTAAAAAGCATTAACCCTGAAAACTGTTTATTTTGAAGCCAACTTTTAGAGAGAAAATAACAACTCAGGAATGCCACAGATTAAGTTAATTAATAAATTTTCAGATAATAAATTTCAGATAAAAATTTAAGTTAATAAATTTTCAGATATGTATTATCAATATCTTCTTTAACCAACCAGTTAGAAAATAATTTTCTTTAATTTTAGATAAATTAATTAATTTGATAAAAATAACAAATGTGTATTAATTAAAGTACGTGTATTTTTCAAAAAAGCTATTATTGTTAAATATATTTTAAATTGCTATTTAAATTTTGCGTTATGCGTATCTCTTATTCTAATAGGTTGTGATTTAATGCTAAACACTTTAAGGCAGTCTAAGCACGTTAAAATATCGCATTCATAATAACTAACACCTATATTATAACTTTTCTCTCAACTTTATTACATGTTATAAAATGTTATTTGAATTCAGATAATAAATGACGGAAAGTAAAAAAAAAAAATGAAGTTTACATTAGAAATAAAACTTAATGAGTATGTTTACATACATGCTTACTTAACATATGTCAGCTAGAATTATCAGCCATGTACGTATATATATATATATATATATATATATATATATATATATATATATATATATATATATATATATGACATGGACGAGGGATTAAGGCATGAAAGACACATTTCATTTTATATGTAAAAACACCTTTATTGTAATCCTTTTGTCCATGGCTATGCCATTTAGATATCCTTTGTTCTCATATTTTGCCACGACAAGCGTGGAGGATGTTATCAGCCTGAATTCCCGCTCAGAACTGTCTCTTTTGGCGTTGCTACCTAAGCAAAATTCCAATGTCTGCTTCGATGTCAGCTTTTTTACTCTGTTTAGTTCCGTTCGAAGGTGTGTCTTTCTCCTATTACGTTGTCGTTAATGAGTTCTAACTATCTTGAATTATAACTCGCTTAATTCTTAACGCCCATTTTTAAACCTGACACACACACACACACACACACACACACACACACATATATATATATATATATATATATATATATATATATATAAATATATATATATATAAATATTTATATATAAATATACATATATGCATATATATATATATATATATATATATATATATATATACATATATATATATATATATATATATATATATATATATATATATTATATATATATATATATATATATATATATATATATATATATATATATATATATATATGTGTGTGTGTGTGTGTGTGTGTGTGTATGTAAAAAATTAAATAAAAGTTAAATTCTGCGTCAATACAAAGTATTTAGAACAATTTATTTTTAATAAGTCTAATGGTTGGATTAATGAATGACATATCTATAAACACTTATGTAAAAAATGAAATAAACTGCTTGAATATTTTAATCACACCAATTCTATAGAACTTTACATATTAGATACTTTTTACTTGCTTTTAGCACAAACGTTTCTTTATTTGTAATATATTTAATACAATTTCCAATATAGGATAATAAATATTATATAAATATTTACCGAAATCCTCAGCATAACTCATTGAAAATTATATTTTATCTCGAAATGACTTTTGTTAACCTTAAATATTCTTCGGCAGACTGTTTTTACAGTGATCTTTCTTATCCTGCTTATGTATGACTTCAGTTTGAGAACATGTATTGCCATAATAATAATGTTTTTGTAAGAAGTGGACTACCGCGGTTTACAAAAAAAATAAAACTGTAAAGGTCTTTTTCCGTAAAGTAATTTATAAGAGAGGTGTATAAATACTACTTGTGATTGTTTATGAGCAAAAGCTTAAAGGAAATGTAAAGCGTCTCTTTAGATTCACCAAACATAAATTAATACACAACCTTTTTTTAATCCTTGTTATTTTTTAACCGATCGGTCTTTCAATTAAATACAGAAATTACGCTCCTTAGTTACCCTTAAAAAACTTCCTTAAATGTTTGTGAAGATCATGTTTGTATCCTATGTATGCATATATTCAATTTGCGAATCTGTGTTGAAATGATAAGATGTAAGAGAAGATGATGCGGCCAGTATAGAAATAAAATCTTAGAGGTTTTTCTAGTACATTATTTTAAATGTGTGTTGTAAAAATATTGTTTGTGATCACTTTTAAACTAAAGCTGAAAGAAGATGTATAGATTCTCTGTAGATTCACCAAACATAAATTAATACACAACTTTTTTTGAATCCTTACGATTTTTTAACCAATCGGCACGTATGCTATAGCTGAAATTCGAAAATAATTGTTCTGATTAGTCTTCTCTTCCAATTAAATAAAGAAATTACGCTCCTTAATTACCATTAAAAACTTCCTGAAACCTTTTTCAAGATCATGTTTGTATTCTGTATATGCATATCTTCAATTTACGAATCTGTGTTGAAATGATAAAAATGATATAAGAGAAGATGATGCAAACAGCCTAGAAATAACAAAATCTTAAAGAGTTTTTACAGTACAGTATTTTAAATGTGAGTTATAAAAATACTGCTTGTGATCGCTTTTAAACTAAAGCTGAAAGAAGATGTATAGCTTCTCTGTAGTTTAACCAAATATAAACTATTACACAACCTTTTTTTAACTCCGTATTATTTTTTAACCGATTGGATCAAATGCTGTCGCAGAAATTCGAAAATAATTGTTCTGATTACTAGCTTCTTTCAAATGTCTCATTCCAGAGAATATGTATAGATTCTCTGTATATAAACCAAATATAAACTAATACACATTATTTTTTTCCTTCGTATTATTTTTTAACCGATTGGGTCAAATGCTGCCGCAGAAACTCGAAAATAATTGTTCTGATTACTTGCTTTTTCAAATTGTCTCATTCCAGAGAAGATGTATAGCTTCTCTGTAGATTAACCAAATATAATCTAATACACAACATTTTTTTACTTCATACTATTTTTTAACCGATTTGTTCAAATGCTGTCGCACAAACTCGAAAATAATCGTTCTGATTACTTGCTTTTTCAAATTGTCTCATTCCAGGGAAGATGTATAGCTTCTCTGTAGATTAACCAAATATAAACTAATACACAACATTTTTTTTCTCCGTACTATTTTTTCCCCCGATTTGTTCAAATGCTGTCGCAGAAACTCGAAAATAATTGTTCTGATTACTTGCTTCTTCCAATTAAATAAAGAAATTACACTTTTAATTACCATTAAAAATTTTTCTGCAAGCTGTTTTCACAATAATCCTTTATACCCAGCTTTAGCATATCTTCTGTTTGCGAATTTGTGTGGACATAACAAGAGAATACTATACGAAAAGTTGATGAACTCAGCGTAGAAACAACAAAATCGTAAAGAGCTTTTTTCGTAAAGTAATTTAAAACGTGAGTTGTATAAATACTGCTAGTGATCGCTCATGAAGCTGAAAGAAAACGTAAAGCTTCTCTGTAGGTATGTTCGACGCAAATTAATTCAAAAAACATTTTTTTTTATTCCGCACTATTTTTTTTTCTAAGGAATCGGTCCGAATGCTGTAGCTGAAACTCGAAAATAATTGTTCTGATCAGTTCCCCTTTCCAATTCAATAAAGAAATTAAATCAGCCATCGGATAACTTTAAAAATAAAGTGTTATTCCGTGCTTACGAAGTTGGTTCGCTTTTGTCATTTAGATGCAACTGTTTGCTCAGCGGATGCTTTGTTTGATCTGGAATCTGGAGAGCAATTATTTTTCTCCGAGGAAACCGAATCATAAGATCCGTAATAAGGTATTTTCAAGAAATCATTAATATGAATAACTCTCGCGACGGAAATGGAACAAAAAATAATAAAAGCTTTTTATGATAAATGGCAAGAAATGAATAACTAGATTGCAATTGTTTCCTAACAGTCTTACCAATTGGTAAGAACTTTTTCGCTTTGAGTATTTTATGCCAGATAAGAGAATATAATGTAAGCGGTTTTTTTTCAATACTGGATTCTTCCTTAATTTTTGTAAAATAAAAAATAAAACGCATTAAAAAGTACCGAGCGTTTCCTCCCCCTTCTTTCTTAAACTTCTAATTATTTTGGTGAAAGGAAAATATTTTGCGTGGAGTGCATTTGATTTTAATGTAATACCGCTTAGAGCTATTTGTTATAAAATGATTCCTATGCCTTTGGGTCACAACACGTAGTTTTATATTTTATAAACATTTATTACATTAAATGAATTATTTCTCTCAGATCGCATTTGTGTGTGAAAAGTAAATTCTCTCCAGTCTTCTATTTTCGGTTACCATTATTTGCTCTAGTGAAAAGATACTCGCTCTTTTTCTCAGCAAATGAGTTTTCATCAATCATTCGTTTTTATCGCAATGAAAATTCATTGCAATCCGTGAAAATTTAAATCAAGGTAAGATCAAAGCTTCCTCTCGTATTTGAAAGGAGTGGAAATAGATTAATCTTTTGTGTGCAGCATGTGGATTATATAAAAATGCAGTTTGCAGTGAAAGAAATATTTTTAAGAGAAGAGAGAAACGTACTTCTTCTTCTACATTCCTTGTCTCTTATTAGAAACTTGGAAGACGTTATATTAACGTATTTTTAAAAAAATAATTCATAAAAATTGGAATTTATAAAAAGGAAAAAATGAACTTTCTTTAAAAGGATAGAGACGTTGTGTTAATCCACTGGGAATGCAGAAAATATGCATAAAGTTTTCCTCGGATATTTCTAAAATTTAGAGCTCTACAATGAAGAAATCATCGTTCTTCTCTTCCAACTGTAATTATGTCTTAGAGGTTAAAAATGTTTCCCCTGGAATTTGAAAATTTAATTTCCATATAAACCTTCATCCTTGCATTTAAAATAAGTAGCATTATTTCTTAAAATACTGTGTTCATTAATCACCAAATAGGAATTTTCGCTATTTTATGTGTGCATTTCTGCTTTCCAAGTGGCTTCATACTGCGAAATTTCTATGGGATTATTATAAATTCCTAAAGTTATGCAAACTATTCTTTAGCTATAATTACACTTCTTAAAGTTTTATAATTATAATAAAATAAATAATATATAATAACAAATTAATTTTTAGAGAGAAACATATTTCTGCTACATAACTCGGAAGACGTTATATTAAAGTTTTTATTTTTAAATAAATCATAAACAATAGAATTTATAAAAATGAAAAAAAATACTTGTTATAGGATAGAAACGTTGTGTTAATGTACTAAAAAAGCAGAAAATATAAAGTTTTCTTCTGACCTCTATGAAATTTAAAGATTCTTAGACTTCAGGAATCAACGTTTTTCACTTCCAACTACAATTATGCTTTAGCGGTTAAAAATGCTGCACTTGAAAATCTAAAAATTGAATTTTAGAAAAACCTCTCATCGCTGTATTTAAAATAAGTATCATTATTTCTAAAAATATTGTGTTTATTAATCAGCTAGTAGAATTTTCAGTATTTTATACGTGTGTTTCTTCTTTTCAAGTGGCTTCATACTGCAATATTTCCGTGTGGATACCATGAAACCCTAACGTTATATAAAATATTCTTTAAATAAAATTACAGTGATTAAATTTTCATAGTTATAAAACAACACTTTTATATATAAGAAATAATATATATAAGAAATATATAAGAAATAATTGAGATAAGTGATTATATATAAGAAATAAGTGAGAACTGTTTTCTGACATTACTAAAATAAAATTTAAATAATTTGCTCCTTTTATCTATATTTTCAATATAATTTACACTTTGAAATACAAAAGAAAAATCCAGTCGAATTTTACTTTCCCATTTTTTCTAATTTGCTTTTGTCTGAATAGAAAATCAGTCAAACGTTTTTATTCTATATATGCACTAATTTCCCATGATAATATTTTTGTTATATTGTTTAGTGAACTAGCTGTTTTGTTAAGTTATAGTCCATAATAAAATGTTGCTATTAGATCAAAATAGATTTCATTAAACATCCTTGCTGAATTTTAGACTATTTCTTACAAACAATCCCCGAAAACACACTTTCAGCATATTTTCCAAAGTAAAAAGACCATAGTCCATAGTGTATTTATATCTAGCTAAAAAATAAGATATTGCATATTTAGTTATTTTATTAAACATGTAAACTTTGCCGTTATAATAAGTTTTTAATTTTATCTTTTATCTGCGTTCCCTTTTTATGCTACAGCTTTGATTAATAAAATAATAAATTATCGTATTTGAAGAATTGTTAATATTTGAACAATCACCCTATAAAATACATAAAATACTTATTGATAAAATGCATCATAAAATACTTATAAAATACTTCATAAAATACTTATTAATTCTCTTTATATACTGAGTGCATTAAAAATAATTCTCTTTTAAAAGTATTATTCGTAACATGAGAGATAGCCACGAAAATGCTATGTCAAAACTTATTTTAAAAAAATGATCCTAAAACATCCTTTAATTCTTTAATTAAATTTTAAAAAAATGTTTACATGTTTTGAATGAATTTTTTTTCAAAATTTCAATCTTAAATTGTGTTTTATTTATTATATTAGTTGTTATGAATCCTTTCAATAACTTCTCCTGATATATATCCTTTTATAAGATGAATTAACTATTATTTCACAACTAACGATATTTCAGTACAATTCATAAGAGAAACTAAATAAATTGCTTTAATATTATTTCAATTTAGTTTATCTCGTATTTTATCGAATAGCTTTAACTGTTCATATATGTATATAATATAGATAGATTTCATATTTCATTTAAGCAAACTATTTTATATTTCAAGAATACTTTGCTACATTTCATTGTACCACTAAAAATATTGTTAAATATTAAATAACGTTCACCTTTATTTTGAAATGTAGCTCCGTTGGAAGTGAATTGTATAACATCTTAGTATCGTTTTAATATAAGAGTCATTGAAATGTAAGACACGTTTACTATACTGTCTTAAATCATTTTATTTATTTATTTTTACTCCATCTAGATGTATCAGTAAAATATATTGAAAGTATTAAGAGGAAATTAGCTTTTTTTGTATAAGTTGATTTGCGTAACACAGTGGTATTAATTTTTATACGTTTATGAAATTGATTGAAATGTAATGATATTTACTGTAAATATATATAAAAAACAAGATTTAATATATTTACAGTAAATATTTATACGGTGAATTTATTTTTAACATAACACTATCTGATAACTCAAATTAGGTTTTCAAAGTCAAATGCTTGATGTTATGATTTTCATATTTGTTGTATTCGGTATGAAGCGTGTATAGCGATATTATATTTCGAGTAAATTATTTAGTTGACTTTTCATATATTGTTTCTTAATTTTGATTAACATGTGTGACTGCTTACAATTCATGAATATAAGTACTCGTATTCAACCTATTTTTATATTTGTACACAGATAAACTTCACTATGACTAATGAAATTGATCTGTATGATAACTAAAGAAATGTTTTTCTTAGATTAGAAACTTCCATTTTTATATTAGTTTTCATTGGTACCAAACGTGTGAAAACATATACTATTGAGCAAATTATTTAGTTAGTTCTTGATTTATTTTTCTATTACTCTTCCCTTAACAAGTACTCGTGAATATAAGTTCCTGAAATCAACCTATTTGCTTTCTTTTAGAATAATCTTGTTAATAGAAACAAACAAAAAGGCCTTTATCGTAAATATAAATAATTGTTACAAAAACTTCAACCCGTGTTAATAATAGTACTACTGTATACAACCGAAGTGAAGAATATGACTGAAACTATTAAAAACGTGTGAGTCAAAAATGAATATGCATTTTAATGAATTAATACACAACAAATTTTTAACATATCAAATAATAAATAGACAAACAAAACAGTCTGTAATACATTTTACCCGAATTTCAAAGAATTGAGCAAATATTTTTTTTTGTTAAATTCTTGTTTATTTCTTATAATAAAATATATGGTTTATGAGAGGTGATGTTGAATAACATATTCACAAACAATAGTACATTCGATAAACAATATTTAGTGATCCAAAATATATTCCAAGTTCTAATTATTTAATAATGTAATTGATAAGTTAGAGCATATTTTTAAAATGCTTTGATTTTCCTGTTCGTTTTTATGAGAATCAATCTTGTAAAAATGGTCTCATTGGCCATCATGTAGCAAAACTGTCGACTGTAGCGCTCCAAATCAAACCAAACCAATCTTGTAAAAAAAAAGATGCATTTTGATTAGATTATTTATTTGACTTCTGATTTATTTTTTTATTATATTCTCTCACCAAGCATCTGTAAGCATATTTCACGAATGTAAAAGCATATTCGTACATAGATAAACTTAAAAAGTGACTGTGACTAATTAATTTATTGTTAATGTAACACTGTTTGATAACTCAACGCTAATTTTAAGGTAAATCTCTTTGATTTTCATATTTGTTGTTATCGATATGTATATAGATATATATTTTCGAGTAGATTATTAAGTTAGCTTTTGATTTATTGTTCTCTTACTTTTCTCAACAATTGTACGTACTCACAAATCATGAATATATGTACCCGGTATCAGAGCCTATTTATATATTTGTACATACAATAAATTTAAAAAATCCCTGTGAATAATGAATAGACTGTATGATAACTAAAGACTAGTTCTCTAAGATTAATCATTTTGATTTTTGTTGTCATTGGCACCAAGGGCATAAAAATAAATACATTTAATAAAAATTTGGTTCGCTCTTGATTTATTTTTCTCATACTTTTCCCTCAACACAGTATGCAAACTAACCAATCATGAATATAAGTTCCTAAATTTAGTCTATTTATGGATTGAAGCATACATGCACAAGCTTACAAAATTATTGTGACTAAAGAACTTATTCTGAACTGAAGAGTATTTGATATTTCAAGATTGTTTTCCTACGACTAGCCGCTTCGATTTTTGCATTTACTTTCATCATTATCGAATGTTTTTAAAGAGTATTTTTATGCTGATCGTTTATTTGAATTTGATTTATTTATTTCTTGTTTTCTCTTAACAATAGTGTGATGTAATACAAAGTACTCAAAATAAGTCTATTTATATAATTTACGTATGACAAATATGCAGGGAGAATGAATATATTCTTAAACTGAACTGATAATTAATTCTTTACAATTGCGGGAACAAATTGACTTAACCATGACAGAAACTGGAAGTTGATTACCTAACATATTAATAAAATTTTATTAGAAATATAATTGTTCATTATTAACATAAGTGTTTTTCTCATTTTAAACTTATTTAGACTGGTTAAACTTATAAATTAATAAATTCAGAAAAGACGATTTGCAAAACATTAAAACTATAATATTGATTATTACTAAAAAGTGTTTTTTTATTATAATGAAATGCAGTTTAGTGAGAAGTAATGTTCAGAGAGTTCATTTGTTTCTGTAGTCTGATATGAAAGTAATATTAATATATAGTAAGTCACATTAGTTCTTAAATTTTCTGTTTTGACAATACTGAAACAATCGGATTTCGGGATTCAATTATGTATTTTTACAGAGTTCCTAATTTTAAAGAAGTGTACAAATTTTTATATTTCTTTTTTAGTAGTTATTTAGATATAATAATTGCTAATTACTCTGTTCATCTTTTAATAAAAGGGATTATAAAATTTTTTTTATTGACAAAGAATTGGTTATATCCAAAAGTGTGTTCTTGTGAACTGTTGTAAATCATAAAAGTTTAAAAAATAGACAAAATTGAAAGAGTTTATTTATCCCTGGGAATATATATAACTAAACAAAAAGGTAACTATATACTCTTGAAGTTTGTTTTAATCTGAATAGATTGGCATCAACTACATTTCTTTGAAGTATATAATATGTTTTAAATTTATGTAAACCCTTCTGACATATCTGTAAAACATACCGATATGTCAGAACAAAAAATAATGTCGTTCCCACACCAAACTTGAAAAGTTGTTTTCTTGATTATTACAATCCCACATTATTGAAATTATCACAATTTGTTCATAAAATTCCCATCAATGGCTATATTATGTATAATTTTCATGTCAAAGTTTATACTAACTCATGAGTTGCACGTGGTTATTACTGGAATATAATTTAGATTTGTTTAATTAAAAAACAATATAGATATCAGCATTGTATTTCCAAAAAATGAAGTTTCATGTTCTTTATATAAATCAAATTCTTTGTATAATTTTATGAAAAGTAATTTACAATATTTAGAAATAAAAATATCTTTTGTAGAGAACAAACTTTTTAAAAATTAAACGTCTATTTTTATGTTTTAAACTCTTTTAAATATTTTTCCAAGTTATTGTGTTAAAAGCTTTATGAAAGTCCTTAAATTTATTAGAACAAACATATGCCAAATTATAATAGTTATTTTAAGATAAAAATTAGTAAATGGAGAAAGACTTCGTGACCAACCTGTTTTTTTGATTGTAGGTAGTTCATACTAAATTATTTTTACTATTATATAAAGAAGTATACTTTATGTTTACTGAAAAAACTGCTGAATCAATCTTAGCCAAATTGAGACATTTTCCTTGGTATAACCGAGACTACCAAACCATATAAAATAAATCTTTAAAATGTTTTTTAATAATAACAATATAATGTCTCTGAACCACGATGGATTTGTTGTCGCCTACTCTAAAGTTAACATGATTGGTGGTGTCTCAGCATTAAAATGAAAACTTTCCAAGCTGACAGTTTGTTTTTTCTTCATTTGCAACTATTTCTTATCACATTTAACAAATTTTTCATATACCAATTACCTTAGTGGTATAAGAAAGTTTTATTTTAATACATCGTAAAGTAGAAGTCCTGGAACGCTCGCTTGGAAGATTAAAGTCGTATATATTGCGTTATTTATTTTACGTAAATGTGCTGTTATATTTGCTGAAATACAGTATAATCTAAATTTTATATAAGCTATGAATTGAAACTTAACTTTCATTTGGGAGAACTTTAATTACTTATATTTAAGGCTTGGCACAAAGTGGCTAGTATTATAATGAATTAATATAGCAGTAAAGTATAGAGTCAGAAGCAAAATATTTTTGAAATGAAGGTGAAGGAATGATTTTATTGTTGATATTCTTCTCTCAATGAAATGTTGTAAAAGTTTCTACAGCAGTACTGTGAAAATATATTTAATTAACGCTAGAAATATGGTAAATTAATTATTTTAAATAAATTATTTTAAGTAATGTACGTAATATTACGTAATAGTATGTAATTACGTAATATTTTACGTATTTATTTTACGTAAATGTGATTTTATTTTTGCTGGAATACAATATAATCTAAATCTTATATAAGCTTTGCATTGAAGCTAAACTTTCATGTGGGAGAACTTTAATTCCTTATATTTAAAGTGGCTAGTATTATATAATACATTAATATAGCAGTAAAGTGTAGAGTCAGAAACAAAATATTTTCGAAATGAAGATGAAGGAATGATTTTATTGTTGATTTTCTTCTCTCTGAAATGTAGTAAAAGTTTCTACTGCAGTACTGTAAAGGTATATTTAATTAACGTTAGGAATATGATAATTTAAAACTGGTTTCAAATAAAATGCAACGGGATACTGAGTTATAATAGAGCAGAAAATTAGGTATGAAATATTATTTAAATTTCAAGTGGAAGAAGCTTAATGACAAAGACTGAAGGCTTAGCGCAAAACGGCTAGTATCTTGATATCGTAATCTTCTAAATGTAGGTAGTGAAGAGGCTCATAATTTTCGAAAACGGGAAACTTACTTTGACCAAAAGATGGGGATAATTCTTCGTATAAGTGGCTACTTCATAAACGGGAATAGTATTAGTTTCTTCTTATGGAAACAAAGAAACACAACTGTACTGCTTTTTTTCTGGTTTTGTAATAAATAAACGTAGTTTAAAGGTAGGAATGATTTCTTATATTGTTATCTGTAAACTTTTACTACAATATCATTTTTTCGTCTACATTAACAAGAAGCTTCAGCATTTATTAAACACATGCATAAACACATAAAACAAACATATTTTTTAAACAAACATATTGTTTTATCCTTAGTATTTTTTAAACATTAATCAGAATTTTATTAAAAAACATTGAATTATACTTTTGCTTTCAAAATTTAACATTCAATAACTGATTGAATGCATTATATACTTAGCGCAAACAACTTTTTAAATGCTTGAGATTATTATATACAATTTAGTTACATGTAATTGGAAATTAATAATGGTAAAATTGATAAAAGTTCGTTAGCCGTTGTTACTCTTATAGTCTGATGAAATGAATGAAAATTTCATGGAATAATTTAAACTACTAAAATTTCATATTTAAAAAATAAATTTTAATAATTTTAATGATTTTAATGATTTTAATTTCATATTTTTCTATAAGAAAATTTTAAACTAAAATAATATTGAGTGTTAAGAGAAATAGAAAAAACGGTTTAAAATGTCATACTTTTAAAATAATAATACAAACAAAAATTGTGTAAGAAAAAGAAAGAAAATCATAGAACAAAAGAAAAGTACAGTACAGGTCTGTTCGCGAAAAATTTTGGTCTCTTACTCTAACAGAATAAAATATACTTTAGATAGAGGATAGAGACATTCCATCGTATAGTCGAATCTTCCGTAAATATGAATGTTCGTATAATTGAATAATTTGTTACAGAAGATTTGTGAGAGTTCTGAAGTATTACTTTAAACTCAATGTATAGTATAATTCCACTTCGTATTTTCCACTAGTCTAGAGTTTAATTTTCACTTTTTTTTTCAATGTATTGTTTTCACTGAGGGTCGGTTCAAGACTCTTATCCTCCTGCGTTCAAGATAGTATTTAGCCTTACCCTATTAATACGAATTCCTAGTTGATGCATAACCTAGCTCAATACATAGGAGCTTACTATTATGTTTACGTAAGTGCACCATGTATATATATATATATATATATATATATATATATATATATATATATGTAATAATTAATATCCTCTAGTCACAATAATTATGTAGCCCTTATTGTTTTTACTTGGCCAGGTTACTGGGCAAGGAGAAACATAATCAGCTATCAGTAATAACGATGCAGGTGGGCCATTGGAAGAGAACGACACAAGTCTAATTAAAACTTTATTTTAGAGCTGCTAAAACGAACATCTTTACTAGTCAACGACAGACAAGAGAAAGACACAAAAATCCCAAGCGCGAAGACAAAAAGAAGGGACAAAAAACTTACTCAGCGAATTTAAGTATTAAGATCAGAAAAACCCGGAACCATTTGCCGGCGACATCTGGAAAACGTGTTGAATAGACAGAAAATTCACATTTGTAGGACAGAAAGGTTTGGGAAATGAATCGATAGAATTTTAAGTCGATAATTTAAAATTTAATCACGGATTATTTTTGGTTACAATGAAAATTTTATCACTGGTATTAACAACAAATTCTATCTACCTCCAGGGTGTAGTGGAAATGATAGTTTCATTCCTTTACTTCCGGTAATTACTGTGGAAAGAAGAACTTAATGATAATTTCGACGTAGCTAAGAAAACTTTGAAGTATTTTTTCTAAATGAATTCAAGGTGATTCTAATTTCTCCTCAGACCAGTTAATGTTATATATATATCTTCTTTACGGATATATCTTCGGTTACAAGCGTCCTTGCCTCCCATGGTAATTTTCTACACCTCTTGTACTACTATGGCAGTACAAAGTTTTGTTGACAGATCGCAAAAGATGGATAGTCTGTATAAACTCAACATTTTCATATACAAATTTTATGTTTCTTTTCATGATCTAATGACTGTTCTTTATCAAATAATCTTTTAATCTATTCTGTTATTTTTTACTTAATCTGTTATAAGGTTGTAGTAGGTAAAGAACACACATAATAAATATATTTATGTAATATATCGAAATTATTTCAATTTAATATTTCCTTATAAACCTTCTCTCTCCTATTATAATTCCTTAAAATCTATTTTCCCAGCCTCAAAATGTCTTAAGCAAAGGAGTGTCCTCGACTTAAAACTCTTCCAATAGATTTTTAAAAGCTTTCTTCCAATAGATGTAAATTTTCTGTCCATTCAACGTGATTTTCAGCTGTCACTGGCAAATGGATCAGCTTTTCTCTTAACCTAACATTTAAATTCACTGACTAGTTTTTGTCCCTTGCGACAATTCTATCTGTCTTCACTCTTGGGTACACCTCTGTTCGAGCAAAGTGTTTTTCGTGTCATTCTCTTGTCTGTCGTTGACTGGTAAAGATCTCATTTTTAGCAGGTAATGAATAAAGTTTAAGTTTCGATAAGATCTTAGCCTGCTCTTTTTATCAAAACGGCTCGCCTCAATTTACTCAAATTTCCTAGTAGCTTAAGCTTCTCATTGTCGAGTAGCCAGGGCAAGTAAAAATAATAGGGGCTATAAGTTCAAATATGTCATACAGTTGTATAATTCATGGATTATATATATATGATAAATTTTAATGCTTAATAATTTATAAAATAATGCAGATAGCTTTAAATTAATATCATTAAAGATTAGATAGATTGCAAAAGTTTTGTGGTTTTTTTCTTTTCTCCATGTGCACCCTCCGTTCGAAATAATTAAAATGTAGAGATTTAACTTTTTATTGGCATTCTTAAAACTTTTGTATATATTCACCATGCTGTACACTTCTACCAGGGTTTCTTGATCTTTCAAAAGCCATTATTGTATAATCATACTGAGAGTCTTTATCTTCGCCATGCTGTGAGTTACTCTAGTCTACGACTTCCTGGAATCAAACGAATAAACATTAATAGTCGAATTTATACTTTTGTATACACAAAGATAAATTATTATGAATGGTTTTTATTTAATTCCTTTATATATATATAACTATATATATATATATATATATATATATATATATATATATATATATATATGTAATCCATTTTTTATAAAACTCCTTCACAAGGAGAAAGTTCAACAGCTAGCATTCATAAAGTACAAAGATGCAGTCGGGTCTCATATTCAAGAGAACTCAGAAGTCTAATTTTAAACTTTATTTCAGAGCGGCAACATCGCACATCTGTCCTTCTGGACAATATAGAATCAAAAGCCACAGAGTTCACTCTGCTCTCACACAAGTACACCCAATAGCGCTGACAACAAGAATTTTCCCACAACAAAAACAGCTTAATAGGCGAATTAACTGCAATATCAGCAAAACGCGAAAACATGTTCCGCCAACACCTGGGAAATTGCTGTATAGACAGAAAGTTTACAGTTTTATGACAGAAAGGAATGTTAAGTGGAAAATACTTCGTTGATTAAACCATTTAGAGGCTGGGAAAGAGATTTGGAAGAATTAAAATTGGAGAGAGGAGGCTTTTGAAGAAATATTAAAGTTAAATAATTTTGATATATTACATATATATATATATATATATATATATATATATATATATATATATATATATATATATATATATATCACTTTAAGCACTTAAATGCACTATGATAGCACTCTAGAAGAGAGTTTTGAACTGCGGTAGTCCATTTTGCAAAGGTAGCGATCTCGAAACTGAAAGGTTGCCGGTTCGGGGCTCGAGCCTCCCTAAGATCCGCAGTGTTCTTTATAAGGTGACTAGGGCACGTAAAATATGACTATAGTAAAATATGAATATAGATGGGACGGACTTTGAGGATAGCCGATGATAAAATGCCGAGTCGTTGAGTATATTGAAATTCAAATTTCGTCTTGTAAAAATATAGATGGAAATATTTATGCCGCAATAAATATAATTTCATGAAGTATTTTTCTCCAGATATTCTCCGCTGAATATTATTCATATTGTCGTTAGATATTATGTAATAAGCACTAATTATCTGCTGTCATTTGAACTCATTTAGAATATCGTATACACACATATATATATATATATATATATATATATATATATATATATATATATGTATGTTTATGTGTATTTGTCTAGGATACATGTATTATTAAAAGTCCTGAATATTATTCT
>CM063503.1:73278478-73308478 GCA_032207245.1 Pardosa pseudoannulata
CAATTTACTGAGAATTTTCTAAGTAACTTCATTTTAAATTCTACTAATCTGTCTAAATTACGCATTTCACGTTTCAGGTCTTCTTAACGAAAGATGCATTAAGTCTTTGATGGCTAAGATATTTATATCAAAACAAATAAATAACTACAGACATTCATAAAAAGTTATATATATATATATATATATATATATATATATATATATATATATATATATATATATATATATATATATATACTTACACATCTATACGTGTCTGTACAAATATATATTAATATTTATGAAAAAATTTCACAAATAAAAAAGTTTTTAATTAGTAAATCATAGAGTAATCATTTACTACTGTGAAATCAATTATATTGCACTGTTGATTAATAGTGTACATAAATTACGGAATGTGCAGGGTTTAAAACTATTTCTTATCAAATAAGAATAGGTTTTTTAAAATATCGGGCCCTAAATTTTTCTCAAATCTTAATAAATTTCATATAATTAAAGAAGTAATTAATGAAAATGTATTCTTAAGTCTCTGATAGCAAAGATATATATATATATATATCAGAACAAATAAATAAATACAAACATTCACAAAAACATTAAATATATGTATCGATATATATATATATATATATATATATATATATATATATATATATATATATATATATATTTACATATCTATAAGAGTCCGTACAAATATATATTAATATTTATGAAAACATTTTACAACTCAAAAATCTTTTAATTAGTAAATCATAGAGTAATCATTTACCACTATGAAATCAATTGTATTACACTGCTGATTAATAGTGTACATAAATTACTGAATATGTAGTGTTTTAAACTATTTTTTTTATCAAATAACAATAGATTTTTTAAAAATATCGGGCCCTAAATTTTTCTTAAAGCTTAATAAACTGCATATAACTTCAGTTATATTCTTCCCACAGTACAGAATCTGAACTTTTCAAATGGATGAATTATTTACTGTCTTTTGATTTAATGAAATACTAATAACTGATTCTCTCTTGTATTTGATACCAAGTGGCATTAAATGGTAATAAATCCTTGCTAATCTAATTCTCAGGAGGAGAATTTTCTAACAATTTTTATCCCTCTCCCACCTGGCAAATCTCACATGATGAGGATCTACCGATTTTGCATTACGCATTCTGCATTCCATGTTTGAAGCCGATAGTTCAGGATTCCTTCTCAACAAAATTTTCCTCAAAACTTAATAAAGGTTAAGTAACCTCAATAATATTTTTCCCAATGTAAATAATTTGAAACATCGTAATGAATGAATTAGTTTTTGATCTTTTAATAAACGTAAAACTAATCACCAAGTTTCTTCTTGCATCTGATACCAGAAGAATCAGTAAATGATAATAAACTCTTGTCATTCCTTCCAGATGGGATCTGTGAGCCATACACTCACAACTATTGTTTCTTTGATATAAAGCTGTACCCTTAACGAACCATGGAATTATAATAAATAAAAATATAAGAGAACTTTTAACTTCAATTGTCATAGTCTGTCAGAAATGATGCACAAAAGAGTCTTCGAAGGAACGTTTTGCAAATAATGCGCGCTATCTAATCTCCGTTTTTCTGTTTTGAAACAATTATAGCACGTCAGACTGTAAATGCACATCTTCTGAAGCATAAAAATTTTTCATCGTTCATCAACGTGACTAGACGATAAGGGGAAACATAATATATGTTTTTTTCATCTAGAGGCACTAGTGCAACAAAAATATTTTGAAGATAAAATCATCTTTCATCAGTAATTGTGTTTTTTATTGTATTTTTGAAATTGTAGGGGAAAAGAAATTAATTTTTAGTTTTTATTTACTTAAAGACTTTTACCCTGATTTATGAAAATAGAATACCTGAAAAGGGACTTCTTAATGTTGAAAATTAAGTTCACGTTTTTTTTTTTTTTTTTTTTTTTGGTCTTATATATGTCCCTAAATAATTTATTGACATGTGAATTGGACTTCTGAAAGCTAAGTATTTGAGATGTACTTTACGGTAAAAAGAATCTTATAAGTACACATTCGTTCCTGGTGTGTGTGTGTGTGTTAAAGTTCTTTATTCTTACAATAAATTCAATTAAAATGGAAAAAATACCATGCCGACTATTATAGTTAGCATCTTCTTTAACCCTTTAACGAACGGTGGTTTTGCAGCGAATTCATCTGTTAAAAGTTTCTTTTTTCTACTTTTTAAAGATATACGAATGATTTTTAAATTTTTCTATTTTTATGTCAAACTTACAGCAGACAAAAGCGCTACACTTAATTCATTTTTCCATTTGAAATATGCATGTGTAAACTTCCTTTACCCAGAAAGTTCAGAAATTCGATTTATCTTCCTTGTGACTTCAAATACTTATATTTATCTAAATAACACTCAAAAGCTGTTTAGCTATTTTTATTATACCCTTTTAATTATATATATTCATTGTTCTTTCCACTTTAATAAATATTTAAAAGAAAGTATTATTTTCACACAAGAAAGGAATGGTTCAAAGGAATGGATTTGCATTTAAACCAGCTCTCTAACCTTTCTTCCTCCCAAAGAATGCACATTTTTTCATGTTTTTTATATTAATGAAGTTCATAGATAACATTTATCAACTAATTTCCTTAAATCCTACGAAATTTATATTAGTGTCCTCTACAGGGTTAACCCTAATCATGTGCATATCAATGAGCATCCTGTTGACAATCACAATATAATCTGGGTGTCGACTGGTATAGTGAACATCAATCAGATGCTCAATGGAATCTTTATGTTATCAAAATAGTTAAGTTGAAGAATAGTTCAAGTTTTCTTTCCATAATCTCATGCTTCTCTTCATTAGGTAGGGGAGGTGGGGCTAAGTTCCTATAGTCTTACAATAAATTCAATGAATATCTGCAAAATACTAAGGTAAATATTACAGTTATCAACTATTCTAGTCCTAACAATACACAGGTTCCATTCATAATCCCGTTGATGTACACATTGTTATTTAGATGTCCATTTGGACATTGGACGTCGACCAAACAATAAGTGGAACCTGTGTGCTGTTATGATAGCTAAGTTGAATAATGATATAGGTTTTTTTCCTTACTTTTTTAAAATTGTATTTTGGAAAATGTATCACATTTGTCATTTAACAAAACAATATGTAACGCACAGAAAAAGTTATAAAAAACAAAGTAAACACCTAATATTAATTTTTTTCACATGTTCATTATGTATGCCAATCTGAGGACTTTTTTATATTAACACTCTTCAATGATAGCTGTGTAATTGAAAATTATTGCTGCCATTTATATAGACCAGAAATTATTTGAAGCAACAATCTTTCCTTTTTTAATCTTTAATCACAATTTGAGTACCGAACATATTTGGAAAACGGTTCAGGGGGTTGATAAGTCGTAAGTATAGATATACCATGCTGAAAGTAGTAATGTGCCATAACGAGTACCTTGGTTGTAATCATATATGATTGCTGAAACTTTTGATATTACTCCTCATATTACTATTGGAGTCATATCTACTCTTTAGATACCTTTGAAATTTCTATTATAAATAGAAGAATTGATTTTGAATTGTGTAAAGTAAAGACATAAAGCAATTTATAATATGAACGTAAAATAAATTATTCAGGTTCTTATGTGCTTGTCAGATTAGCAATTACCATGTAATCGAGAGGAGTAATTAAAACAGAATTTAATTGTTATTATTGATTGTATGTAACACATTGAAACGTATTTTTGAGAAATAAGTTTCTAAATGTATTTTTTAGTTTATTTTTCTAATTTATAGTTTATATTTCAATCAATAGTTTTAAACTATTTGAATTTCGAAACCGAAATTCCGATTTCACTTGAGTCTAACAACTGAACAACTCTAATTTATTTTCTTTAAGGGGATAAAGGATAATAAATACCAATTTCTTACATTAAACCTTTATCTGTTTTCTTAATAAGCATAAGTAAATCTGTTCATAAAGCATGTTAAATACTAAAATCTATAAGAAAATATTTTTTTTAAATATGGAGAATATGTATAAAGTTTAAATATACCAAGAACATTTCTTATAAAAGATTCTCGTGTATTACGTATTAGACAGTTGTTTTCATCTCTTTATTTATTATTTATTCCACCACTGAATCAGTAACGTATTTATAAGGGTTAAAACAGAATATAAAAACAGTCGCAGGGTTTTTAAAATTTAAAAATTAAAAAAAAATTTAAAACGAATAAAATGTTTGATTCTTCACTTTAACTTGTTAGACGCAAATTTTATCCAGTTAAAGAGCAAAAATGTTTAGTAAAAGGACTTGAAGTGTGCATATTAGCAACATCTTCCTATGCTTTTCTTCCGTTTTCAGTTGGTACTATTTTTAAAAAAGTGGAGATCATTTTTAATCCATGTTTTCTACTTTTCTTAGCATCTAAGATTATTTTAGTTTAAAAGTGTTGTACAAAAACCATTCGTTATGCGTATTTATGTATGTATTTAATATATACAGAAGGCAGATTAGTAACATCAGTTTTGTTGTTATAGTTTACACACATTAAATAGATATACAGATATTATATAGATTACAGATATTATACAGTATCAATATAGATATCATTTTACCTTTAAATTAAGTTTATTTATTAAAAAAAAACAGAAAACCAGATCTCATATATGATGATGATCTCATATATCTACTATTCCCATATACAATATTTTCACTTCAAAAAATAATTATACCTTCCCCAGGTCTTCATATAAGCAAGTTTCCATTGCATTTAGAAAAGTAGAAAATACTGCTACTATAATATAGAAATTTATATGTTATAAATTTATTTATATATTGACTATAGAAATTTGCTGTACTGAATGTAGGTGAAAAAATAAATTTTGTTGGTAGAGTTCACATATACTAATATAAATATTGTTTTTACCTTTAAATTACTTTTATTTATCACAAACTACAAAAAGCACGTAATTTTTTCATGTTTTCATAGGCGAAAACGACTGCTATTCACATTTACGAAGTATTCATTTATGCGAAGTATTATCCCTTCCTCTTGAATAAATCAAATTCCCTCTGTAAATTATAATTACGAGTCACTTCACTATATTTAGAAAATATCTATTCATCATATTAGAAAATACTTATCTAAAAAGCATTTTTTGATAGATTTCATGACTTCACGGTCTTCTGCATTTCTGTACCGATGAAAATTTGTATCGCGGAGGAGACAATATTTCGACATTATTTCCTTTGCTGTCTCCTTCCGAAATATCTTTTTCCGCAATATTTAACTATTCTTCCCCAGATTTTATGTTCATACTTTTTGTACGCAACCTCATTTAAATAACACAAACACATTGGAAAACGTTTTCAGAAGAATTTATATTTTCGCATATGATTACTTGAAGAAATGCCAAAAAATGCGACGTGAAGTTAAAAAACAAATTTGTACAATACGGCGCAGAGGAGAATTTGTCACATTTTAAATGTATTGTTTAATATTCAGCAGAGCTTTAATTAAAATTAAATTAATCAAAGAATGTGCTTGAATTTCATTGGATACAATTAGGGTAAATCGTGCAATTTCCTTGTACGAAATAAAGAAAATATTGTAATCGTGAAAAAATTAAGAAAATCATTTTTTTACGGTAAATAACATTTTGACGATATGTAAATCTATTTTGATTATTTCCAGCTTTACGTCTGTGCGTACAGACATGGAAACAGTAACTTTGATTCGATCATCCCTGAATGATTTATTTTTAACATGACATCTGTACGCAAGTAGACTCAGAAACAATTAGACGTAGAAAGGTGAAATTTTGTATTTAGGAAAGGAGTAGCATCTAGTTGTGTATCTCTCTTTATGATTGCAATCTACTTTCTATGTAATGATAATTTTCAATATTACTTGTGTTTACGATGCCGATCAAAGTTAATAAATGATAAACCGTAGAAAGTTAAGGCTTTTTAAAGCTTATAGAGCTATTGTAACATCTAGTGGTGTACTGCCCTTTTTTTGATTGCATTTCATACTTTACACAACGAAAAATCTCAATATAACGGAACTAATGATACCGGTTTTTCCCGAATTTAAGTACTTGAACTCTACTTACTGTTAAACTAATGTATTCTTCTTCAGTACTGCATCCTTTCACAAGTTAAGACTGGATCTATCAATCTTCTTCATCTGACTCTATCTGGAACAATCGATTGTCATTGGTGTAACATATACAGTGTAATATTAGGTCGAATTTTGAACTAATATACACTTTTGTTAAATTCATTTCTATTTCTTGTCCAATTAATGTTACATAAATGTTTAGGGTATTAAAAAGTTATATTTTAGCAGTTGTAAAATTGTACGCTTCATTAAAGAAATGCAGAATTGTATCTCTCGTTCAAATTAAATAAGATTAAATGATGTTCAGCAAAAATGTGTATAATTTAATAGACGTACAATAAGTCATGGTATGCTTTAGAAATTGTTAAACTGTACGCTTCATGAAAGAAATGAAGAATCGTATATCTCATTCAAATTAAGTAAGCATAAATGATGTTCAGCAAAAAAAGGTGTATAATTTAATAGATGTACAAGGAATCGGTGATATGCACATCAGATTTTTTTAAACAAAGAATTACGTAATTTTTTGCAATTGCAATGAAACAAATCTACATTATTTGCAGTTAGTTTTTATATAAAAACTAGACGACCCGACAGGTGTTTTCTATTTTAGAGCTGTAAATCCAAAAAGTGTAATTTTTTAAAAATAAGTTATTATAAATTGGACACTTTAGATAGAAAAGTAAGAAAAAAATTCAAAAATACTTTAAAAAATACTCCTGGGACTTATCGTACTGACGCCCGTTGAGGTGAACACTGCGCCACAGATACTTTGGCAGTGAAGCGGCATTATAACAATCTCCATAAGTGCGCAATTCTGGATTTTTAATAAAAAACAAATTCTATCGGATCAAATTGTGAATCTTAACATTTCTCGAATCAACATAATTGCATACACAAATTTTCATCAAAATCAGTCAAGCCGTTTAGGAGGTTTGGTTTGGTTTGGTTTAGTTTGGAGCGCTACGGTCTACTGTTTTGCACACGAGGGCTAATGAGACCGCCGTTTAGGAGGAGTTCTATTACAAACACACAAACAGAAAAATTTCATATATAAAGATTTAACAAATCTAACTATAGTTAAATAATTATGAGACCCTGAACTATATTTACAAAAAAAAAAAATCTATGAGTAAGCAATATTTTTTTATATATTCGATGATCTCAAGATCTGATCTGTTTCTATAACAACGAAAATCTGTCTCGCTAGAGAGACAATATTGTGAAATTTTTTTATATTCTTTCTCATTCAAAACATCTTTTTCTGCAATATTTGACTGATCTTACATAATTCTTCTGTACCCGTTTTCTGTTCACAAACGCATTAACACAACACAAATCCATTCGAAAATTTTATACGCTCTATTTATAATTTTATTCACAACTATTTCGATAGAAATGTCAAAAAGTCGATAAAAAAAAGTCGAACAATAAATTTGTACAATTTGGAGTAAATACTATAAAGTCTGAATAACAGTCTTATGGCGCACTTCATGTTTTTTGATTTACATATAAAGATTAAAGTTAGGGGCACAGTGTGTATTGAATATTTCTGTCTGGAAAGGAAATAGTTATAACAAAACTCAAAGCATTTTGTTTTTTTACTTAGCTTATAACTATAATTTTTTTTGGATGAATAAAATTGTTTCGTCATTTTTTAACCAATGGGAAACTTTAACCCGAAGAGCACTCGAACACTGGTCGATTCCCGCCCATTTTTTACTTACAAACCCCTCACCTCTTAAAGTTCAAATGAGAAGACTCCTTGCAACTGACCTTGAATATTTCCCCTCTAATTTAGGAAAGTTAAAGTGATTCCTGCATTTATATCCTTCATTTTATTGCCTTTTATTTAAGGAGACATAGTACCTTTCGAGATGAAAAGTTTTCCAAGTTACAGCCTAGTTTTGATTTAACGTAAAATAAAAAATCTTGCTCAGATTAGAATAAATTTCTTTCTTGATCATTCACAAGAGTCTAATTTTATAAAAAATATTTTGTTTTGTTATACGAAGCAATACATTTTTTAAAAATTAAAATATATACACCAAATGAAAAAATATAAAAAGACATACACGTAAAAGACTAATATTGTTTATACGAAATGAAAACTAATTATCGTTTTTACTCTTTAAACTTCATTTTTACAATTTTGTGCGAAACGTGTTATTTTATACCGTGATACAGAATTTTTTAAAATTAATTTTCAATTGGAGTTTTTTAGATTTTAAAATTTCACATACCTTTAAAGTTTAAGTTTTACAAATTAAAAAGTATTTACCTTGAATTTGATATAAAAATCTAGTTTCTAATAAGCATATTTCATAAGTTATCTTTCGGGTAACGGAAATCCATTTTTCTGTTTCATTTAGTGTTTATTTTTTATGTTATTTGAAAGACATTCTACTTGAAATGACAAAACTAAATAACTTTTAAAGTTAGAGCATTATTTAAAATCTTGAAAAGAATTTATTTCAATAATAAGAAAGCATTTTACTACCTGATAAATAAACAAATGAATATAAATGCTGTTAAAAGGAATATTTTAAGCATCTAAATGTACTAAAATAAGTTCCCTCGTTCATGACACGAGTAGTTTTGCTATTTTTTCCTCAGAATTAACAGTTTCTAAGGTTTTTAAAAACTTTTTAAAAAATTCAATGTATGTATATATATAATTTAGAAATTTCCTCGTAGTATCTTCATTGAATAACAATTTTAGAAAGCTAAAAGAAAATGTATTTTCCTCTCTGTTTAGGGAAAACTGTATTTGATGGAAAATCTACAGATAAACAAGCGCTAACGTTTTGAAAATAGACTCATTTTAAATTGAGTGGATAAATTAACAATAATGTAATACCTATTATTATCAAATCATTCTTTAAATATAACCAAAAATTGAATATAGCAAATACTGTAAGTATATTTCTAAGGCAGTAGAAACCATTATAAGTCGAATTGAGACTTACAGGATGAAGGAGATCTTTAGTTTCAATTTGGCAACATTGTAGTTGTCAAGATTTATACTGCTATGAAATTTAATTATAAGATTATCAAGGGAATTTGGAATAGAGGACAGATAAAATTCCCTACAGTGGCTACTATTATTAAAGTATCGTTGAACATCAGTGAATTCCCTAACAAATAATATTTTGTAATATGGAAAATATTACGCCTCAGGAAAGAACTGGACACATACACAAACGACAGAGAAAACCACAGTTTTTCTATATTCCCAAGTGAGAGAACAGAGGCTAAACTACTTCCTTTATTATGAAAAATGCATCAAAACTTTTACTGTGTTCAACAGAAAAAGTATTAAAGCATGATCTGGATTTTTTAGACGAACTTATCTAAAGATCAATTGAGTAGACCACTGCTATAATAATCAAATAATTTTTATATAAATGTAGTGCACACACAAACACACACATTATATGTATATATATATATATATATATATATATATATATATATATATATATATATATATATATATATATATATATATATATATATATATATATATATGTATATATATATATATATATATATATATGTATATATATGTATATATATATATGTATATATATATATATATATATATATATATATATATATATATATATATATATATATATATATATATATATATATATATATATATAAATGTTTTCTAGTTATTTTACCAATGAGTTACTAAATAACTCTTCACAAAAACTCATCTAAAATCAAGAGACTTTAGGCTTTAGTTCTTATTAGGCTTTAGTTCTTATTGAGTTACATAAAATGAATACAATTATGTAATTTTTATTTGAATGATGGTAATTTGGACCCTATTCTTCTACCTACCTTGGTATGAGGAAGAATGGTTCTCTTTGTCAGTTTACCTTTGCTTACAACCCAACGTAATAAGTAGAAAATCATTATTTGCTGACCTTTAGTAGGTCTCATATTGCTTGACATCTCACATTTGTGCTACACATGAAGAAAACCAAATTCTTCCTACAATTCTTCATGTAGCTCACTTATTGGAGTAGGTGGGAAATTGAACCTATGTCCGAATGAAACGGTGTCCTGTTTTAAAAAGAAATGCATTTAGCAACGTCTAGAATTCATCCAAGATTTCGGATCGAGACCCTCATTTCAGCACGGCAACTACAGCAAGAATTTTTTACCAATTGAGACAAACAAACTTACATTCTACTCCCAAAATCTTGACCTTGATCGTACTGGTGCCGTCTTTATAGAAACAAATTACCATTGAATGCCAGAATCTAAATATTATTAATTCACGAAGCCTTTCAGAAAATAAAATAAGTTATAAATATTTAAATTTATTTACTTTATAACATTCAGACCAGAATTTATTTAATTTAATATGATTTTATAATGTATAAAAAATTTATATATAAAGTCTCTTTGCTATATAAAAATTCTTTTAAGAATGTAAATAAAGGCTTTTAATCAGATGTTACATAGCTTTTGTCAAAAATGAAATTTAAGTACTCGATGTTTTTAGGAAAATTCAAACTCCACTTTGATGAGACGCCAGAAAAAAACTCTTAAGTATTGCACAAATTCTAGATATCAACACCTTTGGCCGGAGATTAAGTCATGTTCAAGGAAACTAATCTAAAACTTTATCTTAGAACCTGCAGTAAAAAAATAACGCGATGCTATAAAAGTTGCTGCATTATCTTCCATGAAATTTTAGGTGTGTCGCGTGTATTTTTATTTGAATCAGAAGGTTCTGCGAGCTGGTAGAAACAATTTTATAAGCAGACACTTTGACAGCTAGGATCAAGTATGAAACGCCAAAAATTGCATAGATATCTTAGTGCCCGCTAAATATTTTGTAACAACAGCTACTCCTGGGATATATTTCAAACGAATTTTGGGAAACAGTAGATACAAAATACTGAGTAGTTTATTATTTGAAATAAACACTCAATGAATATCAAGAAGTTAAAAATAATAATAAATTTATCATCAAATGAAGACTTTGGCACTTCGCTTTTATGTCTTCATTTCAGTTAAAATTTCTCAGAATCTGAATTTAGTTGATAAACCTCATAATTTATTTTCAGAGAATGGGCGAATATCGACGTAAAATTTTAGGTATGGGAAAGTTTAATTTCAAGCTTTTACGATTGATATTCTTTTAAATTAACCACAAATGATTGGTGTAATATAATTATCATATTTAAGTTTTA
This sequence comes from Pardosa pseudoannulata, assembly GCA_032207245.1. NCBI lineage: Eukaryota > Metazoa > Arthropoda > Arachnida > Araneae > Lycosidae > Pardosa > Pardosa pseudoannulata. The sequence continues at coordinate 73,289,848 of CM063503.1, forward strand.
ATTCTTCTTGACTTGAGTTCTTCGTGACTTAATTATTAATTTAATAATTTTGTGTAGTATTTATTAATTTGGGATTCAACATCATGATTGTAATTACTTACAGCAGTAGTTTGGATTTTTTTTTATCTAGTTAAGTTATCCTTTTTTAAAGCCATAATTTTTTATTTTCAACTGATATGTGATAGTTTATAATAAGTGCTATGACCAGTATTTTGCTGCAAGAGGACTATTTAAAATGGATTCTGGCAAAAGAGGTAGAACTCAGTCTTTCGCTCCTAAATCGTGAGTTTGAATATTAGGTTACAATGGATAACTGCAATCTTCCGAAATCGGCTTTCAACGGTAGGTCCCAGTCAATTACTTTTCTCTCCTGTTCTAATTAATTCTCGTGTTGCAAGAAAGTGACAGAAGTGTTTGTTACAAGGGATAAACTTTATGGCTAATTAGACTGGGACCAATTACTTAAAACTAATTATTGACTGTCATGTAGACTAAAAAGAGATTCGATTCCTGCAATGAAAACAGATCTCTGGTTACTGGTTTATTATTTGGGTTTAATTTAAAAGTTTTCAGTTAATTAAGTCCAATGATTATCGATTCCATTACTCCCCGTAAAAGTTTGTTGATTAGTAAACTGCAAACTATCCTTTTGAATATTTCAAGTTTCTCCTAGTAACATACACGTTTCAAAAAGTCATCAGGTCTACATTCACAATGTCATACGGATGCCTACAGGATATTGAGAATCTTTGGAATCTGTGTGCTGTTAAGGTCACGAACTTGATATTTTTCCTACTCCATATAGCTTTTATACTTCTTTCTTTAAATAGATAAGATAAAAATGAAAAAAATATCTATAATCCTGTAACTGAAACTTTTAACAGTGTTAAATCAAATTTATAACCTCTTCCAGTTGGTAACTTCAGTATACCAAGGCATTTATATTCTGTTTTTCAGAAACTTATCAAATAAATGGTTCACTTTTTTCGAGATTCTTGAAATCTTTACAATTCAAAACAATCTGTTTGTATAGAAATAGTAATAATTTCATCCTTTAATATCTAAGCATTCCAGTAAATCTAAATTTCTGTATGTTTAACAAGAAAGTTGATGTATAACTCCAAATATCACAAGAAAACATTGGTTGATAATTTTCATTTAGAAACTTGGCGATCGAGTCATCTATAAGAAATTAAGGTAAGTGAGCAGAAGAAAAAGAGAAACTTGATAAAAAAAATAGTGTTGGCATACAAAGGATTAGGTTTATTTTCTCCTTGAACTGTCTTGTTTAACAATTGCATCAATCCTCCTTTTTCTCTTAATGAACCAAGCACTTGTCTTTCGACATTTATAAAATACCATAGTATTGATGCCCTTTTCCCGTTCAATTTGTGGATATTCAGCACTACAACACGAAGTTGATTCCATTTGATTCCTATTACGTTACGAAATCATGATTACAAACTTTTTAAAAAATTTTATTTTATCGATAAATTTTCGACCTCATTGTCGTAAAATCGAAATTATGAGTTAACTCTCTGGATGCGATATGTAAATTAAGCAAGTAATTTATTGATACTGTTAAAGTATTTTAATATATAAGAAAAGATTCTTGTATTGATTGTACTTTAGTTCTGAGGAAAGGTAATTTATGATAGCTATATATGGGTGCTCATGTTGTACATCAAGAATAAAGAGCATTACGTCTTTTTTTAGAAACTGAGATTTGTGCATATTCGCTTATAATTTGTTATCCCCTATTATGTGATAAAAGCACCCAAATTTGGAGATAACATTCTTATTTCCACTAATATCATATGTTTACAGGCACTATGTCTTTCCTGTTACCCTAAAGACGTTTATAAAGCTTTACACTAAAACGACCCAACCAAAAAAATAAGTAAAAAATCTTTAATGTTCTCTTCTGTAAAACTTGTAATTTGTGACATAGGGCACTTTACCTCCAATATACGGATAAATAATATGTTTATTCGTGAACATACATGCATGCTTATGAATATGTATACATGTATAATTAAATTATTACATGATCAAGTACTGACTTATGGTTGCAAGGGATGCTTTTAGTTATTAGATTCTGTTTGCTTGTATAATTGTCCATCTTTGGTTTATCTAATAAGGCGAGCTTTTTGTGTTTCGCTATTTTCTCTTCATGCGTAATAAAAATGTTTGCATTTTCAAAAGTCTCACAGAAAAGCTACTCTTTCCATTGCGGGTGCAATGGGGATCTACCCATAAAAATCACAGCGTAAAAACTCTTTTACTAATACACGATGTTGACTTTCAGTGGAGAAAAGTCGTAGTATCTGCATATACATATATAAAAACATGCGTAGGAGCTATTTTTAAAGGAATAATATATTATTTTTACTTATTATTTCACTCATAATTTAATAATGTTCTATGCTTCCACGCGCGAAACTAACAACACGAAATGCATTCTTATCCTAATTGACTTCTTAAATAGCTCGCAAATCATTATGCATTTCATGATTTACACTACATTTTTTCCTGTTTCTATCACGTATTGAATGATGAAAGTAGTAAATTTGGGTTGGCTTTGAAAATCTTTTAGTTTCTTGTTTACATGTATTATTTTCCGTACAATATAGTTGTATCCATCTCATGAAGTCCTTCCATTAACACTTTCCTTCCTCTAACGGGCCAGTGAGAATCAATCCTTTTTCATGACTGCTAGAAATATCATGTACTAATCATCACAGGTGACTTTCTATGAGAATAATGTGTAGTTTCTACACCTGTATAAACGTATATATATATATATATATATATATATATATATATATATATATATATATATATATATAAAGAGAGAGAGAGAGAAGGGAGAAGAGATGGAGTAGAAAAAGAGAGAGAGAGAGAGAGAGAAAGAAAAGATAGAGAAAGAGAGAGAGAGTGAGAGAAAGAGAAATAAATATATGTAACAATCCGATAATGCTCATAGAAAAATATAAATAGTGGTGGAAATTGATTTAAAATGTACATCCATAATGTAGAATTTTCAAACATGCGGTAAATCCACAACTTAACTTAAATGCACAACATTAATATGGTTTCTGTACTACAATACTACGTTGCTTACATTTCAATACTACAGTATGTAACGGTACATAACTATGAGCCGCAACAGTATGTAAGTACTGTTGCGGTAAATGGACCAATAGTATTGTGGGTTTTTTTGTCATGACCTATGTAACTGTCATCATAAAGAAGGCACACAGAGGGGAAGACTTGATATCTAATTCTACCATTTGAACATACTATGAATGTATATAAAGTTATTAAACCAAAAGGTAAAAGGATGGAAGTAAGTAGAGACTGTATAATATAATAAAAACAAAATGAGTAACTATAGTTTAATAAATAAATATAACCAATATATTACCATTAGTTCATGTAAAAAGATGTAATTAACTTTCACTGATAACTTCAAAATTTTAAATAAAAGTACCTGTGCTCATATATATACGAACTATTTTGAACAAGATAATATATCTCTATCATCATTTCAATTTGCATTACTTCATTTATGAATTATAAATATTCCACGCATCCATCAACAAAAATAAAGGAAAAAACGTTGAAATCTTTAATATTATTTTATTAATCGCTCGTAGATCAAATAATAACATACTTTTTAAGAATTGGTTAATTATTTACAGCATCACTACACTAAATTTGCTTCCACTGTTACATATTAAAAGATGAAAACGACAAATTTAATCTGCTACAAAAATCTTTTATTTACACAGTAACATTAGTATATTGATGTGATAGTATTATTTCTTGCCATTGACGATGTGTATGTAGTAAAAATGCAACTAAGCGACTTCTCTTTATTGAACGTAAGCATATCGAATCAGAAATTTTGCACAGCTTTTCATTTTGTTTACTACAGTTTTCACTATATATTTCTCGTGCTAAGAAAAAAATAAATAGAGTACTATTCTGTAATTAAATTTTCGTAATAAACTCATAATGAGTATTTGAATGTTTGTTATATTTATTTCATTTAATGTCATATCATTTAATTTTAACAAAAGCATTTTTAGCTTTAAAATATTGTAGAAGTAATATAAATATTGCTATTTTCTCTCTAGTTTAAGGAACAATTATTATGCTTTAAAAATGAGAATTGAATGGTTATTTTACTTTACCAAAATCTTATTTTTATTCACTACAATCTTATTTTATTAAACTAAAACTTTATATTACAACTTAATATTCATGTTTTGAAGTTTCATATATTTAGTATCGAGTTATTGACATTAAATTTCTGGATATTTTAATTTTAATTTTCCTAAAAAATTTTCGGATGCATTACTTTTTTATGATTTTTTTTCAAAATTTTTCGTTATTATCTATTAATAGGTAATATCGAAAAAAAATTAAAAAGAATTAATATTTTTCTAACAAGACTGAGAATGTTATTTATTTTTAAACCTAATGTATTTTTTCAAGTTACGTAGGATTTAATACTTTGAAGAAACAAAAAAAAATTGCTAAAATATAGCATAATTTGAAATAATTTTCTTATGTAAGATGTGAAAAACGATACCCAGTTTTGTTTCTGTATAAATGCTAAACACAGAGTAAAAAAAAATTAAAGTTATTGGTTAGAATGCAATGCATTAGAAACATTGCTAATGCATGTTTTTGGGTAATTGAACTTTAGGTAACAGTTTTTGTATTTTAATCGAAATTTTTCTAATAGATTTTTTAATAGATTTTAGTATCTCATATATGTTACGTAACGTTATTATTTATGATCATTATAAGAACACAGTTAAAAACTGAATATTTTAAAAACTGAGATTCAATGTCCCTTGCCCCTTTAAGACTCGGGGGGATATTTTGGGGTTTGTTTGGGGTTTTAGCCACAAAGACAAAGCCGGCCATAATACCAAAGAGCGCATCGAAATATTTCGAGAGAACGCCAGTGGATCCTGACTTACCCTTTTTTATCAGAAGAATAAATTATTAAAATAATTTGCAGTGTAACTGTAACGATTGATGAAATCAAATATTCCAATCATATATATGAATAAATATGTCGATACTGAGAGACTTTGCCCTATTTATAATTACAGTGTAATTTGTAATACCTAAACGTTACATTATACTACCATGTTTATGATTATTTATATGTTCCATGTTCTAATCTATGTTTATAATTACTTTTTATAATGTACACAATTTCAGCTAGTATATTTGTAAAATCACGGTTCTTTTCCTTGTTTGAGTAGTAAATTTCTGCTGGTGAGATACTGCTGCTGCATAATACTGCCGTATGTTTATGATTGTTTCTAAAATAACACAATTTCAGCTGGTAGGTTTCTAAAACTAGTTCTCGTTTTCTTGTTTGAGGTGTAAATATCTGAGGGTGATTTAGCGATATATCATGACACTACTATCCTATATTATGATTATTTTTTATAATGTGCACAATTTCAGCTGATATGTTTGTAAAATTCATTGTTTGAGGCTTAAATTTCTGCGGAAAAGTAATAATGAGTGTGAAAAGGCGACAAATTCTTTCAGCACAATGGTACACAATACCTAAATAGTATGTTAAATATTGCCATGAAACGTCGACCCAGGAAAAGATATGATAAATCATAAATAATAATAAAATAGATATAATTAATCATCCTGATTTTAGTTAGTGTGTATGTGTCAAAAGCAAATTCATAGGCAATGCTTGAAAAATCGTAATCCTCGATTCACATTACAAAACTTAAAAATTGCTGAATATCTGTAGAATTTTTTCCTTTCGTAATATCATCTACCTTCACTAAAAGGAAAATCTTGTTCCAAGGTAAACATATAGATTATACGCAATGTTTTATAAATTTTCCTAAAATAAGAACGTTTGTCATAAATAAAGTAATTGTCCGAATAAATATATTTTTTTAATTTATGGTATTACTTTCACAAGTGAAAGCAGATGCCGACAAAAGCATACTAATTGTATGAATAGAAATTTTGAGTTGTATACCCTCCTGAAGAACTAACATTAAATAAGTTTCTTCTGAAATTAATGAACAAGTTAACAGACCTGGAACAGAAACGTATCATCGAGAAATTTACATCAAGTTAGCTCTTTGAGCAGTTTGTAATTATGTGTACAGAAATAGTTTCACTTAACTATTTCTAAACTAACAGTGTTTTATCTGTCCCCAAAGGCAAATCTGTAAAGGATTTACGTATTGAGAAGTCAAATAAAATAAAGTTATAAATTGCGGAATACTATGCGATACAAGAGACTAGATCTGAATAATCAAGTCAAAAAGTAAAGGTAAATTTACGTGTACATTAATATATAACAAACTAAATGTAATCTGTAAAAATTGTTTTATTAAACTTAGCTCAAAGTAAAATTTAAATCTTCTAAATATTGTATTATAAGATTCTTCGTATATAATGACGCTTTGTATAAGAATAATTATTGTCCTTGTTTAAATATATCGAAAATTACTGATAATTTCTTAATAATATCTACGATTTTTATTAATTTCTATTTTCTCCTGTTTTATTTAATAATCTCCCTCCGAAGGTTTCCTACGTGAACACTAATATCTGCTTAACAAAGACTGTCCCTTAGATAAGTTCCGTTTCATTGAAAATAAATCTGTAGGATTACGGAGTGAAATTCTATCTGCAAGTAAACACTAAAGTATCCTCAAGCTGTTTGAAAAGAATAAAATCAGTAAGTACTGGAGTAATATAAACCCGGAGGAATCGGGGATGGTAGAGTGTAACTGAATTTCTGAGGATGTGGACTTCATATCAAAACTGGCTACCACTACTGTTTCATAAAAAATAGAACGGGAAAAAACTTTTCGGTTAAATTTATATATATTTATTAACTTTTTGTACTTCAACAACCGTTAAACAATATTTCCTTAAATGTTAGAATATATTAATTTCTGCATGTAAAAGGTAATTAAAAATATTTAAAACAGAAATAAAAAAATTATTGGCAACAGAAAAAAACTGAATTTTATAAAAGAAAAAATACGTTTTTCTTATATTTAAATTTTATATTCTTATATATTAATATATTAATATATATATTAATATAATATATTAATATATAATATTCTTATATATTAATATATTCTTAATTATAAGAATATAAAATATATTAATTTATATATTTTACATTCTTATAATTTTATATTCTTATATTTCTCTATTATTTTCTTATATTTAAATTACCTTTGCATAAAGAATTTAAAACTATCTTTAAGCCTTTTTCTTATCTTCTTATCGGTGCTGGCCTTCAGAACCAGAGTTCGTGGGTTCGAATCCCACTATGGCATGAATGTTCGTAGCCGTTCGGAATCGGCTTTAAGCAGTAGGTAACGGTCTCATTAGCCCTTGTGTTGCAAAAGTAGACCGTAGCACTCCAAAACCAAACCAAACTTATCTTCTTATCTTATCTTCAATCTACTTCTGGTGTTTTATAAAATTTAATAATCAAAAATTTATTTTTGTAATAATCATGCGTATCCATTTAAATCAAGAATGAAACGATGTTAAAATTAAATTTGGTATCACCATGTGGTACGATATTCTTCGTGTGAATTGCTTTAATTGCAGTGTTGGGGGTTAAAAACAACTAACAAAACCATCTATTTTAAAAACTCACTGAGTAAATGACATTAATTTTTTGGGTATCTTACAAATCTGTAACATGGTGATACAAAGGATTGAAAAAAATCTTAATATTTCTCTATTCTTAATATGTACGTATTTCTAACATGTCACCGTATTAGTAGATATTTAACATATTTAAATAATTTGTAACTCACCATTTTAAATTTTATATGATTTTAGCAATTAAAATGTTGGTATATTTTTTCAAGGTTTTTATTAGTTTCTCATTCGTGGAAGGGGTTTAATTGTCAGATTGCTCAAGGAGAATAGTATAAACTTAAGTTTAAATGTTTATAATAATGATGGAAATATTGATATCCTACTTGTATTTATTAAAAAATTAAAATTTCTAGACTTTGCATTTTTGTGGGAAATAAAAACTTTTTCCCATTTTATTACTTTTAAAAGAATTTCATGTCTACAGTGGTTTCGTATTGATGATAACAATGTGAATAATCAATTTGATAAACAATGAAGCAAACAGATGAATAAACAATTTGATACACTCTGAAGAATTCCAATTCGCTCAGCACTTTGTAGCATATTCAATAAGAAAGCTACAACATTAATATAATTTTTTGAAAATGAAACCTGTCGTCAAACACAAAAATGCTAGATGCTCTGTTTTTTGCTGTTCAATATATTTAAGGATAATTTATTTATATATTCTTTTATAATCACATAATGTAGCTGGTAATGAAATCTATAATCTAACTGTAGCTGTAATTATCTATAATTTACAAGATTTCATGTTTAAAATAATTTCTTTTAATAGCGTTTACATTTTTGAGATAATTCCTGTTACTTGTAAGTTTCAAAGCATTTTTAACCAAATGTATGTAAACGGAATGGAGTTTAGATGGTACAAATTAAAATGCCAAATTTCTCTCCTCTTAAATTTAAAATTTTCTTTATTAAACACCTATAGTTTAATTATTTTTACAGACATTTTTACAGATAAATTTACAAATAATAATAGAAAATAGAAAAATACCTCAATTATTAATAAATAATTTTAAATTTTCAAGCTATATATTAGAGAAGGTTTATTATATATATTACATAATATTAACTCGCATTTTGAAACGACTGAAAAGTGAAATTCAGACTAAATCTATATTTTATCAAGGAAATATCCCAAACTTGAGAAAAATTAAGTAAAATATAAGTAAAAGATAAAACCTTTTCTTTATAAATTACACTCTAAAGCATAGTACCACTCTTTGTAAACCCTGAAAGCCTCTAAAGCTCTAAATCCTGATGTAGAGAACACTGACATCGCTCAGTAAGATGCTTGTATTATGAACCGTTTTTATCAACTAGATACTTAAAATTAAATTTCTTACTGTATTAAGTCTCAGCATTAAGTCTTTGTATGTTGCTTAACATCCATTAACCGTGATAAAGCCAAAATAGATGATGTGTAATATATTACGCAACTTACATCGGCGAATGTGAGGGAATTGCATAACGTAATGACTTAATAAAGGAGAAGGATTTATGTCTAAATCCATTTAAATAAATTTCCCGCAGAGGAAAAAATTTAAAGTCATAGCCAAAGTTAAAATTAAAAATACATCTTAATTATGAAGCTGATAGTTGATATTTATTTAGATGGAAAGTCTTTTTTTGTGTGTGTGAAAGGAAAAACTGATATGCAGATCTAGTAAAAGGAAATATTTTTGTTTTTGCTTTTAATTTCGATAGTAAGTTTTTAAAAATGAATTAACAATTATAAAGCAAAAATAAGCAACGTGTAATATTTTAAGCAACATAGGTTGGCAACTATAAGGGAACCGCGGAATGTAGTGACTTAGAAGCTGAATTGTTTTCTAAATTCATCCTAAATATGTAGCTGATAGGTAATACTTATTTAGATTGAAATTTTTTTAGCTGGTGATATGCGGATTTATTAAAATGATTTTTTTTGTTTTTGCCTTTAGTTTCAACTGTAAGTTGCTTAAAATGAATTAACAATTATACAGCCAAATAAGCAACACAGGTCGATAACTATAAGGGAACTGCGGAATGTAGTGACTTAGAAGCTGAATGTTTTTTTCTAAATACATACTAATTATGTAGCTGATAGTTAACACTTATTTAGATTGAATTTGTTTTTTAGCTGGTATTATGCGAATCTAGTAAAAAGAAAATTTTTTATTTTACTTTAAATTTCAATGATGCGTTACTAAAAGGAATTAACAGTGATAAAATAATTAAAACGAAATAGACAATGAGAAATATTTTAAGCAACATTGAATTGTAACTGTAAGGAAATTGCATAATGCAGTAACTTACAGGCGGAATTATATCTAAGTCCATCCAAAATAAATTTCCCGAGGGGATGAAAAAGAAAGTTTAAAGTTCAAATAAGAGTTAAAAGTGCATACTTATTATGACGATTTACTAGACAATTATTAGATTTATTTTAAAATACCATAATTAATTAAAAACTAATTTATAAAGTTTTTATATCTATTCCCTACTATTCAACCTTATTCAGTTTTTCTGGTTAGGTAATTTGTTCACTATTTAAAGCAGTACAATTTTGAATATTTAATATAAAAAATCAAGATTTTTTTTATTTATTTATTTAACACCCGTCTATGAGGGATTTAGTCGTTCAATTTTTATGTTTCTGACACTGGTTCACCAATAAAACAGTACAATTTCAATATTTAATAAAAAAAAATATAGAAAATTAATTAAAAAATCAAAAAAAAAAATAAAATATTAATAAAATTTTAAAATAATTACATTATAAAATAATAAAAAAAATAATATATATTAAAAAATTTAAAATAAAAAATTTTTTATTACTTTAAAATATAAATTTAAAAATCACTCAATTTTAAAAATCAAATTAAAATAAAAAAATAAAAATAGCTCAAAAAAAAAAAAAAAAAAAAAAAAAAAATAAAAAAAAAAAAAAAAAAATTATAAAAACTTTAAAAATTAAAAAATCACAACCCGCTGTCAAAGAATCTCTTAAATCTTTTTTATGGGATTTCAATCACAAAATTCAATAACTGTGATATTTACAGCATGACTTTGATTTATTTTAATGACTAATACACTTTTAATCTAGAAAACTGTCAAAATCATATTACCGAGAATTGAACTGCGTGTGACTAAACACTGTAATGATTTTTTCGCAATATTTTTATGAAAAATAAATGCATTTCACCAATTAATGCATAGCGTATCTTTATAAAGAAAGATAAAATATCACTTGTAAAAATTTTTTTATGTTTTCTAGGAATGAGGTTACTTTTTAAATGATAATCCTAAGCAATCCAGCGCAGATTCATAGATTTCTTTTTCAGCTAGATGGCAATTCTATAAACAATCTATCAAATTTTCGAGAATCTGCTATTGTTTATAATTTTGCCATTTTAATTGACATTTTATGATTTTTCGAATCTGGCAGATAAACTTACATTTCCAGCAGAAACATCGACTAACATCAAAACAAATTAATCTATTATCACGCTATTATTTGCTCACTTACGAGCTATTATATATTCACAGTAATATGTTTACAACTGATTTCAAATAAATCTGTTATCACAAAATTTGTCTTTTTTATAAATATCATTCTAGGACATTCGAAATGACAGCCGATCACTAATGAAAATATACTGTAATATTCAAGTTTTTTTTTTCAATTTCATATTTGTCTTTGACTGTGCATTCTATAATAACTAAGATTTAATCTTTTCACTTATATATATTTGGCAAAAATGTCTCAGTTGTCAATAGGATAAGAAAACGGTGTAATTTTTAACGTAGTTTGTAGAAAAACATATATTTATTTTATCCCGTTCAAAAGTTGAACGGCTATAAAAACCTGATGATTAAGCTTTAAACTATGATGAATTAAATATAAACTTTTTTACTACACATAAAATTGTTATAGATTTATTTTTTAAGTTACAGTTAGTAAAATCAAACTCACGTATAAAATTTAAAAATATCTTCCGTTTCTATTTTAAATTTAGCTCATTCAATTTTTGGTTTTACGAAACCGATTCACCATTTATAACAGAGCAATATTTCAATTTTCAATAAAAAAAATCTTGATTCCTGTTTTTAATTTAATACTCGTCTTTCAGCGATATAATACTGCGGACTCTTTCAGCGTGCTTTAAATATTAAGTGACTTTTTCAAACACGATTAAAATTTCCTTTCATCGACTTTGAGAAATAAAACATAGCCATTTTCAAAACCAATGATGACAAGTGAAAATATTCATTGGACGTAAAAATGTAATATTTTAAAAGGAACGGTGATATGGATTAATATTCAATCACAACCCGCTGTCAAAGAATCTCTTAAATCTTTTTTATGGGATTCTCTTATCAAAATAGAAAGAAAATCCAATAACTGTGATATTTACAGCATGACTTTGATTTATTTTAATGACTAATACACTTTTAATCTAGAAAACTGTCAAAATCATATTACCGAGAATTGAACTGCGTGTGACTAAACACTGTAATGATTTTTTCGCAATATTTTTATGAAAAATAAATGCATTTCACCAATTAATGCATAGCGTATCTTTATAAAGAAAGATAAAATATCACTTGTAAAAATTTTTTTATGTTTTCTAGGAATGAGGTTACTTTTTAAATGATAATCCTAAGCAATCCAGCGCAGATTCATAGATTTCTTTTTCAGCTAGATGGCAATTCTATAAACAATCTATCAAATTTTCGAGAATCTGCTATTGTTTATAATTTTGCCATTTTAATTGACATTTTATGATTTTTCGAATCTGGCAGATAAACTTACATTTCCAGCAGAAACATCGACTAACATCAAAACAAATTAATCTATTATCACGCTATTATTTGCTCACTTACGAGCTATTATATATTCACAGTAATATGTTTACAACTGATTTCAAATAAATCTGTTATCACAAAATTTGTCTTTTTTATAAATATCATTCTAGGACATTCGAAATGACAGCCGATCACTAATGAAAATATACTGTAATATTCAAGTTTTTTTTTTCAATTTCATATTTGTCTTTGACTGTGCATTCTATAATAACTAAGATTTAATCTTTTCACTTATATATATTTGGCAAAAATGTCTCAGTTGTCAATAGGATAAGAAAACGGTGTAATTTTTAACGTAGTTTGTAGAAAAACATATATTTATTTTATCCCGTTCAAAAGTTGAACGGCTATAAAAACCTGATGATTAAGCTTTAAACTATGATGAATTAAGTTCAGCAAATAATTTAGTTAAAATACTGTAATATACTGTAATGTAATGTAAAATACTGTAATATTATACTGTAATATTCGAGGTGTTTTTCTATTTCATATTTGTCTTTGACTATGCATTCTATAATAACTAAGATTTAAGCTTTTCACTTATATATATTTGGCAAAAATGTCTCAGCCCTTAATAGGATAAGAAAACAATGTAATTTTTAACGTAGGTGTAGGAAAACGTATATTTATTTTATCCCGTTCAAAACATGAGCGTCAATAAAAATCTGATGATTAAGCTTTAAACGATGATGAATTAAGTTCAGAAAATAATGTAGTTAAAATACTGTAATATACTGTAATGTAGTGTAAAATACTGTAATATTCAAGGTTTTTTCAGTTTCACATTTGTCTTTGACTGTGCATTCTATAATAACTAAGATTTAAGCTATTCACTTACATATATTTTGCAAAAACGTCTCAGTTTTTAATAGGATAAGAAAAATGTAATTTTTAACGTAGGTGTAGGAAAACATATATTTATTTTATCCTGTTCAAAACATGAGAGTCTATAAAAACCTGATGATTAAGCTTTAAACTATGAGGAATTAAGTTCAGAAAATAATTAATTAAAATACTGTAATATTATACTGTAATATTCAAGGTTTTTTTCAATTTCATATTTGTCTTTGACTGTGCATTCTATAATAACTAATATTTAAGCTATTCACTTAATATATTTGGCAAAAATGTCTCAGTTGTTAAAAGAATAAGAAAACAATGTAATTTTTAACGTAGTTGTAGGAAAACATATATTTATTTTATCCCGTTCAAAACTTGAAAGTCTATAAGAACCTTCTCATTAGGCTTTAAACTATGACGAATTAAATACAAAAAATAATTTAGATAAATGTAAAAGATTAACACAGCAAAAAATTTCTGATTTTAATTTTCAAGAAACTGGAAAATTTATGACCGGAAAGTCATTAAATGAGTTCCTGGAAACTTCCTGAAATTGTAGTAATATAGTGTTGTTGTTTCTGATGCCACTTGGACAAACAAAGCACGATTGAGCCATACGCTACTTTTATTAAGGCAAAAGGGTGCGCCTTTCATTTTAACGAACATCTCAAGGGTGAAAAAAATGACTTTACTCAAGTGGGTCCTCTTAATTTTGAAGCAGGGACCAAGCAGAAGACCCATGGACTTGGCCTGCCACCCTAAAAGGTATTCATTGAGAATATTGAGGACTTTGTCACCACGAACATATTTTATCGTGTCCTATCGTGCCAGGAGTAATATAGTAATTACTCTAAAAACATATTACATCTGTAAAAAAGAAAATTTCGCTATTAGGAAATTTAGATTTCTTTTTGTTTATCAATGTTAATCAATTATGTTTACCAATTTTTCTAAATTATTTCAAAATAAAGGTGTTTCTATTAAAAAATAGTTTTTTTTTATAAAATCACATTAGTTTTCCCAACTTGCCTCTCGAATTTCTTTACTCAATATGAGTTTATTTCAAAGTTGCCTTTCATTTAAAATTTAGAAATGTGTGAATTTGGGGAAAAGCGATAAAATGAAATGTCATCAATATGAATTTTAGAAAGTTTGCATGCTGTATGTAAGTTATTCCCAAAAGACCTGATTGTTTGAACATAAATTATTTATTTAGAGTATAAACTACTACATTTTACGGCACTGTTAGAGAAAGTTTTGAGTAGATAATTGAATAATGACATAAAACTATAGACATTAATGATCTGAAATGTTTTAAAAAAATTTTTTTCTAATAGCTTCATATTAGCTTCACAAATTCTTGATAAAATTTCTTTTCCTAGTCTTTCTAAATTTTGTTGTAATTTTTACTTTAATTCATTATACAGAAATAGAAGAATTTGTAGAAAAATAATAAAATAGGATGTATTGAAATACAAAATTTTTTTTTCTGAAGTTGTTTCAGTTATACCATCACCAAACCATTGACAACTTGAACACAAACTATTATTAAGCATAAAATATTACATTTCATATTAATACTAGAGAATGTTCTGAATAAATAAACGAACTATGATATGTCATTTATAGATATTATTAGTTTGATATTTTTAGATTTTATTATGAAAGAGATTTAAAAACATAAAATTTTTATTGAAAATTATTAGTATATTAATGTGTAGAGTAAAACAAGAAAAAAATTGGTTTTATATTTAATAGTTACGTGTTTGCTGTGACAGGAATACTAAAATATTTGTATAATGTTTTAAACTATTATTCTTTAATTTATAATGCTGAAGCATTTAACTTTAATAAAAGACTGCAGAAAACTGCATTCTTTAATTCTCATTTAATCATTTATCAAATCTATTCATTTAACGAAATGAAGTACGATAACTAAGATTTTTATACAAATACATACTAAGACTAAAGTGGAAATAATCTGTACAGTGAACAAAAACCAATCCATAAAAATAAGTTATATAGGATTGGGAATAAAAGTTCAGTAACAGATAGTTTAAAGTATATTTTTCCAACTTCATCCTGAGTAATAAGTAAATAATAAATTGTTTCTAGAGTTTTATGTGGTTTGATTATTTATAAAACGAATAAACGTGTTTCTGGTTCACTGGAATAATAATTTTTTGTAAAATAGCATTTATGTAACTTAGTACTACTGATTAATGAATGAATGAAAAGAAATAACCTTAAGGATTCTCTTGGGGAAAAAGGGGTTCCCACAAGACCTGGGCACTGCGCCAAACGGTCTATTGTACCCAAACATGAGAAAACACAATTCCAAGAGCTCTCAAGAAAAGATGTCTGTAGCCACTACCAGCTAAATAGGTAGAAAAAAATAAATTTATGCTTGAAATATTCAAATCCCACATTTAAATTAAGAGTTCATCATCTAAAACAAAATTACTATTGTTTTTTCAATTGCTTTTATATTTTTATTTCACCTTCAAATGCGGCCTAATAATTCCATTTTCTTACTTATATATAATAAATCTTGAAAGTGAATTCAGAAATTTCACTATTAAAGTGCTTAAACAACTTGAAAACAATACGTAGAACTATCTTACGTTATTAATTGAAGGAAACTTGCATAAACCTTGTTTAGTTATAAGTAACAGTTTTTGCCATCTTTTAAGAGTTTTACATTTTTTAAATCATAATACATTACATACTTTCTGCTGGAATTTTTCTATTCCATAACTTTTGAGCTTGTAAAATTCAAAGGAACCTGTTCAATTCCATGTCCTATTGATCGGTATTAATAGTAGAAAATCTTTTCGCAACTGTTTATTCAGCATTGGCTAATTCAATACTTCCTTTATGTTAAAACTATTCCATAATAATAACTAATAATTCAAGAAATCATTTAGATAATATCTAATTTCCAACGGCACAAAAGTAATTCTTATTGATGAACTATCTACTCCCTTACTTTAAAAATGTGTCTCATATTTTCCTTGCAAGTATATAATTTGTTTTAAAGATTCTAATCTTTTCCTAAAATTACTTGTAAAATTTCAAAGAAAACTTTTAAAAGAACCATAAGTGTTATCCCTTAATCTCCAAACAATCATCCCCTCGTCATGATAATATTAAAATTTAGAGATAAGATCACGAAATGGTTAACATAAGAAAAGTAAAAATTGGCTAATAAACATCTTTATAAATCAACTTTTTCCCATCATTACCTAATTTCTACCTGCTATTATCTTTATATTAAATCAAATTACTGTATTGTAGTTGATTTCCATGATGAAATAGTTCTACGTTCTTGAAAAGAAAAGTAAAAATTGGCTAATAAACATCTTCATAAATGAACTTTTCCCCATCATTATGTAAGTTCTACTTGTTAATATCTTCATTAAATCAAATAACTGTATTATAGTTGATTTCTATGGTGAGATAGTTCTACGTCTTGTTCGCAGACAAAAAAATTATATAATAGGCAAAAAAAAATGCCTCCCCCCCCCCCGATGTTTTGATCGGATATTATTAGGTCGTGCTCGAAGGTCTAATGCGATTTCAGTTTTTAATTCCAACGTAATCGAGACTGTCCATCATTCTGACCTTCAGGTGAAAAGCGATGATTGCCGAGGATGTCAGACGGACGGAAGAGTAGGACAAGCCATCTTCTTCGACGACAACACTCCACTCTCCGGGCCTCGATCGACTCCTCACCTTCGTCTTGTCTTTCACGTGCAAAACAATATAGAACACACCATCCGTGTGCTCCGGGACTCGAGCTTTTCATAACGCCTTCACAATAAAGGTGACCCTAAGAAGGTAAATATGACCACACCTTGTCTGCATGCAACTGGACTGGACTCTTTTCTTTGGTGCTGCATCAAGGTAGGTTCCGAATAGCTACCTTGTTCCATCCGTCAGCGGAATATGGACTTGTACTGCTGTTCCGTCTGCCTGGCAACCTTGTGTTCTAATCTTGTTATGGACAATATCAATTTGTGTATAGATATTATTACGGACTACAGAGATTTCATGGCATCCCTTTTTTACATTTAGCGCTGGACTCTAAAGTATTGCACAATTTTAAGGCCTGATAGTTTTTATCAGCCTGACACAGCCGAAATCATGTAATAGTATTACACAGATGTGTAAGTACTTGAAATATTTTTCTTTTATGTACTATTAAACAGATTTAAGAGACTTTATTGAGTGGTTAATCACTGAGAGTG
This sequence comes from Pardosa pseudoannulata, assembly GCA_032207245.1. NCBI lineage: Eukaryota > Metazoa > Arthropoda > Arachnida > Araneae > Lycosidae > Pardosa > Pardosa pseudoannulata. The sequence goes on from CM063503.1 coordinate 73,307,493, forward strand.
TCGCTCACTTCCTCATTTGAATAGGTGAGTTAAGTTATTTTTTATATGTTTAAGTCATATTTTCAACAATTTTTTAGATAAAGGTAAGTTTATACTTAATTTATTTTCAAAGAACAAAACGGGCTTACCTTGGAAATTCAGTGAAGTAGGTAAAAAAACAAAAGATTTCCTTATTTAAAGTCTTTTTTTAGTATTGATCAAAATGAAATGTATTTCTTGATTATTCGTATTAAATATTATAATATGTAGTATTTTAAAAGGTCTTGATTATTGTTGTTTAAAAATAAGAAATGACATGAACTGATTCTGAGTAATATTGTTTAAAAATTTCACTTCTTTTGAATTCTTCAAATCAAAATTAAATCAACAAGAAAATAGTTACACTAAACTGAAAGAAATTTTGACTCTTTACTGTAGTCTCTTTCAATGCCAGTTTATAAACATCTCTTTTGTTAAATAACTCTTTATTAAAAAACAGGCAACATTTATCAGTAAAGAGCAAATACGATTGCTTTATCTCTTACAATCATCAAAGAAAGGAGCAAACTGTTTTATATCTCGATATATATGTAAATAATGTACAGAAATATAATATATATTATACATGCATATAAAGAACAATTTAACTTATAAATTTATCCCTCATCGACAACTTTAGAAAGTATATATAACTGATTGGAGCCTCATTCTTTAAGCATAATTTTATCTCTATTATAAAAAGTAAAATTCCATTAATCTGTCAAACCACTATTTTTCTTTGGATAACATCTACGCTATCATCCTGAAATGTATTCATTAACTAAACACACATTAAATGCTTTCAACATCCATTTTTAAACTGTTAACGAGCACTAACAGGAAATATCTATCTGGCTTCATGAATAAATATCATTAGATATCGTGTCAACCAAATATGAATATTATTTTGAATTACACTGTTTGCATTTATAAATGAGACTTATTTACTGAGTTTCCCCATAAAGTTA
>CM063503.1:73313478-73318478 GCA_032207245.1 Pardosa pseudoannulata
TTTAACAATTATATGTATATGTATATATATATATATATATATATATATATATGTGTGTGTGTGTGTGTGTATATGTATATGTATATATGTATATATGTATATATGTATATGTATATGTATGTATATGTATGTATATGTATATATATATATATATATATATATATATATATATATATATATATATATATATATATATATATATATGTATATGTATATATACATATAAGCATATGAAAGCCATGCGTATTACTTAAGTACTAATTTAATTTTCTCTGATTGATTTCTTAGCAATGACTTAAACGTTTATAAACATAAAAAAAATAATATATGACTCCAAAAGCTTTGAAAAATCATTTTATTGTAGACATTCATTTAATCGATTTATGTTTCAAGGTTTAAAAATTGATGCTTCCAGGAGCAGATACTTAATATTTATTTTTAAAAATTTTAAGGATTTATTTTTGCTCAATATATTACTATTCAATAGATTTTTAAATTTTGAGCCTTTTATTATTTTTTTTGAAAAGCCCTTAATGTATGAAAGATTCCAAAAAGAGGAATTGAAGTTATAAAAGTAGAATATGCATTGAAATTTTTGAAAAAAAAGAGCCTTTTATTCAAATCCTGTTTTATAAAGGCTGTTTGCAGTAGGATTAAATCGACAAAAGTCCTTTCCGTGATCATCTGTGATATTTATCTAGCGGTATGATTCAAGTAGAGACAAATTTAAATTCAAAACTGATAAAGCGTTCCACGACAAATACTAAGGAATGGTCTGAAGTCAGTGATACTTTTAACCAGTTGGAACTATGCAATCTTTTTTCCGTATGTAAGAAAAAATTTCAAATTCATCTTTACACTGAATAATATCTCTAGGATGATTTTAATTAGCTTAATTCTAGTTATCATATTTTTTCTACCAGTTCGATTTTATTTCATGCATTTCGCTCTATGAAATTTACTCTAACTGTATATTAAAAGTAAATAAAATTGTAAAATATTTATTTTATGATGTTGCATGTTTTTTTTATATATCAAAGATGCTTAATATAAGGTTGTCTTATTATGTATATACCAACAAAAATATTTTTTCTACCAATAGTTTATGTGTTAAGAAAATTTCAATTTGTTTAACCCTAAAATTTTATCATGTGACATTACATAACTGCATATTTTTAAAATCTATTCCTTTGCTTAAAGAATTCAGAACAATTCCATGCTAAAGTTAAAATGACCTTTCTTCAGATAACAGTTAAATATAAATATCTATCGATATACGAAAAATCTGCAAAACACTTAACACTTCAAGTCAAAAATAAAGTGATCTCTATGAAGAACCTGAATAAGATTTTTCTTATTTCAGCTAAGTCTACATATTATACATTATAACTATAAATTTAGATATGAGCATAAAATATCTCTAGAATACTCAATACAGTAAGAATTATTCTGGACAATTTATTATCATTTGGGGTAAACATTAATAAAGATAAATTCATTTAATGTATCATTTTCTAATCTCTTAATTTACCGGAGTTCATTTTAAACACTAATACTTAATTCATCGTAATGACTCAAAAACCAATGTTTTTATTTAAGGATAATTTAATTAACTACTTCAATCAAGTATACATTTAATCAACTTTTATATTTCTAATGGCGTATAGTATAAGGAAGATTGTTATTCATTAATTATATATAAATATAAATATAAATATAAATATATATATATAACAGTATATAACTTATCTAAGCCAAAAGTGGGTACTTAGAAGTACATTAATGTAAATTATACTGTATTCCCATTGTTAAACCCTTCTTTCCTTGCTTTTACTATGCAGAACTATGAATTATCCTTCACATAGAACTTTTATTACTGCTTTGCGTGACTTAACAGAAAAGGTATATTGCATTTAAGATAAAAGGAAATTTGGTAGTAAATATATCCCCAAATACCTTCCTGTTTTATTTTGCTTACGATTAACGGGTCTAAATTATGTAATCTTGTAACAAAACATAATAATTTGAATAAAATAGGATAATAATGCTCTGCATATATTTAAATCTCCATTTAAAAATCAGAGTTTTGGAATATTGCATACAGAAAGCTATTTTTCATCTTTTTACTATACAAATCCATTTAATGTTAAATGAAACTTTTAAAGCCCCAATTATTACAAAAAATCATCACGTGTATTTAGCTTATCCCTTTCACTCTGTCTTTTACACACATAGATATGTACTATATTTGCATATCTGTTTACATGCATGTGTATATATACACATATGTATATAATATATACGTATATTACAAGGCGGATCTAATCCAAAATATTGTCTGGAGGGGGAGGGGGATCACCAAAGTAAACCTTAATCATTTAACAAAGTTTTATAAGTTATACTAAATTCTAAAAAAATAGAAATGCACCAGAAGCAGAAATTCCATTTTAATAAATTGTTTTATTGATTGTTTTTACAGTACACTTATTTGGTTGAAATACATAAAATTCCTCTAATACTTAATACCTCAAAATAATTTAATTTAAATGATATATAGGCTGGAAATGAATTAAAATTTCACATTTTTTTTCTTTGACAAATCATTGATTGCATCATTTGTCTTAACTTCAATATTCCATGAATATATAACAATGATAAAAAAGCTCTATTGTGTGTCTCAAGTTTCAGCCTTCGTAAATTTTAAAATTTAGCTTATAGGTTCAGGGGGCTCAAGCTCGACATTCCCCATACATTTCCCCGGTTGCGTGTCTGCATATACAAGAAACATGACGAAAGCAAGTTTCGTCACTTTCTTTTTACTTGGAAACTTTATTGGTGAAAAAGTACCACATAACATCATGAACTATATACTTTGCTTTATTTTTAGACATAGTCATCACCAATAGTAAGACATTTGTTGAAACGTGCACTCATATTGAAGAAAGCATTCTGGCAAAACAGGATGATATTCGATATAAGGAATTGTCGTACAGTCTCTTCCTCCTCAGCATTGTTTTGGATGGGAAGTCCGGAGAGTTCGGCTTTCAGTGCAGGGGAAAGGTTATAGTCCGATGGGACAAGATCGGAGCTGCATGCCGGGTGATCCAATCTTTTCTTCTTTCCGAAGTGACGAATCTGATACTGTGTGAACCTTATTGCATATGGTTACGCATTGTCTTCCAAGAGCACATTTAATACCGGATAATAGGGAGAACTTTCATTAGTGACCATGTTCTAAGTACATGTCTGTCATCGTGATTTGTACTCAAATAGCCTCGGACGAGCCAGTCTGTTGCTCATCCGACTTTTTCGGCGCTTTGCGCCTACGCCATCCTTCCTCTCATACTAATTCCGTAATAAGTAATGGGTATGGATTCTTATCGCGAGTGTTTGTTTCACCTAGCCTAACATTTGTTCTTTCAAAAAAAGAAAATAAAATGACAAAACGTACTTTCGGAACTTATCTCATATATATTGAAAACTAACCTATTCGATGCCCAGGGAAATTGTTAAATCCTCCGTATAAATGAATTCTTCGTATATGTGAATAGTAGTCGTTTTCACTTATAACAAAACAAAACAAAATAAATAAATAAATAATCAAAAATTATTGTTGTTTTTCTGTTTTTTTTTAATAAATAAACGTAGTTTAACTCTTTTCCTTAAAACAACATATGGATCGTACTGCTGGGCCTAAAATGAGAAACTCGTATCACGCAAGTGATGATTCTGTCTGGCCAAAAGTGAAAAGTTCGTGTCAGACACGTGATGATTCATTCTGGTCAAAAGTGAAAAGCTTGTATCAGTAATAAAACAGTACCCTTTACAAAATTTTGACTAATATTATACATTATTCACTTATAGGTTATTCAAGCAATAAATTCTACATAGAAAATATTTAAACGATTGAAATTTTTTACTTTTGTTATATAACCAAAAACATAGAAATAATATTATGTGAAATAAAAACATTTATAAATATTTTTAATGAAAATGAAATGAAATATAATTATTAAATTCTGTGGTTTTATTAAATAGTAAATATAGTACTATTAATGTCCACTGGTTTGTTCACAATTTAGCCCTTGATGAAACTGCTTCTAGTCATGACACGAGAAAAGCTTTCATTGAAAGTGACACACACAATCGTCACTCGATTCATAATACAAGAAGTTAAATGTAAAAAGGATATTTATACTAATATCTGTCAACTATATAAAAAAAAAATGAAATTTTTCTCGACTTCATTAAATACAAATTGTTTCTTTATTCATTAAACACAAACACAAATAAATAGAACGAATACTTTTTATAAAACACTTTTAAACTAAAATTATATTAAATGTGAAGAAGAACAGAAAACGCGAATGAAAGACTTTTACCACTTTTTGAAGAATAACATAAACAAAAATTTTGTAGCAAAACGGAAGAAAAACATAGTTAGATGCTAATATGTACAGCACAAGTCCGTTCACGAAAATATTTTCTTCTTTCGTATAACTGAATAAAATTTACATTTGAAAATTTACTTAGGGGGTTAAACATTCTTTCGTATGTTAGAATATACGCATAAGTGAATAATTCATTACATAGGTTTTATAGGGTTTTAAAAGGAAACGAGAAGTACTTCGTCCAACTGAATATTTCACATAAATAACTTTTCGCTTTATATTTACCGTATTTAAGCGTGAATAAAGATATAGATGACATAAATATTGAAAAAATTAAGATACAAATTCTGTGTTTCATACATGTAATGATTTTTACTCTTGAAGGAAATGAAACGTATGTTTGAAACAAGACCGTAGTTAAGGAAAGAAGCAAAACTGATGAAACCTTACACAATAAAAATACCGCTGCATTTTTTTATATTACTCCTATTAAGCATCTTTTATTTATAAAACAGTGCTAATAGCTCTATTCATTAACTGGGCACTAATTTTTAATTCTCAAATTACAGACTGCGGATCAAATTAATATATATATATATATATATATAT
>CM063503.1:73323478-73328478 GCA_032207245.1 Pardosa pseudoannulata
AATTGTTGCAGTAATAAAATGAAATGACATTTAAAAGTTTGAAATAAATTTACATGGAGGTATCTAGGCAATTATTAAATATCGGCTTAAATTTTTGTTTGGCAATATATTTTTGTTTATTGGTTTATTATATATAGTTCTCTAACAGAAATGTAAACTATGTTACTTAAAAATCTTTTCAAAATTGTAGTTTGGCTGGGTCCTAGATATTTGTCTTATTTTATTAGGAAACAATCCAACCCTGGTGAACAGACTATATTCACCGTACCAATGTGGGACGATGTTGTAAATTATTTAAAGGCGAGCGGATTTCGAACACACCATGCGATAATGGCACTAGTCACTGCCGACGGAAATCTACGAGACCATGATATTCAAACTGATTTAGCGTTGGGACAAAATAAATTTGTAATACTTTTACTTCCGTTTCATATTCTCATTAATTGCATTCTTTATATTTGTGTACAAAATTATGTGCGTTATTTATTTATACTCCCTCGTATGTACTTTAATAACGTCATAAATAAAATAAAGCTGTTAACAAGTTATTCAAGTTATAGTTCACTACAGATAATTCTTTTTTCGGGGATTTTGGTTTGGAAAGTTAAGGTCAATTTTTATCACAAGAGGGTTAATTATACCGAGACCTACTGCTTAACTTTTAACTATTTTCATTTAAACTAATGAACTTTTTGGGGGAAAGTATGTCTATCTATTGAGAAAATTTCAAATTGAATATTACGTATTCGACAAACGGATTTCGGGCTTCACGGAATTGAAATACCGTTTTCCCCAAATTTATTGAGATCCTTTATAAATGTGTGATCTACCTTGTCTAAAAAGAAATTCTACACACTATTTTACTAATTGTCATCTGTTGAGGATAGTCCTTGAAAAATTAGTTTTGTGCGCGAGTAAGCATATATACTGAATCTTATGTATAAAAATAACTGTCTCTTAAATAAATAAAGTAACATCAACTGTACACTGTAGTTAGCACTGCAAACTCTAGACTAAGTAGACTAATTTAGTGTCTGATCATACTCACACACACACACACACAAATTTCCGTTTGAGAACATGCAATGCCGATTAACTGAGTATAGCGGATAATTTATTGACGCATATCTGATAATTCCTTACCCTGGCAGTATCAACTGCTATACAAAATTGTTAAATAGTGCTAGGGAGCGAAAGGTTAAAGAAATGGAACATCTGGTAAAACAGAAATATAATCTAAAGATGAAATAAAGAATTATTCTTCAGATAATCTAATTAAGCTTATTATACAGACACGCAAGCATGAATATTTGTAATGTAGTCTGTAATGTTTGCCTCGCTGAATAACTTTGTTGGCATGAGATTTCAGCGATGATGAACCCCCTCTCACGTCGGTCCTGTCTTCTTTATAGTTGAAAGAACATCGTCCTTTCGTGCCGGAAATTATTTGGACTGATATGTTCCGCCTTGTTTATGAAGTGTCCAGTTGTTGAATTTTGGACTTAACAATAAAAAGTAAATAAAATCTTAGTATAAAACTATATTTGTCTCATCTTTCTTCACCTAAAAAAATAAAAAGCCTTTCATACTCGGAAGCTTATACCTACCAATTAATTATAAATCAATCCGTGCCACAATATAGTGCACCGCATTATTTATCAAATTTATAACAAATCACAATCCCATGTTTTAAAACCTAACACACACACATAAATATATATTGGGGTGTTTTTGGTCCAGTAAAATCTTATATAATAATATTCATGTTCGGTAAAGTACAGACATTAGACCATTCAGCTGTATTAAGACTATATCACGTGGAGGCTCTAAGAATTGAAATTAAGTCACATAAAGGAACTATATAAGATTAGTTCAGCCAAGCAGAAAACAATTTTGTGTTCTCGTGGTCACCAAAGTTTGCCAGAAAGAGAAACAAAGGATTTTCGCCAAAGGATGTCATTTTAGGTATACAATATATTACCCCAGACCTTACAAAATCCGCCGAATAAAACAGATTCAGTTGTTCTTGAGTCAGGCGAACACCCAAACAAACAAACACAAGTTCTACAGTATTATTTTAAGTATACATATATTTATTCCAATAATATAATTCCATACTTATCTAGTATTTAATCACAGGATGCGAATACTGTAACATTACAATGTAATTAAGAAATTCTGAGCAAACACTGGTAAAGAACATCTTCCTCTTTACCATCATAAATCCTCATGTCTATTTAAAGCACATACTGGAGTGAGATAGCTGATCATTGAAACTCATCATACGCCACTGTCATACATATACACATATATGATCCATTAAATACACACACACACACACACACATATATATATATATATATATATATATATATATATATATATATATATATATACACTTATACATATATGTGTGTGTGTGTATAGTATGGAGCAGTCAAAGCTGTTTTCTAAAAGACCGTATATTTTTTAACCTACCATCAATTTCATTCCTTCATTGAAAATAAAAACAATAACTATCTTATGTATTTTCCTCAAAACCACAAGACTGGGTTATGAATAATATATCATAGTTTCGAATTATGAATATGAAGGAGAGCTGATACGAACTGCAGGGATTTTTCGAGAAACTAAAGATATTACGATGGCGACACATAATTCACGGTCTCATAAAATAGAGCCTACCATAGTCCAACTCATCTTTTATAAAATATACCTGATAATAAATATTTTTTAGAAATTAATTTAATTATTAATCATGTTCAATTACGGAGAATTGTGTTTAATTCTTGCATTTTACTGAAATCAGAAATGTCAGAATGAATACTTTGATTTCCTGAATGACAGTTTTACTGGTATAGCAATATATATTGCTAACGTAAGGCACAGATAAAAGTAGCTGAAGCCAGACAGCTCTTCCGCAGCTATGAATGATCTGCGTTAACGTTTCGAGTGATCATTAGCTATAAAACTTTCAGATATATTTTCTATCATATGAAAATATACCTAATAAAGATATATCATATAAAGATATATGATTACTTAGACTGATTTGGCTTATGTATTACATATTTGATATGTTTCATGCTGATACGTTTGTAAAAACAAATGCATTCCAATATATCGATCTAAATTCCAAAATTATCACATTAGATAGATTAGTACTTCAAATAACAATCTAAATATTCTACAATATCCTACACTATTTTATTAACTGTCCATATATAGAAAATTTTCCTCCCTTAGTAAGGAAATTTATACCTAATGTTCACTAAAATTTAAAGAGATACGTATTGAAGTAATTACTCCTTTATATAAAAGTGACATCTAGTTTATTAAAACAGAAAATTCTTTTTCTTTTTTTTTTAAAAAAAAAAGGAAAAAAGAATTTTTATTTTTTTATTGTCTTCAAGTAAGGACGTTAGGTGTTAATGAATTAAAAGTCTGATATAGACAATTTTTTAACAAAGTTTTCTAGCATTAGAAACTTAATAAATAAGTTAATAATAATAATAATAATAATAATAAAATAATAAAAAAGATTCTGCATAAGACATTTCGAACTGCCATCAAGTAACTACGTTCGGCTTTGGCTTGGCTTGGAACTCTACAACCTACTTTTTTGCTACAGAAGGGCTAATAAGACTGGGACCTACTGCTTAAAGCAGATTTTGAATGACTACGAACATCAATGCCATCAGCACAAAAAAGTTTTTCTCTCTAAATAAGGTAATTGTACTCAAAGTTTGCAAACACAAGGTAAACGGAGAGAGATACGCATTGAAGTTATTTATTAATTGTGTATAAAGGTGTCATAAACTTCACTAAAACGAAAAGTTCTCCCCAAAAATATATAGATTCTTCCTACTATTTTATTAATTGTCATCACGTACGGATGTTTGGTGCTAATGAGTTAAAAGCAGTCTTATTCCTCCTGTAAAGGTCTAAATGGCGAGATATACAGCCTATAATAGAAGAATTCCTCTCTAAATAAGGAAACTTGCACCCAGTGTTTACAATCCCATGACAAACTAAGAGAGATAAGAACTTAAGTAATTAATCGTTTATAGAGGTACCAAATCCTTTACTAAAAAGAAAAATTCTTCCAAAAAATATACAGAATCTCCACACTATTTTATTAACTGTCACCAAGTAAGGACGTTCGGTGTTAATGGGTTAAAAGGCTAATATAGACTATGTTAAAGAAAAAACTCTTTTTCCTCCTATAAAGGGCTAAAGGGCGAGATACACAGCGTATAAAAGTTTTCCTCCCTAAATAAGGAAATTTGCACCCAATGTTTACAAACACATGACAAGCGGAGAGAGATACGCATTGAAGTAATTACTCAAGGGACGTCAAAAAGACCCACCCGGAGAGGGGGAAATGTGGTCACAGGCAACCCAGCGATAAAAATCGAATACAATAGACCTCCCGCTACCACTGACAAATTGTTACCCTACCACTGCGGCCCTAAACGATCGGTGAGGTTGTTTTGGGGGGCTGGGGTTTCGCTCTGCACACTCCACCGTACAATGATGACCTGGAAAAGTTGAGCGGAAACTGAACAATGTGCATTATGTCGGTCTTTGATTGAGGATTTGTTTTGCGGATTAAATGCAGCTACGCAGAAATTTACGCGAGTTTATTCAATCCCATGCTCCAGGCAAGGTCTCTGTGTACAGAGAGAGGACATCAAAAGGAAAGAAATGGGGGGTGTCGGGCCTATTAATAAACGCATGAGACGCTGCGCTGAAAGTTCGGCTAGCAAAGAAATAGTGGGATCTAATCATTACAGTCCGTTGTGTGTATCTAATGTGGATATATATACATACATGGATTTTATCCACATTTGCTCCCATTTAAACATACTAAATTGAAATAAAAAGGTTGGTATAGGACAAATATTTTTCTAATTTTTGTTCATTCTTCTGGATATAAAATGAATCATTAAGTTTAGCTTAATGTTTCCCTTTTTTACTGTTACTTGCTTATGTATGGC
>CM063503.1:73330978-73515978 GCA_032207245.1 Pardosa pseudoannulata
TTACTTCCTCTATCCCAAAACATGATATACACGCTTAAAGATGTTCAAGATTAGCAGATGAAGTGCACAATTTAGTACTCAGGCAATCTTTTTTGCAAAGGACATATAGCTTAAAATGATGCAAACATTTGTTTTCTTTAGGCAAAGAAAATTTTTATTATGATATAAATATTGGTTTTACACTTGTTTTAGGAAATGCGATAGTTTTATGAAAACAGGAATATATTGAAAAGAAAATTAAGAAATTCAAGCAATTAACTAATAATAAGTGTAATATTGTGAAGTAAAAGTTGATTCAAATTTAAAAAAAGCCCCTAAACCAAAGCAAGGCATTGTTAATAAGTACTGTCAAAGATAATGGACGACCATACAGGGCCGTAACTAGGGAGTGGAAACGGTGGCAAACAATACCATGAGAGAAATGAGATCCGAAAGAGGCCGATTCGCCTCTAGGAAAAGTTGAAAAATAATTTTTTTTTATTATAAAATCCAATGTGTTTAAAAATTATATTTTTATGAATTTTCATTTTTCTAAAAAGTACTTCTACAGACTAAATTTGTTATGTATTCTTACAAAATGTTTATCAAAACTCCTGATATGCTTTAATGTAAATCCAGGTATCCGTTTTGAATTTTGAATTTATTAAAGTTATTAAAACTAAATTTAAATTTAGAAATTTGCCAATTTTTTATCAAAATTCAACGTTTAAATTAAAATTATTCCCATAAAAAAACTATTCATTTATCAGCAAAATATACCCTGAAAGTGTTCAAAAATATTTTTAAGTATCAATAAGGTAAAAATAGAAGGAAAAATTAAAAATAACGTACTAGAAACAATTTAGTAAAGAACAAAATATTTTGCGAGTTCATTCTAAATGTATGATAGAAAAAAATCCTGTTAATATATTTTCTGATTACATTTGGTGGTACGAGAGCAGACCAGTTTTTTCCACTGGAGCTAAAGGACCTAGTTAAGGGCCTTGAGCATAAAGTTTAATTTCATTTTAAATTAATATAAATTTTTAGCTTTATAAATATAAACCGCTAATACAGAGTGACCTTAGACTTACAAAACTAACTTTTATTGTTTATAATAAGTTTTATTGAAAATTTAATATATCATTATAAATACATCTATCTATAAGTACTTTAAAATGAAAGTTAAGTATTAAATATTTTGGAGCTATTAACACATTGTGTGCGGGACACGTACTAGTACGTTTTCTGACGATTGATACTTGAGAGCGGGTCACGTACTAGTGCGTTTGATAGGTTAGTGTAACAACATGGTTTGGTTGTGGGTACAAAAATAACGGTATATACAGGAAAATGAAGCCGAATGTTCTTGTCTACTACATAGATTCTGAAAAATTTTAGACAATTAAAAACTAGTTTTTACATCACTCGATGCGGAAACACAGAACGGGAAGATTGAAAAATCAATTTAGATTTAAAATTAACTTTTTATTTATCCTCGCGAAAATGATATTATACATATGTATATATATATATAATATATATATATATATATATATATATATGTATATATATGTATATTTATATATTATACGTATATTTTGTATATATATATATATATATATATATATATATATATTATATATAGAGAGAGATATAGATATAGATAGATAAATAGATAGATATTTGTTTATATATTTCAATATAAAATACGAAAAGTTGGTTAAAACATTATATAATTTTTGATCTATTGAGATTTAACTGAATAACTAAATATACGCTCAAAACTCCCATACAATTCCGCTGCGAAATGTACCCGCGCACAATGTGTTAATTGTTAAGGGTTTGAAAATTAGCTTTAATAAAAATGGTTTTCTTATTCACATAATATGGTCTTATATATTTACACACAATATTACCAACACACCTTTTAGAACTTAAATGAAAATTAGTTCTTATCCTTAGCATTAGTAGAAAATATAACTAAAAGAAATAATAATAGCAATGAAAATGTCCATTTTTCCAATAAAAAGTGTATTGTAGAAATTATAATAGTGTTTTCTATAAATGTTGTATTAGTTCTTTAAAGCAAAGAAATGCAAGTTATGTGCTTTATAACATACTGAATTTAACTAACTGTTATTTATGCACAATAAGGTAAATAGCTGATGTGTTACTAAGAGATAGGATGATTTAAATGCGCATGGGGAGCTTAAAATATTCATGAAATACAAAACAGTTTATTTAAGGAAAACTTTTAAAATTGTGAGCTGTAACTATTTTATTGTGCGTTGTGATAATAATTATACTCATTGTCGAATGGCGGATAATAAAGTACTGGTTTTGATTTTCAGTTATATTTCGTGAGAGAAAATATAAAATTTTAGCAGAATTTCATGCATTTAAAGTCCACAGTTCACTATCAGCAAAAGCCAAGATATTTTGCCCTGTATATCGTAGTTTAGAATAATACTAATTTTCAACTGTATCGTACATTTTAATATTCTAAAACACACTTAAAAAGAGAGAGAGAAAGCATTATGAGGGACTTAAATCTATAGTATGAAGTCATTTTTTAGACAAGTAAGTTTCCTTAACCCTTTCGAAGGCCGTGGGAAGATTACTTTCCACCTACATTAACTTACAAAATACACCTGTGGAAAGCGCAAATCTCATTATAATATTTTGGTCTTGCTATAATACCGATGGAATGACTGATTCCCGCTTCAGTTTTGAGCTGCCATTTACTATTTGATCAACTTAATATAATTAGTATTTCTGTGTGAGAAACAAATGGACCACGAAAGGGTTAATGGGCTCTTAACCATTTCAAGATGTGGAAATCATAAATGATATGATTGTATCATTGTCTGAACTACCCCCCTTCCCTCGGAAATTATATTATTTAAATAGAAATTTTCATCTGTCAATTAAATATGTTTGTATAAATTGTTGTGTTATATAAGAATAATACATAATGATACTCTGCAAAGCAAGAAAATATTCGTAGGCTAATTCAATCATAACTATTTTCATCTTTAATAAGTCTGACCCAACCCGAAATTATTTTCTGGGTACGGCCTTGATCATATATGAGTCTCTAAGACAGTTGATACACCTGCCAGGTTTATTAAAAATGCTAACAATAAACGGTAATAATTATTGGTGCAAGAAATTAAGAAACTCTTTAATAACTGAAAAGAATGTAATTCAATTTTACAAAACACAAAAAATATCCAATAAATGGAATTGACCAAATTGGCTTCTAAGCGACACGTATACTGTCCTGAAAGGAGTATGGAAAAATAACTGATTCTATAAAAGAAGTATTCTTTTAAGACTAATATTAATGATACTATTTGTATATGCTAAATTGTAGCCTGGTATTAGAGTTAAATTTATCCACTGAAATGTTTGTGTGGAAAAGAAAATAGCTGCTGCAATGGATTCAGGAAGAAAACTTATAACTTGCAGAAATAACTTTTACAGAACTGGAAGGTTATACACTAAAAACTGAATGAAATTATGGCAGCAGTTGGTTTATTACGATACTGAATTCAGGCATTAAAATCTGAAAACTGTATTATTTCCTACACTGACGTACGATAAAGGTCATAACTGTTTTCAGAATTTAATGAAATGTTAACTGAATATTTTAGTGATTTATACACACATTGAACTAAAAGGTTTTAAATACAAACATTTAGAGATCACTCTTTTTTATAAAGATTTTATTTTTTACTTGTATTTTTGTTCTTGATTACTTGATTCCTTGCCAATCAACTATATTTTAGAAATTATTATTCTTTTGATTCTATGATTACTTAAGAGATGTATATCTACAATTAAGCAAGTAAAATTGATAACCTTACATATTTTTTTAGTTAGGTGTGTTTCCTTAAAGTCAAGACTGGATTTATAAAGAAACATTACGAAAAGAATTACAATTCTAAAATTTTCCCTCTCAACTAGTATATTAAGACGTGTGAGCTAAACACTGTAAATTTTATAAAATGTGAGTTTATATATAATAAATAAATTTTTTATGATTTATTTTCGTGATAAAATATTTTATAATTTTAATGCAAGCTGCAGCAAAAGAAATTATTGCTTAAAAATGAGTGTGGAATATGTGCATTTATACAATAGTAAGAGTAAAGTAACTAAAAATTATGTTCTAATAACTGTATCGGGGTATGAGTTAAGAAAAAATAATGTTTTAAGTAATTTTTCTGAGGGTTTTCTTATGCCATTTGGTCAAACAAAGCATGATTGAACCATACCCTACTCGTATTAAGGCAAAGGGGTGCTTCTTTCGTTTTAACGAGCATCTCAAGGGTGAAAGTACGACTTTTGCTCAAGTGGGTCCTCGTAATTTTGAAGCAGGAAGCCAACAGCAAACTCATAGACTTGGCCTGTTACCCACATAGGTATTGATTGAGAACTTGGAGGACATTGTGACCATATTTTACATTTTACGTTTTCCAATCACTTTTAACGAAATTGGGGGATCTTAGGCCGGTTCGGGATCTTAATCCGCAATCTAAATTTACATCTCTAGTAATAATCATATATAACTGCTGAAAAATGTAAATAATGCGAAAAACAGTTTATAATTCATACTATTTTTACATAAAAATATTATTTTGGAAGCTATGATTTGAAAAATATTTGAATAAAATTGGCATAATAGTAATTACCGCAAATTGGTTTTGTAATGTATTGAAAATTACCACGTTTCAACTATTTAACTATAAATAAGTATGCAACATATAAAATTTGGTAAGAAGGCTTAAAATTACGATTACAATTAGGCTGTGAAGTTGAAAACTAGTAGTATACACCGTTCATGTAGAAGTTACATAAATAACGGGAAAAATCAAGTTAAGATTTTTAAAACGAGGCACTGGATCATCTATAGAATTACACACCATTAAATCACTTGTGTTACGTTTTATACTAAATGAATAGAGAAAAAATTAAATATTTGATTCTAATGAATACTAGAGATAAAAATGTGCATGTTTCTTTTTTTTTAATTGTAAATTTTAAGGAATAATCTCGGAAATATTAATTTAGATGTTAAAATACAGTGACTTGATTATAATATATCTAGAAATATAAAGTAAAAAAAATGATCACCTTGATGTTTATTAATATTTTCTATTTTCATCAATATGTCTATTCGTATTTTAAATAAACTTTAGACATGCTAATTTTGTTAATTTTTTTATTAAAGAGAATAAGGTTTAAATTTTATGAACTACACCAACTGATTACTCGAATTAGAAAAGTGTAACAAAAGTTATTTCTCAGTCGTTTATAAAATGTTAAAATTCTAAATATTTTCCTATGTTCGTTAGTTTTATAACCAAATAATAAGAATAAAAAGGATAAATACATACTTTGCTTTCTCAAAATTCTAAATAGCAATTGCTTTATTAATAAAATAAAGTAGATTTATTAAGAATTAAAACCAATTTAGTATAATGCATTTTGAAATAAATGTTTAAGTTTTTACACTACATTGAATCAACTAGACTAGATAAGAATATTTAAATAGGATATAAACTATCAAAGGATATACCATTTTGTTACTCAATACTATAATATATTTTATATTTGGCTTTGAGAATTTCCAAAAGAGGCACATTCACAAAATTAAATTATAAAGTCCCTGCTGCATTTAAAAACGTTTACAACCAAAAATTCTACTAAAAATTGTTTCAAATTTAAGTTGTTGATATTTTTGAAATAATTCATTTAGAAAAAACCCTAGGAGGAAGTATGAAGTAGATTCTACAACTAAATATGTAAATGAATATGTAGAAACTAAATATGTAGAACGTCATATCTATCATCTATATCTTTCTCTCATTCTCTCTCACTATCTATCTATCTATCTACCTATATATATATATATATATATATATATATATATATATATATATATATATATATATATATATGTGTGTGTGTGTGTGTGTGTGTGTGTGTATTTGAACATTCATAATATTATAGAATGAAAATTCGCTAATATAAATGAAATTATTTAAAATGCTCCATAAAAAACTTATAGCAGTATATTAAACATATATATTTTCTCAAGAGATACTTTTGTTCTAATTTTTATTTTTAAAAGTTTTATAAGTAATCTCCTGTAAGGAAGAACTGGAATAAATATATGAAATACTACTTTTTTCGTTATAGAAATATAATATTTTTTAAACTTTACGTTTATAAGCTGAATATTTTTTAGAAAATTTTAGAATATTTTCTAAAAAATTTCTAAAATATTCTAACTTCTTTCTGACACCTAAGCATTTTAAAAATTTCCCAACTTTACTTAATGAAATATAATGCACATTGTGCCTCTAAACAGTTTGATTTATTGTAACATTTTTCCTGAGGCTAGCTACGTGATGTAACCACTTAATTCTTCTTTGAAAAAGAACCAGTTAGCTGCAATGCTAGGGATCAATTAATGTAAAATAAATCATTTAAAATACCCAATAAAAATTATGAATATTAGCATATTTGAAAATTGAACATATAGTTTCCCAAGAATAACTTTTCCTTTGATTTTCAATCATAAAAGTTTAATATGTAATCCTTTGTAATGAAGAGCTGAAATAAAAATATTTAGTGTTATGTTTGTCTGTAATAAAAATATGCATTTATAAGCTATGCATTTTTTAGGAAAGTCACCCTTCTCTAAAACATTCCAACGTCTTTCTGACACCTAAATATTTTAAATTATTCTCCAGTTTACCCAATGAAATATAATGGATATCGTGTGTTTAAACAGTTTGATTTATTGTAATATTTTGCTCAATCCTGGTATCGTGATATCACCACTTAATTCTTGTCCGTAAAAGAACCAGATTGTTGTAGTGCTAGCGAACAACTAATGTAACAGAAATTATTTAAAATGCCAAACAAAAATTATAAGTATTAACAAATTTAAAGATTGAATGTATACTTCCGCAAGAATATTTTTTCAATTGATTCTCATTCATAAAGTTTAATACGTAATACCCTGTAATAAAGAGAAAAATATATATAATGTTATTTTTGTATTTACGATAAAAATATACATTTATAAGCTGTGTTTTTTTAGAAAAGTCATTCTTCTCTAAAACATTCCAATGTCTTTATAACACCTTATTATTTTAAATTACTCCCAACTTTATCGAATGAAATATAATGCAAATCGTGTCTTTAAACGGTTTGATTTATTGTAATATTTTCCTCAAGGCAGTTCATGATATAACCACTTAATTCTTTTCTCTAAAAGAGCCAAATTGTTGCAGTGCTAGGAAACAATTAATGTAACAGAAATTATTTAAAATGGCCAATAAAAATTATAAGTATTTTATAAGTATTAAAAAATTTAAAGATTCAGTGTATACTTCCCCAAGAATAATTTTTCGCTTGATTTTCATTCATAAAAGTTTAACATGCAATACCCTGTAATGAAGAGTTAAAATAAAAATATGTAATGTTATTTTTGTATTTACGATAAAAATATACATTCATAAGCTGTGTATTTTTTAGAAAAGTCTTCCTTCTAAATCATTCCAACGTCTTTCTGACACTTAAGTATTTTAAATTATTCCCAAGTTTACCCAATGAAATATAATGTACATCGTGTCTTTAAACGGTTTGATTTATAGTAATATTTTGCTCAATCCTAGTTTCGTGATATCACCACTTAATAAGAACAAGTTTATTGCAGTGCTACCGAACAATTAATATAACTGAAATGATTTAAAATGCCCTATAAAAATAATAGTATTAACAAATTTGAAGATTGAATGTATACTTCCCCCAGAAATAATTTTTCCTTTGATTTTCATTCATAAAAGTTTAACATGTTATACCCCGTAATGAAGAGTTAAAATAAAAATATATAATGTTAATTTTGTATTTACGATAAAAATATACATTTATAAGCTGTGTATTTTTTAGAAAAATCTTCCTTCTCTAAAACATTCCAACGTCTTTCTGACACCTAAGTATTTTAAATTATTCCCAAGTTTACCCAATGAAATATAATGTACATCGTGTCTTTAAACGGTTTGATTTATTGTAATATTTCGCCCGAGGCTGGCTGCGTGATGTCACCACTTAATTCTTCTCTGTAAAAGAGCCAGTCAGTGGCAGCGCTAGCGATCTGAGATGCACACAAATGACAACAGATAAAACAAGGATTATCATATGCTTCATCAGCAAGAGAAAATATTTGCGCGTGTTTGGTAAATATTCCCTTTGATCAAATAGAAGGCATTCACTTACAATGGAAGAACGCATGTTTTCCGTTCTGTTTGGCCAAAGACAGTAAGTTTTATGTCAACTTAAGAGGTGAGCGAGTGAATTAAACTGTCGAATCTGTTTGTTTTCGGAGTATTGTTGTGGCGGCGAACTTTATCTCGTTTTAAACATTATTTAGAGGAGGCGAAGCCGATAAAATTATTGTTCTGTTCCAAGAACTTGGGAAAATGTTGGATTGTTACTTTTAAAAATTCTGTGTAACTCGGTGCGGTGAACTCAACGACAATAAGCGTTCCAAAATGTACGCGTTTTATTTTCGGGACTTTGTATAAGAAATATTCGTCGCTAGCAAAAATTTGTAATTGTTTTTAACAGTAAAGCGGTAAAATATTCGGGATATCAAACAGGCTGCTTTAAATATCCTTCCAAACAAGTGGGATTTTACCTGTTTACTCCAAGAAACCCAAATTAGATGAGAAAAGGATATTACATAGAAATTTAAAAATTCGCTTGAGAAACATGCTTGTATTTGGAGGAAGGAATAAAATAATTTTATTGGTCGTTGGTTTTAATGAGAATTTTGAAACTTTTAAAAAGTTAAATAATCAAAACACTCTACTGGCAGTAAACATTTTTGCCTATAAAACAGGATTTTAGAAAATATCTCGACATTATGTCTGAATATACTTTAAAATTTACGCAATTCTATTTGCATCAAAAAATAAAGGCGGAAAATGTTTGCGAAATGCATTGTCAGTTTATTTTCGTAAACAGTGTTTGAAATCTACGGAGCTAGATGATTAATCTATAAATATAAAAAAAGATCATGTAATATAAAAAATACAAAACAGAAAATAATATGTGATACAAAAATACCGTACCTGTATGTATGATTAGATATGATAACATGTACATCAGGATTATAATACAAAAATAGTTGGCCGTTTTAAAAATTTACTTTTTGTATTATAATTAATACAAAAAGCAAATGTTTGGAACAGCCCAACTAATCGCTATCAAGTCAGAATTTGACTTACGAATATCTAGTAGAAACACTTAAAAAGTCAAAATGATAATAATTTAATATTTGCCTATTATTCCACTATTGTAATTCAAACAAAAATACGATTAACAAAGTTAATTCATGGTATGAATTCATATTAAGCGACCCATTAAAACATTTAATGTCTCAAAAGGTAGAGTTTTTAGCGGAATTTTTCTGTAAGATGTTATAATTTAATTATTTCAAAATACAAAACATTTTAAAAGGAATATATTAAATCACTGTTTATAATATTTAACTTGAAAAATTTTATTCTGCATACATAACTCTAAAATTATTTTTTTAATCTGTTTATTTTTATCCGATTTTCTTTAATGTTTCTTTTCTCAAGGTTTTCATAAAAAAATAAATAAATGAATAAATAAAAAAAAAATTAAAACTAAATATTTAAAAAAACACAAAATTGCCAGATTTTAACAAAGAAATCAGATTGATGTATTATTTTATTATTTTCAATTACACTCTTTTAAGAGTTAATACTTAATAGATAATTATCAATTTAGATAAAGAAATTGCTAGTTGAAGCAATTAAATGCAATATATAATGTAATTCTTAAAGATTA
Source organism: Pardosa pseudoannulata (assembly GCA_032207245.1). Lineage (NCBI taxonomy): Eukaryota > Metazoa > Arthropoda > Arachnida > Araneae > Lycosidae > Pardosa > Pardosa pseudoannulata. Next base: position 73,340,858 of record CM063503.1, read on the forward strand.
TTGATTTTTTTCTCAGCATTTATAAAAATGTACTATCCAGCAAAGTGGAATTTAAAGTTTAGTATTCCGAGTAAACTGAAATGTTAGTGTTTTTCGTTTGTATTCAACTTTTAATGACATGAAATATTATATAGTTATAATAAAATGATTTATGATTACTAACACTTAACTGCCAAGGTACTATCTCACAGACAACTAGTTATTTTTTGTAATGACGTTGTTTATACACAGGCGTTTGCAAACCTGTATAGTTGCCTCTTCCAGAAAACTCAATTGGTTTATTCTTACAGGTTATTATGCTATCTGTAGCAAATGTGACATGACTTAGAAATGATTTATATTAACACATTTTGTGTGGGTACATTTCTCAGCGGAAATGTACTGGGAGCGAGCGTTTTACACGTCAATTTAAGTTATTCAGTTAAATCTCAATAGATTGGAAATTATTTAAATTTTTAATCAACTTTTCCTATTTTATGTTGAAATATATAAAACAAATATATAAATAGACAAATAAACAAATATATATATATATACAAATGTATATATAACATATAAATATACATATATATATAATATCATTTTAGCAAAGATAAAAATAAAGTTAATTTTAAATCTAAATTGGTTTTTTAATCAACTTTCCCATTCTGTGGTTCAAAATCGACTGATGTAAAAACTAGTTTTTATTTGTCTAAATTTTTCCAGAATCTATGTAGTAGACAACAACATTCGGCTTCGTTTACCTGTATATACCGTTATTTTTGTACCCACAAACAAACCATGTTGTTACACTAACCCGTACTAGTACGTGTTCAATGCTCAATTCTCAATCATCAGAAAACGTACTAGTACGTGTCCCGCATACAATGTGTTAAAAGCATAAGGGTCTCTGAGACCGGACCTGCCCTGTGTTATGGGCAAATAACCATGCCTTTCTTTTGATTTGTGTTACAAACCCTGATTTTTTAGAATGATGTTTTTAAATGGTTTGGAAATCTTTTTAGCAAATGATGAAGGTTAGATGGGGATAACACATGATAAAATTTTGGGGAATTATTGCTGTTAATATAAATATTACCGATGCAATATTAACCTTTACTAAGAGTTAAATGATTTTATTTTCAGATAGATAATAACAAACACTTGACCTGGGCAATTAAGGATTAAATTATATAATGATATAATTCTCTTATTAATACTAATGTTCCCAATATAATACCGATAAACTTTTTAAAGCTAATGCAATGAAATACTTTGAAGGATAATTTAAAATAATGAATATAGATGGTTTTATAGATAGTATTTTTAAACTTCCATTTTATTTTTTATCAGCAAAGGAAATTTGCTTTTCAACAGATAGTTTTTCAAATTTTACTTATAGTTTTAAGCTTTTACTTAATTTCTTACTATGAGAGGAACAAGTAAAGGAATAAGTGAAAACAAGACATGACTTACAAAAATTAACCGTTTTCTAAAAATAAATTTCCATATGAAGTAGTTATCAATACTTTATAATAAAAAGTACCTCTATAGATGTTATCACTATGATACTAAAATAGATTTTTACAAAGGAGCATAGTGATTATAAGTCGTTTCATAATAACTGCATGCTATCAATTGGTAGATGTTACTGCACAGAGCATGAGTAAAAAATTTCATAAAAAATATTTCAATCGAGCGTTTATATTCCTTTACTTATTTTTTCAGATGATTTCTTACCAAAAGAGGTTTTAAAATTTAAATATAGTTGAATTCTTAATATGTACAATTAATATTTTTTTTATTATTTCTTCATAGAAAGTTTTTACCGAAATATTTTATGAATATAATTTTACTCATTCAATGTTATTTTATGTTACATACAGATGAAAGTGATTTAAAACAAAAAGATGAAACATGTAAAAGAAAGTATTAATCATTTTTAACTGATATGATAGTTACAGTAACTGTCTAAAATATTTATTACAATTTATGTACATAACCTTAAATATCAAACAATTACTTTACATGATAGTAATTACTCTGCATGTTAATCGAAATGAAGAAGGGTTATTCAAGTTTATTTTTAAATTTCAATTCACGACATTCAAGATATAATGAATTATTTTTTATATTTTAAAATTTGTCCTCTTTCTATTGAGTTTTTGAATAATTATTTGTAAAGAAATATGATACTTGTCTCTGCACTCAGACTTTCCTTTATGAATTGTAAATAGCTTTTCTAAACACGTTCATAACTTCCGTGTATTTGAAATTTCTATTTTATATACAAAAAGTGTCTTTTTTTTACATTTTCATTTGTTAATTTGTGTTACAATTTATTCAGGTAAACTCACTTTTATACCAGGGTAGCATTCTAAATGAATTATAAATGCAGTTTATAGGAACTTCTCTATAAGTCCTTCTAAGTATACATTAATAATAACAATATCTACTGTATAAATTAAAAGAATTTTTTTATTAGTATAAGCAGAAGTATGTATATGTAGATAAAGAAAAATAAATCTTATTTCAGTATATATTCTCAACACTATTTTTTATTCAGTAGTATCAATCACAAAAATTGAACATTCCATGTAAATAAGGCACAAATAAAGAAAAAAAATTAGCATAGACAGCTATTTGCAGCTACGAAAGAGCTGAATTATCAATGCAAAAACGATCAAAGCTCACTGGCCGGAGAAGACTAAGCAAAGGCCGCAGCAGAAAAGCTTAGCTTGCTTCGGCCACTAAGTATCGCTCGTTTGTGCATTGATAAAGCAAATGTCAACTTTCAGCTTTTCTTTCTTTGGACCATATAATGCTGTATTCTGGAACAAAGTCTTTTTTGTTTTACATTTTCATTTGTTAATTTTTGCTACAATTTATTCAGGTAAACTCGCTTTTATGCCAGGGTAACATTACAAATGAATTATAAATGCAATTTATCGGAACTAAAGCTTCTCTATAAGTTCTACTAAGTGCATTAATAATGACAATATCTATAGTATAAATTAATAGAAATTTTTTTATTAGTATAGGCAGAAATATGTGTATGTAAATGAAGAAAAAATCGTTTTTCAGTATATATTCTCAACACTATTTTTTATTCGATAGTATCAATTACAATAAATTTAAATTCAGTGTAAATAAGGCACAGAAAGCTGTTTGCAGCAACGAAAGAGCTGCATTATCAATGCAAAAACGATCCAAGCTCACTGGCCGTAGAAGACTAAGCAAAGGCCGGAGCAGAAAAACTTAGCTTGCTTCGGCCACTGAGTATCGCTCGTTCTTGCATTGATAAAGCAGATGTCAACTTTCAGCTTTTCTGTCTTTGGACCATACCATGCTGTATTCTGGAACAAAGGCTATATCTTTTGTTATATTAATATTATATCCAGAAAAACTAAAAGTAGAGTCAACGGAAATAAGGTCACGAATTATGTAAAAACTAAAAACAGGCAGTCATTTCTTAGTCACAATGGAGATACATCTTCAGCTCTGTGAACTCAAAAGTCGGAACAGAGTTAAGGAAATTTTAGATCTTAACCGGACACTAAGCACGGACTGTTTTCTTTGTGGTTACAAACAACTGTTTTAAGTTTTACATAATTTCTGCTCCTATTCAAACTAAATTTCTTTTATATTCTATTATATTCCTGCTTATCTTGCTTGAAAGTGACATTGAACTAAAATAAAATTATTTTATTTTCAAACAAATCGATTTAAATATTATTAATCATATATTTTTGTAAAAGTGATTAACATTTCAGAGTAAAAATATTAGTTATTTTAAAAATTATTGATTCTAAAATCGTTTTGAAAGAACTTTAAAATCGTTTTATGCGCATATGTAATTTGATCATTTTTATACGTAGGAAACCCTTTAGATATGTTAGCAAAATATATTTGTTTTCACAAGCATTTAAGGAATATATTAAAAGAAAAAACAATAATATCCTAATACTAAATATATTGAATAATTTTGAATATACTCAATTTTATTGTTCGCAATCAATTGGCTCGAAAAAGTAGTATGTAATTGGAGATATATTTATGTAAAAGTGGTTAAGATTGGAAAGTATAATATTAACATTACTTGAAGTTATTAGTTGTTTGAAAATTCACTTTATTGAAAATTGTTTCATGTGGAAGTCTTTTACACAGTATTTAATCATTTTTACCTAAACATAATATATCCTACAATAATCTATACATATTTACACTAACATTTATACATAATATATCATTTAGACCTAAAAATGAAAATTCAGCGTTATCATAAGTATAAGAGGGGCATAAAACGATAAAAGAAATAATAGTGTAAAAGAACCTTTTTCCTGTATAAAATGCCTAAAAAAGGTTCTTTTATGTGTACAATTAATACGTTGCACATTTAAAAACGTATTTTAGTTTTGATTAACATTTATTTTGTTATCTATAAAGTAAATAGTCAACAACACTGAAAATATTTAGACAGGAATGCACTTGGAGTGTTTCAACTATAAAAAATTTCTTTAGGGAAAACTTTTAAAGCCATTATTAGCAATAACTGTAGTGCATATTGTGGTAGTAGTAATTATAATAATAGTTATAGAATGATGGATACTTAAAAACTCTTTTTGCTTCTCATAATATCAAATCTATATGTGGAATAGATACACTGAATTTTAAAGTCACATTTCTCTCAGCAGAAAATCAAATTTCTCCTTAAAAAGCATACAGTCAGACGTCATTATAAGGTCAATCTTTTATAAGATGACTCTTCATATACAGTCCCTTTTGAAAAGCCCGACTGAATGATTAGGAATTCTTTATATTTTGTTACATCTTACATAGTCTCACGTTAAATTTATACTTGCTTATATGGTCACTTTGATTTTTGTACTTCTGTGGGAATCATCCACGAAACAGCTGCTAAATTGTAGGAGATGAAATGGAGTTTGTAACTATTAATAATCATCTGGCAATTAATTTAGAAATGTCTGTTACAGAAATTGTTTCAGAAGTTTTAACTGCTAATGCCGCTGTGGAAGTTGTGGTAATGAAAGCGAATATGATGACGAAAATGAATCAGTGTCACAAGAGGATGACCTAAATATCGTTTTTTAGGTACTCAAATCGACGACAGAATCAACTGAAAACCATTTCAAAACTGTAAGACTTGTAGAAAAGTAGTGTTAACTTCTAAACTATGAGGAAAAATAATTTATTAAGGTCATCATTAAATGATAACGTAAGTTTCTTCAGTACTTAAAATATGTGTTTGTTATTTCCTGGAAGGTTAAAACTAGACTATAACTACACTATTAGGAATTTCCTATTTTAATTATTCTTCATTATAGTTTTATGCTTATTAATTTAATTTTTATAATATTTCAAATATATAGTTCAATTTCAGTGCCTTAAATTAATTTTTACATATATGGACGTCCGCTTATAAGGTCAGCTTTCTAAAGTCCGCAGAAGTGGCCTTATAACGAGATCTGACTGTATATAGCTTTTACCTGTAATCTAAGTACCACAAAACTGAAATGACAGTTAAAATATTTATGACAATATGGACGATCTGCTGATTTAAGACGATGTCCCATCGCTTTTAAATTTCCCTCTAAAAAAAAAAAAACTTTCTACAATTCGCTTACCATCTAATTTCCACTTGTCGAGCTAAAAGTTTCCTTCCTCCCTTCTGCAGGTAGCTAGGGGATTCGGAAAGACGGATTGCCGCCGATGAGATCCTACGCTAAATGCCGGCCTGTCTAGCCCCCACCTCCGTTCAGTCAATAGCGCAGGAAGCAGCTTTCTCGAACGTCCACAGCTCGGTATCTGGAGCCAGGAAAATCAGTGCAGCGAACTCTTTGACCATTTGAGAGACTGCAGATCTTGTACAGTAATTTGTATAATAAAAAAGAAGATAAAATTTGTACACATTTTATTTGGTTTGTTTTTATTTCTGTTGCTCGCTTCTTTTATTACGTTCTCTCGAAACTGAAGCAAATATTTTTTGATAATCCAGGTCTATTTTGGTTAAATATATAACTGAAAACTAAGGATGCTTTCAATCAAAAACACCAAGTATTTCAGTAATAACATGTTTAATGAACCCATTGGATGTAATTTTTATACAAATTTATATATCTATTTAAACTAACTTAATTAGAAGACGTTGTTATAAAATATATGCTTCAGTGGAGTAACTTTGTTAAATACTTGACGTTTATCTTAAGAAATAACACGAAGCAGTATACAATAAAAATTAGTCTTAATAAGCCTTTATTTACAAAAATACCAATTAAAGTAACTATAACAAACGTAAATTAAAAAATAATTTTCTTTTCCCAATATTAGTTTTTGATAACTTATAGAAATACGCTGTTTTAAAATATATGCTTCGGTGGAGTAACTTTGTTAAATACTTGACGTTTATCTTAAGAAATAACACGGAGCTGTATATAATAAAAATTAGTCTTAATAAGCCTTTATTTGCAAAAATACCAATTAAAGTAACTATAAAAAATGCAAATTAAAAAAATTAATTTTCTGTTCACAATATTAGTTTTTGATAACTTATAGAAATACGCTGTTTTAAAATATATGCTTCATTGGATGAACTTTGTTAAATACTTGACGTTTATCTTAAGAAATAACACGAAGCAGTATACAATAAAAATTAGTCTTAATAAGCCTTTATTTACAAAAATACCAATTAAAGTAACTATAACAAACGTAAATTAAAAAATAATTTTCTTTTCCCAATATTAGTTTTTGATAACTTATAGAAATACGCAGTTTTAAAATATATGCTTCAGTGGAGTAACTTTGTTAAATACTTGACGTTTATCTTAAGAAATAACACGAAGCAGTATATAATAGAAATTAGTCTTAATAAGCCTTTATTCGCAAAAATACCAATTAAAGTAACTATAACAATTGCAAATTAAAAAAAATAATTTTCTCTTCCCAATATTAGTTTTTGATAACTTATAGAAATACGCTGTTTTAAAATATATGCTTCGGTGGAGTAACTTTGTTAAATACTTGACGTTTATCTTAAGAAATAACACGAAGCAGTATATAATAGAAATTAGTCTTAATAAGCCTTCATTAGCAAAAATACCAATTAAAGTAACTATAACAATTGCTAATTAAAAAATAATAATTTTCTGTTCCCAATATTAGTTTTTGATAACTTATAGAAATACGCTGTTTTAAAATATATACTTCAGTGAGTAACTTTGCTAAATACTTGACGTTTATCTTAAGAAATAACACGAAGCAGTATATAATAGAAATTAGTCTTAATAAGCCTTTATTCGCAAAAATACCAATTAAAGTAACTATAACAAACGTAAATTTAAAAAAAATTCTGTTCCCAATATTAACTTTTGATAACTTATAGAAATACGCTGTTTTAAAATATATGCTTCATTGGATGAACTTTGTTAAATACTTGACGTTTATCTTAAGAAATAACACGAAGCAGTATACAATAAAAATTAGTCTTAATAAGCCTTTATTTACAAAAGTACCAATTAAAATAACTATAACAAACGTAAATTTAAAAAAAATTCTGTTCCCAATATTAACTTTTGATAACACTCTGCAATATAATATGATTGACTGGAAATATTTATCTAATTTAAATTACAATATACTTTTGAAGAAATATGATTTTAACCTACTCATTTAAAACTTAATAAAAAATATGGAATACTGTAAAAAAGGTGTAAACTTGGCTTGGTTAGGAGCTTGATGGTCTACTCTTTTACAACACGAGGGCTAATGAGACAAAATTGTGTAGAAGAATTGGGAATTGTGTGTATGCGGTTAAGGTTTAAACCTGAAAAAATCCTATTTGCAAACATTTTACGAAAGCAAAAATTTAGTTATAAATATTTGCAGATGCATTGTAATACATTTCCGAGCAAAAAATATGTGGGATAACTTTTACTTTTTAAAGACTTATTCCCTAAAACTTGGTCATTAAAGAATCTGAGAGCATCGTCAGGAAATCTGATCATAAATTGGATACCTATTTATGTTTTCCTTGTTTCTCTGCTACGTTTATGCAATTCAATTGCAAGATTGCTTGCCCCATTTATTGAGAAGCAATATAAATATTCCTTATAATCAATCCAGTACATAGATATACATTTAAATTGGATACATTTTAAATGTCGAGGAAAGGTGCGTCTGCCGTCCCGGATTTTTTTTTTTTTTTTTTGGGGGGGGGCGTCTTAAGTTTTTATGTTTATGCACGTAATGTAGTGATAAAAAACACTGAATGGAAAATTAGAACACAGGCTTAAAAAGGCTCTGGGGCATTTCCATATGATGTCAACAACTGCCTGTATAATTTCTAAGCTGCACATTCCTCTAGTAAGCTTGAACTTTAACACTAGATTGCCCGAGATTTCTTGTATACCTATATTGCCCCAAAACAGTCAAAATGACTGCATTGTGAAAAAATAACAAATATGTAAAGAATTTTTTTTAAAGTAATTTTTAATATTATATAATAAAGGAGGGCGGAAGTAACTACAATTATTCATAAACCCATTTATATGTTATAGAAAAAGTCATCAAATTCTAAGAAATTGTGTCATTATATTTCATAATTGTTTTTCTAATTGAAATTAAAAAACAGTCAAAATGACTGCCTTAGGCAATCTAGTGCTAAGAAGTTTATAGTATTTTTATGCTAGGTTCTGTTATTGACACATGAATCAAACAGGGTACATCATTCAGTTAATTAAAACATATGTTTGTTTGTTAGATGTAAGTTGGTTTTTCATTCATCGTAAGATATTTTGGTCTTCCAAATCCTTTTAGCTATCTTTCGTCAATTAAGTGAATGTTGATTATAAATTTTTGTTGAAAATTTGTACGGTGATTATTCCAAAAAGAGGGAGGCACCCTCGATAGTTGCACGTCTGCCACTGTAAATGGGGGGGGGAGCAAAGGCTATTTAAATTCAGGAAAATTTAAATAAATATGATCCTATACTAATTTCAGTAATTTAAGAAGCGTGGAAGTAAGAAATTTCCTGTACTGTTTGAATAAATTAGATACTCATATTTATACTACATGCAAAAATAAAATTGTTGTACACTAAAACAATAGAATAATTACAGGTTTTCAGATTACAACAGCTAAAAAATATATTAAATTACGAATACAATATTATAAAATTAAATCATTTACTTATTATGAAAAATTTCGATCAAAATAAATTGAAAATTCTTATCTTTAATTTAAAGCCAAAATATGTATTGATAATATATCAATTAAACAATTAGGACAGAGGATAAAAATGTTATAGAAATACTCATATTGTTTTCAAAATTTTTCTGCTGTAAAAGCTGAAAATCGATTTTGCCTCGTATGACAATTATAAAAATATTCATTATGATGTCCCAATTTTCAGTTATAAAGAAATCTATGCAGAAAATATTGATCCTTTTAGATTTAGCTCACAGAGTGTAACTGCCAATATATGGTTAAAACTGCAGAAATGTAACATATTTAGTTTTTTTAGTAACAGTGCGTAAAAATTTTAAAACAATGAAGTTGAGAAAAAAAAGTTTAAAGTGTAACGATGATTCAGTGGCTTGCACCAAGCCACACAATAAGTATTATAAATCAACAGCTACTATTTTTTCGATTTTGTGATTTCTTGCATAATACTCAAAAATGTTTAATTATCTAGAAACTTTTAAAAAAGGAAAATAATCAACTTTTTTTAAGATTTCAGGTTTTTTTTTAATTTCTGAAAATTATGTAATAAATTATCTTTGAGTTAGCAATTGCTTAATTTAAAAGTTTTTATTTCAATGACTTGTATTGAAAATAATGAATACGCTCGTGTATAATTCTCACCCAGTATTTTACTAGAAATAAAGATAAAAAATTATATCATTAATTTTCATTACTTTTCATTGTGTTTTACTTTCACCTTTGAATTTACGAAATTATCATGAAAAATTATGTGCACATGATTCAATTTAATATAGTTTAAAAATTTTCTTATAGTGAAAAATATTTCAACGACTTATTGCATGACAAAAAAAAAATTAATGTAACCAGTCTATTTTTGTTAATCATTGAAGAATATATAATAATCTTCACGTTTGAAATAATTATAAAACATTTACCTTTCTTAACGAATATTGTTTATATAATTAATGGTGTTATCATTAGAGACCACATTTAAACCAGGCAGTAATAAAGGAGGTCGCATAAAGTGAAATATCTATAAATGTGACTTCAGTCAAATGTATTATAGTTTTTGTTTAGTTTTAATAAGTTATTTAAAAATAATATTAACCCTAAAATTATTTATTTATTATTGAGCGTAGAAAGTTACAGTATAAAACATTTTTACATTTATATAAGTGTAATAACTTGTTGTAACAATATTTAATTTTAATGAACAATTATATATTTAAATAGCACTTTTACCCTTTCAAATAAAAATAATAAAGTAGAATTATTTTTAAATAAGTTTATTACATTCAAAAGTAAATACGATAGGAAAATAATAACGTTAAGTTATAAAAAGCTAATATAGCAACAATGTAGTTTTATTAATTTTCATATTGTCATAAATTACATAAATATTAATTAATAAGGGCTAACTTTTATGATGGCCACAAAAAACTCCTTAACAGCGCAAGTTCCCCACCGATGGTTTATACTTTACAAAACATGTAAAATAAAAATAATAATCTTTTAAAATTATTTTTTGATATTTCAATAATTTTTAAAGATAGTTGGTTTGGGTGTCAGAAAGGCAGTTAAGTCATCTCCTTTTGCAAATCATAGAGAATCGAGAAGAAAATTTATTATCATGTTTTAAAAAAAAATCTTGTTTTTAGTTTTGAGAGATACGAATTATTGAGAGAGTTTTTTGGGGCTTGCATGGCAAGCAACATAAAACTGGCGGCAGATAAGTCTTTTATAATGATAAGGAATGAAGTAATAACACTAAGATCTGGTGCGAAGTGTTTCACAAGGCTTTCGGTATTGGTCTCTACAACACGAAAATATCTCAAAACTTATCTCAGACTTTGAAGGGCTTAGGAAAATAATGACAAAGAGGGAGAATGCCCTCAATAAATATTTTTTACTTATACGTCTCAAATAGACTGTAGTATCCATATAACTTCCAAAAAGAGATGTTTGAATTTTCTTCATATTAGAGAATATGCAAGATGTTGCTGGTAACTTATCTATGACAACAAGAATAGTTTATAACTGAAATGAAAACTACAACTAAATATTTACCTTATACTTTTGTTTATTATGGTATGTAGCTTACGTTTGGATGACAAGTAACATAAGAATATTACTCAGCCGTGCACAAAATTTTTATTTTGGGTTTGAATGGATCCCTAATAAGGCACAGGCACCATTGAATATCCATTCAATGTCTACAAAATCCAACTCATGTCCAGGTGACATTGTGGGAGTCCGATGGATTCTGAGTATTACCCGTGTGCTGTTATGGTACTATCAAGAAAAGAATTGCAGTAAAAAACAAAACTACTAAACATTTAACAAATATCTTTGTTTATTATGGGTTGTAGCTTAAGTTTAGAAGGAAAGTAACACAGGAATATCACTTAATTATACACAATTTATTTTATTTTGGGTTTAAATGAATCTGCAAAAGCCCACAGGTTCTGTTGAATATCCAGTGGCTGCTTACAAAATACAGTTGATGTCCAGGTGACATTATGGAGTTTTCATGCATGCTCAGTAATACCTGTGTTAAGATACTATCAAGAAAAGCGTTTAAATGAAAGTCAAAACTAAACATTTAACTCATATCTTTGGATAATAGGGTCTGTAGGTTACTTTTACATGAAAAGTATCATTTGAATATTATTTTATTGAAATCAATTTTGATAATTTGGGTTTGAATGAATCCATAAACCACACAGATTGAACTCATCATCCAGTCGATGTCCAAAATACCCAGATGACTTCCAAATGATACTGTAGACATTTAACAGATATTCAACAGAACGTTTATATTTTCAGGAATAGTATCAAGATGCACAACGACTCTATAATCACTTAATTTTACAGTTATTCTACCATAATTGTTAAACTAATCTTCACAGGAGCTTAAAATAGCTTAAAAAGAAACAAATGATAGCTATTTCTTAAAATAAATGCTAGAATCTTACTAGAATCTAAATTAGATTCTACCTAAATCCAATTATGACAGACTTTTTTTTAAATTTGTCAAATTCAAATTGATATATTTCAAAAATTTATTTAAACTCCATGGTTGATATATTTTACAAATATTTTTTTGATATATTTTCTTTGATTTGTAGTCAAGATTTATAATTAAAAAAAATTAAAATACTTCCCACTAAAAAAAAAATCATCCAAAATAAAATCCAATTTTTTTATTTTATGAGTTATTAAAAAATTTCAAAGCAATATTTACTTGCAAGCAATATTTTTCTAAATCCCAAAGACAAATTAGTTTAATATACTTCTCTTCACAAAAGCAAAATAAGAGCTATTCGTTCATGAGTTATATTAAATTTAAAATACATTAACACGCCTTTAAATTTGAAAGTTTCTAATTTTTTTAAATCTGAAATTTAAAAAATAGTCAGCATCTGTTTATATACATAGAAATTCCACTATACGCATATATTTTTGAAAAAAATTGCATTGCAGACAAACTGTGGTATGCTTGTGTGTGTGTCCTAAACCTCTTTTATAAATATATTTATGGTCATAAATTAGAAAAGATTTATGAAGTATTTTTTCAACACGACAAACATTTATCTTTCTACGTTCATTCTTATAACTCAACGGATTTGCTGCCCATATTGGTACAAGTGTATCATAAAGACCAGCATTGCACCCAAAGTTCCCCACCCGACTAATATTGAATGTCCTCGGGGGGAGGAGGGAGATTTTTTTCCCTCCTAATTTGGTATTTTCCCCCATTACATACATGAACTACTGAAATATCACAAGAGTGAACGATGACAATACTGATACTGTATTGTAGTAACAACGAAGGATAAGTGAAATTAAACAAGACTGAAAAGTATTAGTACTCCCCTTTTTTTTATTTGTGTTTCGTTCTACATTGATTACTTCCCTTCGTTTCTAAAAAGAGAATTATTTAAATCGATTCTTAAAAAGAAAAATGTTATTCTAAAATATCACAATTTAGGAATTAAGATTAAAAATTTCAAGTATTAAGAGAGATATGTCTATAGACATTTGTGATTTAGAGTAATAATGATTATATAAGTGCAGAATAAATTGAAATCTTTTTAGAGCAAACGCTCATGTATATATATATATATATATATATATATATATATATATATATATATATATATATATATATATATATATATATATATATATATACATACATATATATATACACTGTCACGTTGATGTTAAACAAACAGAGGGACGTAAATAACGGGAACGCAAGCTATTTATTTAGCACACAACAGCAGGATAATAAACCGAGAATTAAATTCAAACTGAGCTACTCGCTCTTTTATACCAATGTAGAATATTCTAGAACACCATTTTATTAATTTAAAGAATATTCTAGTCCTGTCTAGATATAACGGGAACTAAATTAAATTAAGACAGCTTCAGCATCCCTTCTGGGTTTCAATCCGGGGACCTCCTGAACCGCAGTCTGATGCCAAGTGCCACTTGCCACTACAAGCTGAGATTTATATCCATGCTGTATAGAGTGAAGCCGTTAGGCAAAGAAAGATAGTAGAAAAATTTGAAGATGTTGAGTTCATTCAGATAATTGATTTTTGGCGCTCTCCCCCCAAGAAAAGTTTTACATTCGCTTATATAGTGCTATGAGGGTGCGAATGATCCAGCCAATGAGAGTATTAATGTTAATCAACTGATGACTCTTCGAAGTGAAATTTAGTTACGAAAGAATTCTTGAGCTAAGCTGAAATTGATTTGGTGTTCCAGGAGTTGCTGTAGGTTACCACTTATAAAAGAGAAGCAAAGACATTTCTCCAAAAGTTGTAATTTTAGGGACAGAATTGCCAAGAGTTTATTTTAGAATATAATCATAATTAAGTTGGTTAAAATATCGCTATATATATGCATAGTAAAAGTTAATAATGAGAAATTAAATACAAAACAAAAAGCTAAACGTAGAGCTGAAAAACAAAGGTTTAATGATGATGTGCCTCATCAGCAATACCCACAAACATCATTAAACAAAATGACTGTTTTTGTGAGATATGATCTGTAAAATAAACGTGTCTTGCTATCGTACAATCCTTATAAGGAAAAAAAGAGAAAGAGCTCCACCTCAAGCCTAAAATGCTAAATAAAGAAGATAGTTAAGATAATACTTAAAGAATCTAATCAGAAATTCAGCATTCATAGACATCTTACTAACGCAGAAATATTATACCATTACGCAAAACCTATACTATAATCCCCAAGTATAAAATGAGTTTTGTTAATTAATTACTTTATGGAAATTTATGTTATTAATGTTGCTAATTAAAATATAATTTTATTTTTTATTTTATATATCTAATTATTATACCCATTATTAAATAGTTATTAATTAATAATTAAATCTAAAACAACTAATTATGTGTTGGTGAGGTAACAAGATATTTAATTTTATGTCGCTTATCACTTATTTTTTATATGTTTATTTTTATAAACTGTCGAGCATAATCTATTAATTCAAATTAACTGATTGATTATATTGTTTTAAATATATACTTGTGATATTTTACTTTATGAATTACAATATAATAGGAAAAATATATGTTGACAGATTTATGGATTCTTTGAGTTCTTCTCTGAAAGAAAAATAAAGTTAGATAATAATCAGTTAATTCCTCAAAAGTGGTACAGTGGACTCTGCTTAATGTTATCAGTTTAGGGCACCATGATTTGGATTACAATAACCAATTGATAACAATACAAGATATGCATAATTAGATAAATTTACCCCCCCCCTTTAATTCACACGAACTATTTATGTACTGTATATTATTTTTTAAAACATAAGAATTGTATACATAATTTAAAAAATTGACTGTCCATTGTTGACTGTCTACAATTTTTTCTAAGAAGCTCATTGATAAATTGTTCGTAATCATAATCAACCTGTCATAACGATTTAGAATTTCGATCTTTTGTTTTAATGTTAAATCATTTCGCTTTCTGGCTTCCATATCGACAAGCTGCATGGAGGCGAGCAAAGCATAAAATGTGAATACACTCCTTCTCAGTTCCGATAAGAATGTGTTGCCTTCTGCTTATCTCTCAACCATTGACCACCAGCAATGTGTGCGTATTTCTGAAAAATTCCAGGGACGGGTATTTAAATCATCACTCCTTTGATCATTCTCCATTTCCGTATGTGGAAGAGGGAGAATTCTCGAAAATTCGAACAACATCGAAGGGAAGAAAACAATAGGTTGCTTCTTAATACATTTGGAATATTCCACTGCCAGTTAAAATGGGGGTTCGAAAGCTGATAACATTAACCGATGTAACGATCACATAAAGCGGTAATTTTAACATAAAAATGAATAGAGAATATCAGGACTAAGTGATTTCGATAACAATAAGCGATTGATAATATTAACCGCGATCACATAAAGCGGTAATTTTAACATAAAAATGAATAGAGAATATCAGGACTAAGTGATTTCGATAACAATAAGCGATTGATAATATTAACCGCGATCACATAAAGCGGTAATTTTAACATAAAAATGAATAGAGAATATCAGGACTAAGTGATTTCGATAACAATAAGCGATTGATAATATTAACCGCGATCACATAAAGCGGTAATTTTAACATAAAAATGAATAGAGAAAATCAGGACTAAGTGGTTTCGATAACAATAAGCGATTGATAATATTAACCGCGATCACATTAAGCGGAGTCCACTGTATTAACTTTTCCAAACAGAATAGAGAAAAATTCAAATGATAGTTAAATATAAAAATCTAGTAAAAATATTTAATAAAAAGTGTTAATGTCAGTTTACGTTAGTAAGATAAAGCGGTCCAAAATAATACCAAAGATATGTTTCGAATTTTCTATAAGATCAGTAACCAATTACTTAATCATACTATTATTCGTAGAAACGTTTTGTGGCCAAAATAACCTCTGATGCTTTCAATGTTAAATCAATATTTAACCATTTTTTCCTTTAATACGAATTGTCAGATTTAGTACTATAAAATGGGAAAACAACTTCCCAGCATGTTTATATTATTTTTTAAAGTCTGTTTATTAAACTTTATACAGCTGTGTTAAATAAATCTAATGCAACAAAAATAAAAATAAAATCATTGGGAAAACATATTTGTCTAAAAAAAATTGTTCAGAATAAAGGAATTGATTAGGATATATTGACCTAATGACTAATGTAGTGCATGTACCGAAGTAAAATAAATACGCAAAAAGCAGGTTAATAACCAAAAAGATGTTTTTAATATCATTCAAATATGTTTTGTATTTATAGAAGAAGGAAACACACAATAAATGTAATAAAATAAAAAAAAAATTATGATATGAATACAAAAAATATTGAATTAATTACTTTCTTTTATTGTTTTAGAGGCAATTTAAACAAATTGAAAATTTGTTATTCCATTCTTGATAAGAACTGTAAATTTCTTTTTTTTATTTTATAACAGATTTATTAAAACTACTCAAGATATTCCAGTTTTCTTAAAAATTTTCCATAAATTCTGTTATGTTATCACTATGCTGAGACAGACTGTGCCACTTATTAAATTAATTTCTTAATAGTATTGTTAAGTCAATAGCAACTGAAAAAAAAACGCAAAGCATGAACTATTAATTTAACGTATTGTTTTTTAAATAGTAATATCATTTTGAAACATTTTCATAACAGAAAAATAAACTGATTTAATGATTTATATATTATATGTAAAATTAATAAAGAGATAGGCCATTTAAATTTACATTTTTACACCATACCGAAATTATTAGTATCTAATAAAAAGGTAAATATTCCTTGTTAAATTTATTTAATCTCTTTCAGTATCGCTAAATCTATTCAAACTGAAACTTGTTAAATATATACATTATTTATTTCTAGGAAAAGCTAATACGTTCAACTCTTTTCTCAACTTAGATTTCAAATATATATTGAGGTTTTTTTTTTATTTTTTTATTTATTTTTTTTTATTTTTAATGTGATAATACTAAAATAAATTTCTCCCTTCTACTTTCATTGATTACTTGCATTAAAATTCGGCATCAAAATAAATCCAAAAAATTAACTTAAAAATCAAGTGTCTTAATAATAAAAAAAAATTACAAAATATTATTTTGTAATCCAAAATTATCAATGAAAAACCTGGAGGGACAAAAAGGATAAAAAGGAAAGATTTGATTTGATTGCACTTTCAGATTTACAAGTGATATGAACAACTTACAGTTCAAATAGGAAATTTTAAATTCAGTAATGTAATTTCTTTACTATAATCCCTTTGTAAATTATTTTTCAACTTACAATGTATACTATCATAAGATATAGGCTTATTGGTAGTTTTTCTGAGCTAAATATACAAGATCTCTTTCAAAATAACTCTTTTCTCTACTTAGATTTCAAATATATATTGAGGGTATTTTTTCATTTTTTTTTTGTAAATTTAATTTGATAATGGTAAAGTAATTTTCTCCCTTCTACTTTCATTGATTACTTGCATTAAAATTCGGCATCAAAATAAATCCAAAAAATTAACTTAAAAATCAAGTGTCTTAATAATAAAAAAAAATTACAAAATATTATTTTGTAATCCAAAATTATCAATGAAAAACCTGGAGGGACAAGATGGATAAAAAAATAAAGGTTTGATTTGATTGCACTTTCAGAATTACAAGTGATATAAACAACTTACAGTTCAAATAGGAAATTTTAAATTCACTAATGTAATTTCTTTACTATAATCCCTTTGTAAATTATTTTTGAACATACAATGTATACTATCATAAGATATAGGCTTATTGGTAGTTTTTCTGAGCTAAATATACAAGATCTCTTTCAAAATAACTCTTTTCTCTACTTAGATTTCAAATATATATTGAGGGTATTTTTTCATTTTTTTTTTGTAAATTTAATTTGATAATGGTAAAGTAATTTTCTCCCTTCTACTTTTATTGATTGCTTGCATGAAAATTTGGCATCGAAATAAATCCAAAAAATTAAGTTAAAAATCAAGTGTCTTAATAACAAAACAAATTACAAAATATTATTATGTAATCCAAAAATATCAATGAAAAACCTTGAGGGACAAAAAGGATAAAAAGGAAAGATTTGATTTGATTGCACTTTCAGATTTACAAGTGATATGAACAACTTACAGTTCAAATAGGAAATTTTAAATTCAGTAATGTAATTTCTTTACTATAATCCCTTTGTAAATTATTTTTCAACTTACAATGTATACTATCATAAGATATAGGCTTATTGATGGTTTTTCTGAGCTAAATATACAAGATCTTTTTCAAAATAATACGAAAATAAATAAATTTACTCTCGATTATGTCATAAATGGAATGAATTGGTATGACGAGGGGAAAGATCGATTTTTAAATTTGCTCTTGAAAGAACAGCAGTTACACACGTTCTTGTGGGAGCTACGGATACCAGTTTTTCTTTTACTTTTAACATTCTGATTCCAATTTTTAACTAAACAATGCAAAATTACCTTAATGTAATTTAGAGTAAGAATTTGTTGTTGATTTGTCTCCAGACAAATATATATGACTCTTATGTGCTTAAGTATTCAAAATAACAAGAAAAAATGTTAAAGTGAATTTGGTCATACTTATTAAAAGATGATTGACATCAAGAGATGATATGATTAAGTTCTTTCCAAAATGAACCATAGTTATATCCATGGTTCTGAACACGTGATCTCCAGAATATCACTTTCTTTTAACTGTTAGGATTCCAATTTGAAATTTTGAACCAAAAAACGTAAAAATTGCTTTGATATAATCCCCACTACTTTTGTTTATCCTTACCTTTGCAATTTTTCATCCTTTTTTTGACGGTATAAGCCCTGTTCTGTTTTTTTTCTGCCACCGTGTAAAGTATCTAGACAAAAATCTATTTCACGACCCAGTTATGGCAAGCATAAATTATTTTCCTTTTTACATCACCGTAGATTGTTGAGTTTTAAACAATTGATATTAAGGGAACTTCAGTATATTTTTAAACTATTTTTTGAAAATGAAAATTCTACAAACATGAAGGCATTTTGTCACTCTATTGCTCTTTTTACATCAATCTTTATCATTTTTATTTCAAGTCAAGATGGACTTCTTGTCTGCATCAGTATACTATAGCTGTATATTTTGTTTTGGGGAAAGAAGATTTCTTGTTCAAGCTGTTGACTGTACCAAAAAATGTTTTTAAATAGCTTATTAATAAATATTAAACATAGAATGTTGACTATTACAAAAAGTGAATTTTGGGATATTTGTCTCAGACCGATATGCCAGATGTTTATGAAGTATTGAAAATAAGAAGATAATAAATTAAATTGTCTACTAGCATCAGATAAATGAAATTAGAGAATGAATATGTATTATGTTTTACTTTCCCCTTTGAATTTACGAAAGTATCATGGAAAATTAAGTGCACATGATTAAATGTAATATATTTTAAAAATTTTCTTATAGTGAAAAATATTTTACCGACTGATTGCATGACAAAAAAAAATTTAAATGTAACCAATCTGTTTTTGTTAATCATTGAAGAATATATAACAATCTTCACATTTGAAATAATTATAAAACATTTACCTTTCTTAACGAATATTGTTTATACAATTAATGGTGTTATCATTAAAGACTACATTTAAACCAGGCAGTAATAAAGGAGGTTGCACGTCGGTGAAATTATTATAGTTTTTGCTTAGTTTTATTAAATTCTGCCACTCTATTGCTCTTTTTACATCAAACTTTATCATTTCCATTTCAAGTCAAGATTGACTTCTTGTCTGAATTAGTATACTATATAGGTATATTTTGTTTTGGGGAAAGAAGATTTCTTGTTCAAGCTGTTGACTGCACCAAAAATGTTTTTAAATAGCCTATTAATAAATGTTAAGCATAGAAAGTATACTATTGCAGAAAGTGAATTTTGGGATATTTGTCTCAGACCAATATGCCAGATGTTTGGGAAGTATTGAGAATAAGAAGATAATAAATTGCCTACTAGCATCATATAAATGAAATTAACGAATGGATATGTATGTGAATGGAACAGATTGGTAGCATTAATAATTTCCAAAGCAACAACACTTATATCAGCATTCCTTAATCCATTGTGTGTAGAATTCCAATTTTATTTTACTTTTATAATTTTAATCTGAATTTTTGAACTAAATAAAGCGAAAAATAATATTAATATATTTTTCCACACACAATATAGGGTGAAGTAGAGTAAGTGTGTAAGTGAGCCAAATTCATTAATCAACCTCCTATTTTTATTTATTTTTTATTTTGGCATTTGTTACATTTACCACCATTTGTTTGTGGAATATGGCAGGTATGTAATTGCCATAACTTTGTAATTATCCACGCAAATCCAACGAGCTTTTATTTATTTTTCTCTGTTTTTGAAATTTAAGAATAAAGTAATTTCTTGGAGTTTCTCTTTTCTGCTCTTGATGTCGAATAATCCATTCACAGCAAAGGCATTTAAAAGACTGTTATACACTAACCCGCAGGGTAGTAACTATCCTTTAGTGCCCGTGGCAAAAAAAAAAAAAAAAAAAAAAAAAAAAAAAAAAAAAAAAAAAAAAACTGGTCTATCACCCCTATCACCATATATAGCGAGAGAATACGTATACATGATTTTTTTTTCTATCATAAATCAGAATTGTTTGGTTTGGTTTGAGTACTACGGTCTACTTTTTTGCAACACGAGGGCTAATGAGACCGGGACCTACAGCTTAAAGCCGATTGAACAGCTATTACATCCATGCCACATTATCGAACCCACTAATGAGAAGGCCAGCACCCTAACCAATACCATCTTTTCAATCAATATTCAGAATAACTAGCAAAATATTTTGTTAATTCTTAAAATGTTCCTAGTACATTAATTTTAATTTTCTTCTATTTTTACTTATTAATATGTAAAAATATTTTTAACAATTTCTAGAATTATTTTGCTAATAAACTAAATAGTATTTTTGAGGGAAATTTTTTTTATTTAAACGTCGAATTTTCATAGAAAATTGGTGAATTTCTAAATTTAAATTTAGTTTTAATAAATTTAATAAATTTAAAAATTAAAACGAATGCTCGGAATTGTATTAAGGTATATTAGGAGTGTTTGGTAAACATTTTGTAAGACTATATAATAAATTTAGTCTCTACAAAAATTTTAAAAATAAGAAAGTTCATTAAAAAATCATTTTTACACACAATGGATTGTATAATAAAAAAGATAATTTTCAATTTTTCCTGATTTCTACTTGGGGCGAATCGTTCTCTTTCAGATCCCATTTTCTTCATGATGCAGCGCCTCTAAAACTGCTGCGCACTTGATAGATGCCACCTTTGCCAAGCCCTAAATACGGCCCTGATAACCCGCTTTGGTGATGTAAGCGTATAACACCCGAAATCGTAATATTGAACTTGATACAGTTTTTTCCTTCAAAGGGATGATACATTTTTGGATATCAGAAATGAGTTTACAGTTATAAACTATGAGATAAGCACTGAAAGAAATCAACTAAACTTTAATAGGTGATTTTTTTCTGCCTGGTTAGAGTTAAATTTGAGTTTCATAAGATGCACTTGTTCCATTTCATCCTATATAATGCTAAAATATGAACCTGGTGATTTATCTGAGACAACTATACAAAATCTTTATTAAGTATTCAAAATAACAAGAGAATAAATGAAACTGCCCACGGTCATTAAATTAAGGAATATAATGAATGGAGTGATAGGAAATTGATATTTTTTAGTTTTCTCCTAAACGAACAATTGTTATATCCATAGTTCTCAATCCATGGTCAGCGAAAGATTAATGCTCCTTAAAACCTCTAAGCCTTTTCAAAGGTTTTACAAAAAATTAAATGCACAGTTAAAAATTGTCTCAAACGCGAACTCGATGCAATATAAAATTACTGTTATTTATTTATTTATGTTTACTCATTAACAAACATCAATGGAATTTAATGGTGCATTTTTAGAGAGTAATGCTCTTTCTAATTTATTGCGACGTTGATTTTAAAAAGATTGGTCAATTCTCTTTTGAAACTAATGGTGTAATAATGTAAGTCTAATAAAATATACAATAAAAAAATCTATGTTTAGCTCATACGACTTTAAAAAATATTCAGAATCAAAGAGTTGTACTATGAAACAATAGTTATTTTTATGAATATTAATTAAAGAGTAACGGATGTAACTTATTTTAGTCTTAAAAAATTAAAAAAATAAAATTGTTGGAAACCGGAAATTTAGAAAAAGGTATTCCAAAAAAAAAAAAAAAATTAAATACACAGTTAAAAGTTGTCACAAAATTAAACTCAATGCAATATAAAATTACTGTTATTTATTTTTTTATGTTTATTCATTAGCAAACATCAATGAAATTTAATAGAGTATTTTTAGAGAGTAATGTACTTTCTGATTTATTGCGACGTTGATTTCAAAAGGATTGGTCACCTCTCTTTTGAAGCTAATGTAATAATGTAAGTCTAATAAAATACACAATAAAAGTCTGTGTTCAGTACATACGACTTCCAAAAATATTGAGAATCAAAGAGTTATAAATATAACTATAAAACTATAGTTATTTATATGATATATTAATTATAGAAAAACGGATGTAATTTAGCATTTAGAATAATTAATTAAAAAAAATTAAAAAAATACAATTGTTAGAAATCTGAAATTAAAAAAAATACCGCTGTTATGGCATAAAAAAAATTTATTATTTCTTATTATTTTAATTGAAGTTTAAAGTATAAAAAAATTCTATTTAATATAAAAATTAGTTTCTTGTTTACAAACTAATTTTTCAGGTAAATGGATTCAATTTTTTTCACTTTTATATATATATATATATATATATATATATATATATATATATATATATATATATATATATATATATATATATATATATATATATATATACATATATATATACATATATATATACACATATGTATATATATTTATATATTAAATATATGTATATATATATATATATATATATATATATATATATATATATATATTAATATATATAAATATATATATATGTATATATATATATTTAAATATATATATATATATATATATATATATATCACATATATAATAATTTTATATGTTATATGTATATATATATTATAAATATATGTATATATATGTATATATATATATATATATATATATATATAATATATATATATATATATATATATATATGTATTTATAAATATATTATAAATATATATATATATATTATATTATATATATATAAATATATATATATATTATATTTATATAAATATATATATATATATATATATATATATTATATATATATATTATATATTATATATGCATATAATGTTATTAAAAAACGTATTGTTTCGTATAACAAAACTAAATATTTTTTTATAATGTTAGACCTTTATTAAGGATCGTGGAAAAAAATAATACAAAAACAAAAAGGTACATTTTGCTTTATATTGAATCAAATATATGCTGTTCTAATCCATACTTTTACTCGAGATGTACTGTTTCCTCGTAGGATTTCTAGTAGATAATTGCACATAAATTAATAAAACTTTTTAAGGCTGATTCTAAAGTTTAATCTTGATTTAAGTAAACCAAATAACCACATTGATTCGCTTTTTCCAAACTTATAATAACAGATTTTAGTTAGCAAATTCTGTTGCTATTCTAGATTTATAAGAAATTGAATTATTAATCCATAGAGTATTCAAAAAATTTTCAATGACAAAGAAACAGAAAATTGTATAGTTGTATATAAGAAATTGTTAGCAGTTAATTGAGCATTGCAAAATTTTAATTTTATTCTCAGACTGCTCGTCTACACTTCTTTCTCAACTGGCTATCTTATCCTAAAACTGTAGATATGTTATCTCAATACCAATAGAATTCAGTAGAAAAACGTGCAAAAAGAAATACAAATAAAAAAAGTAAACGAACTGCAAAAGAAATAAAATAAATTAAATAAATGAAAATTTAAACATCTCTATATCTGCGCTCTAAAGTCACCAATTGATTTTGCTGTTTTAGCAATATTATATATGTATACAATATTACTGAAATGTGTGTATATATAAATATGTAACTCGGTGAAAATTAATCCACCTGTTACATCGAATTACGTCCTTATTGTATTTACTTGCCTGGACTTGGTGTGAAAGGGGAATCCTAGACAAATAGCTTATTGAAGAATACGCAGTCGGGTCATTCCATAAAAAGAACACATACAGTTCGTAGCGGAACTTAAACTTTTAATGAGTTAAAAGAACGGCATGTCCCTCTTTGAAATGCAGAAGACAGAATGAATCATGAAAACATGTGTGAATTACGGGGTTGAGACCAGAGCGAGATGTGGAGACGAATTCTTTCAAAGGGAAAGTTGCTTAGTCAGCGAATTTAACATGAAAAAGAACTTAAATCATTGAATCAAAGTTAATCAACCGCTAGAGACAGCTGGAAAATGTGGTGAATGGAAACGTAATTTGCAGTTATTTCAGAGTCATCATTGAGAGACTGTTAAAAGAATTTTAAGTTGCGGACACTCCTTTAAATAAGATATTTTGTGACTGGGAAAATCGATTAAAAGGAATAAGGATGGGAAAGAGGAGAATTTTTAAGAGATAGTTTAAGTATCATAATTTTGATATATTACATGTATATATATATATATATATATATATATATATATATATATATATATATATATATATATATATGTATATATATATAATATATATATATATATACATATATATATATATATATATATATATATATATATATATATATATATATATATATATATATATATATATATATTATATATATATATATATATATATATATATATATATATATATATATACGTATGTATATATATTCAGAGGGAGAGATATACAGATACGTAGATACCTGCCATTTTGCACCCAGCCATCGGTCTACTTAGAGTTCTCTTAAATGATAATTTAGCTCATTACAAACTTTATATAGCATTTAGATTGCACTGCATCTGAGCAATAAAATCCATGTCAAAAATAAAATGCACACCTTCCCGAGCGTAAACCGCCAGTTTAAAAAACTGTGAAATTTGCAACTGAGCCATCATCGTACAGTTAAAACCAATAAAGAATTACAAAAACCAATTGTTTACATCGTGACTAAGAGTCATTATTTTTTTAATGTTTTGTAATGAAAATTCAGATTTTTTAAAATGTATTATTCTATTTGTCATTCTCGATTATACCGAGAAATATGTGTCAAGATTTAGTCCCGATTGGTTTAGTATTTTTTCGGTGATCCTGGAGAAACATAAAAAATCCTTCTTCGTTATATAATAGCATAAATATATATTTAAATATAATACATAAATACTTATAAAATTATATATATATATATATATATATATATATATATATATATATATATATATATATATATATATATATGTACAAACATTTGTTTCATATATACCTTTGTATTTATACGCGTAAAGATCAAGATTTTATCATGTATTTATCCAAGGATCAACGATTCCTCTCCTTCGAATTCGATCATTCTTTTTTTTATGAATCATTTTTCTGTTCACGGAAGAATTTGGATATTCATCAGATTTCAATGCAATTATCACTAATTATATTTCACCACGTTAACGTACATATTTCCTTTGTTCAAAAGAAATAATCACCAACTAGAGAAAATAATAATATTTTTGTGAGTCCTCCTAAAGGTTTTTTTTTGAAAATGAACGTTTTGGTAACTTAATTTGGTTAATTGTTATGTTTCTTATTATTCTTATTAATTCCCAGCTCTATATTTTATCCTTTTAGTGACAATTTACATAACTAAATAGTGTTAATAGATGAAACTATAGCAAAACCTTACCCCTGACACATATTTACAAAGTCATTTATATATTTCTTTATAAAAGTAAATGTGATATTACTTTTTATTTTACCAGTACAAATATCGTGCGGAAAAAGAAAACTACTGTATTTATTATATTTGTAAACTCTTGGTACTTTAATTTTATTAAATATGTACACATATATATTTCAGTTTTGTTATTACAGAACATAAAGTATGACTGTATATACACATTATATTATTTTGCTATTTAAATTAATCAAAGACTCAGTCTCAACTTTTCTACAAAACCTAGTTATGTCTTCAATGTAAACAGAGAATGAGAACACTATATCATTTTTATATAAAGAATTCTTTAATCAATTGCAAACTACAGAAAAGTTTTTTAATCGATACCTAACAAGAATTAACCTATGTGGAACAATTTAGACAGAGCAAATGGAGAAAAGGAATTTAATATATGAAAGTAGCTTTCGTATATTAAATCATTATTTATTTTCTTATATTAAAGCATTATTTTTAATATATTAAAGCATTATTTTTAATATATAAAAGCATTCTATAAGAAATTTCGTAAAATAAACACAATAATTATTATAAATAATAAATTAAAAATATGGGTAAGCTTTAGCATTTTAAAATACATTAAAAACATTGGGGAGTCTAAAGTTATTGAACGGTTTTCATGTTTGATAAAAATAAAACAAAATGAGATACATATATGTCTATTGTTTTCAGTTCTACACAACAAAATTTCTAACATTAGTTACACCAAAATTCCTTGACATTAAACTCCTTGACTTTTTCTTTTGGAGGGTATATAAAAAACCAAATATTCGCAACGCCAGATTCGAATATCGATAGCTTAAAACGATAGCCTAAACCACTGAAATCACCAGAGAAAAACCTGCTGAAATGCTGCAAAATACTTGAAATGCATAGAACTGAATACAGGTGGATATTTTAAGTGCCATAAATGGGACTTGTCCAGAAATTATATATTGTTTAATATTTTGTTGTGCAAATCTATTTTAAGTTATCTTTTGAAGGAAATAAGAAACGTAAAAGTACCTAATTTTGTTCTTTTTATTTAAAACATGAAATACGATTAATAATACAAGACATTCATTCAGATTTAATTTAATAATGTTAGTTTAATACTAATAGAGATTGTTTGGATGTATAGTACTTTATCCAAAATAATACGCCAGGAAAGTCTTTGATAGATAACATTTTTAACTACTATATTGGTAAAACTAAACTTTAGTCTACGTATTAATGGACTTTGTTACGCCACAATCAGGAATATTGTTACGAAACTTGAACCAAAATTACTCCTAGAGGTTATTTTATGGATGACATTTTTAACTACTAAGTTGGGACAGCTAATCTTAAGTTTATGCATTTATAGGCTTTGCCGTGTATCAAAACAGGAAAAGTATTACAAAGCATGAGCCAAAATTAAATCAGGAAATTATTTTATAAATGGTATTTTGAACTACTATATTGCGATAACTAAACTGAAACCTATGCATTAAAAAGCTTTGTTTTATATCAATCAGGAAAATTGTTATGAAGTTTGAACCAAGATTTTCTTTCAACAGATAGTTGAAATGAGTCTGCTTCATTGTATAATCTTTCTCTTGCATTCAGAAAGCAACTATACTTTCTCACAGCCAGGCAACCATACTTTAAGATCATAAAGTCTTTCTTTTACTTCAAGAAGCATGCTAAGAAATGGATTTATATCAGGTTGATCAACCCCACAAAATAATAGGATTTCAGATCAGATTTCCGTTATGACTTGAGTTAAAATTTGTAAGGATCTAAGTTCAGTTCTTCAACAGATTATTACTATTTGATCTTTGGTAAAAATCTAGATTTTTAAGTGCGTCCGGACGCATGTATGTGTTTCTAGATTTATGTATTAGATTTATGTATGATGAGATATTTTAGAAAGCTTTTTCAATTATCTAAGAGAAGATGGGGAAGCATCAACCATATGTTCCAGTAATTGGATTAACACATTACATATACAGAAGAGCTTAAGTTTCATTTTTATTATTTTTAATAAAATTCTATTTCAGGTCAAAACCCATTGAAGACACCTTTCGACAGCCAAAATACCACGAAGGTTACGTTTTCTTCAAGTAGCATGTTGAGAAATGGATGTATGTTACATTGATCGAACTCCCAAAGTAATTTGAAGGCGTAGCCATCAGATTTCAGTTATGACTTGAGTTAAAATCAGTAGGTCTTTAAGTTCAGTTCTTCAACAGATAAAGCAGATTATTGCTAATTACTCTCTGGTAAAAATCTACCTTTTTTTTTAACTGTAGAACCTGTCCTGACACATGTGTTTTTAGATTTGTATGTAAAGAGACAGTTTAGAAAGCTTTCAATTACCTAAGAAAGATGGGAGAGAATCAACCAAATGTTTCAGTCATTGGACTAAAACATTGCATACTCAGAAGCGCTTCAGTTTATTTTTTATTATTTTTAATAAGGTTCTGATTCAGGTCAAAACCCATTGAAGAATCCAGCTGTGATTTTTAATTTCCGATTTCGATCTATGTCCCGCTGTTCTTCAATGTCATCCAGTCATTTGGAGCACTTTTAGTTCGTGTACCTACGTATGAGGGGAACCTTTCACATCTAAATCTTAAGTAGACAGCTGAGGGAACCACTGAGCCATGAAGAATGGGTCTCAAGAACCAGGGGGCTTTTCTTACTGAATCTCTTGGCTACGAACCGTGAAAAGAGTCATTGTTGCACAGCCGTATTTTAAAGCGAGAGAAAAAGTGCCTAGTTTATTGGACTACAATAGAAAACAAACGAAATGAAATAAATTCATTTATTTTTCAATTTTTGGTGTATTGTGCATTGATTTTTTTTCATCCTTTATAATCATTGCTTTTATTAAAATGCTGTGGAAGTAAATAGGCTATTTAATGGATACTTTTTCCTGAGCATTTTTATTAACTCATTAATGCTTAACGTCCCTATTTAAGCAGTTATGCAGTTAAAAAATAGTCTGTAGAATTTTTCTGTTTTCTTGTGATGATTTTTCCTTTTTAGTGAAGGTAGAAGGAAGTTTAGTTTTAGTTTAGGTTTAGTGAAGGTAGAAGGTAGAAGAGTCATTGTTGCAGAGCCATATTTTAAAGCGAGAGAAAAAGTGCCTAGTTTATTGGACTACAATAGAAAACAAACGAAATGAAATAAATTCATTTATTTTTCAATTTTTGGTGTATTGTGTCTCGATTATTTTTTCATCCTTTGCAATCATTGCTTTTATTAAAATGTGTGAGGTCAGTTATTTTGTTAACAGAATTTATATTTTAATGAATTGTAAGAATCCATCAAATAAGGAACGGCTTATCTTAGAATGCATTTAATAATTACCTTTACTTGTTCTCACATAGCATTGAAATTACGAAAACAGATAGATCCAAATTGAAAAAAAAATCACCTTCAACATAGTAATCCTTGAATTCTTATATTACAATTTTAGAATTACATGTTCATCACAACAGAATTGCAAGCTAGAAGGCATTTTTACCTTAGCTCAGAATCGAAAAAACAAAATAAAAACATTACATAGTGATGCCATCTGTTGAATAGAAAACCCTTTAGAACAGAAACTGTACACGATAAAAATGATACAAGTATTATGAATTAGTAAGTAATTAAAATTAAATAGTAAGTCTTTTATGAAGACTGAACAAATTGCTATTGTAGAAAATATGCTATTTAGGTTTGGTTTAGGGTGCAACGGTCTAATTATGAGACAGGGACCTACTGCTTAAAGCCGATTCGAACTGCTACGAACATCCATGCCACTGTGGGATTTGAACCCACGAACTCCGGTTCCGAAGGCCAGCACCCTAGCCATTGGGCCGTCGTTCGGCAAATATCCTATATAATATACTTTCACCAGCTCATTTTTATTAACCCATTAATGCCCTACGTCCCTATTTAAGTACAGTTAAACATTGGTTTGTAGAATTTTATGTTTTCTTTAGATGATTTTTCCTTTTTAGTGAAGGTAGAAGGCAACTCTATAAACAACCTTCCAAATTTTTAAGACTTTGCTATTATTTATAATTTTGTCCTATGGAGTGGCATTTTATGATTGTTTATGCCTCGTCCATGAATTTTCTTTTTTAATTATTACATCAACAGAAACCACGAAGAATAGCAATTTCTAGTATAAAGGCTTTATCACACGTCAACCTGTGCGTGTTGAAAAAGAAACGGATTCTGTTTAGGATTCATTTTCGCGATGAAAATTCCATGGAATTTTCGTTGGAGAGCGAAAAAATTTCAATTGATTTATTTTAGTTTGGTTGACGTATGATTAGGACTTTGATCAGTTATAAATTTTTCATTATTATACGAGAAATCCGTGCACTTTTAATCCGAAAAAGGAATCTTAAATTGAATCAGTTGCTTTTTCAATCCTTGGAGGTTGCGTTTATAAGGCCTTTAAACTTCCATTAGAGTACAGCAAATAAATCTCTTATCTCTTTTATTTAAGATATGGCATTTACTGGTATTTAAAATTCCATATCAGCACCGTGACAGGCTACAATATTCATTCTATAAATTTCATTATTTCATAATTCTCGGATGTCCAAACTAAATTCGATTTAAGATAGTAATCAATATATATTCATCAGAAGGGATTCGGGGGTTAATGGGTTAAATAAATAAATAAATAAATAAATAAATAAATAAATAAATAACCAAAATATAAAAAAAATGCAAAATAATTGCCTTTCAGTTAAGTGAATAATATTGTTTCCGTTGCAAATTGTTGTTAAGTGGCTAATTTTTTGTCTTTTGTCGTAAATATTTAGATTATTTAGGGATTTTTTTTAAATAATGAGTCGCGTAAGGTAACAGCTGTATTTTTCTGTATGCAGATTTATGTTAAGTTTATGGAATATACAAAATTTCCTTCTTAAAGTACTAATTTGAAAACATTCACCACTTCATGCTTTAGTTCTATATTGGCCTATGCGTAAGTATATTTTTGCAAAATATTGTGTTTTACACCATTTTTCGTACGAAAGAAATTTCTAGTTAATAATATTTAACAATACAACACGTTTTCCCAATTCTTCTTCTTTTACTTATTTTTTTCTTTTTTTTCTTTATCTTTATTATTACTATTATTATCATCATTATTATTATACTAAAATTGCTACTTTTAATTATTCGGAGCCATGGGAAATCTTTATGATTATAATCGTAATGATATTTGTGATGAAGATAATGAAGAGAATAGTCAGAAGAATAATTATAATTTTTTGCGAACCAAAGTTTATAACTATTAGGCATTTCTTATTTATTAAGATATCGGGAACTCTCTGATTGAATCTACTGATTTTATATATCATAGGAACTATAAAATTGTATCTATTTTTTTTAATTCTTTGTATTGATTTAAAACTGACTACAATAACATTCGATTAGCAGTGTACTATGAATAAAATACTACGAATATTTTTTTTTTAATTCTGTCTCCCAGATTTTATAGTGATTAGTGTGTTATGCTCCCACCCGATGGGTTTGGGTTGAATTCCCAAGTAAGGCTTGGATGTATTTCTGCGTTGTCTCCTCATAGGGAGCGATGTTACCCTACTTATATGGTGCCGTAATGAAAAGGGAAAATATCTGCAGATTTTATGGTAAAATGATAGTAAAGGCAAGTGAACCGTATTTGTCACAAAAACTTTTTTGAAACCCCTTATATGCATTTAAAAATGACTGCAAAAATTTTCATTATCAGCGTTCTCTGTTAAAAAAAATTCAACACCATATTTTTACTGTCTTTATAGTACAGTTTATATCAGTTTAACTTGCTATTCAGAAGAAATATAATTATTAATTGCTACGATGTTGATAGCCTGAATTTTTTAGTTAAGAAAAGAAAGCATTTGCTTGCAGAGTTGTTTTGCTTATACATATAAAGTTGTTTTCATTACAGTTACTTGAAGTATGAATAACTTCAACCAGTTTTCCTTTAAAGAAAGTGAAATTTTTAATTTTGAAAGAGTTTCCAGAACACACGTGCTCTCTTTCGATGGCATATCCTTCTTGATTTAAATCAATATTTTTTTCGATTTGCAATTATTGCTCAAACATCTCAACTAATTGCAGAGCTGTACTGTAGCATTTTTCCTTTCAACAGCGTTTAAATCCAGTGAAATTTAATCGGAAGCAGAAACAACAAGTGAAGTAAAAAAAAAAGCAGCAATGTGATCTGATAGCAATAAATTTTAAATTCGAGTCACAATATTAATTCCGCAGGGTTCAGGTGGGAACAAAGAAGTTCTCAATTAAATTTGTCATGCAATTTGATATTTACTTTACTTTCACGATCTAATTTCTCGAAAATCAAATATGAATAATTAATTTATTGAAACTTAGTCGAATGCAGAAAATAAAGTAAATAAGTTTTTCCTGTTTCACGGTTTTTCTGTCGTTATTTCGACGCTGTGCTGTGCAAACACCAATTACTGAACAGAGCGAATTATTTTTTGGAATGATTTTTGGATTTCTATTCTGTGCGCGAGACATTAATTTCTAGATAAATCATTGCACACAAGGCCTCTTCTTTGCAAAGCAACGTAAATAAATGATGACAGCAAGTCTGTAACCAAATATTTAACATTCAAATGAGCAATTTTCTGCGAAGAAAACAATCGGAAGTAGCCTACGCTCTGGGCCCTAGAGGATCGAAAGAGAGATTAAGATTTCGCTGGCAAAGCCACTTTAAAAGGCATTAAGACTCCAAATGTGCTCTCTCTCCAGACAAAGAAAATAAAACGTTAATCGTTTTTATGCAGGCTCTCACAGTGGCTGAAATTAAATATAACTCAACGTTGAATTTTAATCATTAAACAGTAACCTTCGATTCGCAAATAAATAATTGGTTTAGCTCATAGGTGTGTTATTTGCAAAGCGCAAAAACACCTTTTAAAATTTTGATTCGGAAATTAATTCCATCCGTGCAAACAAGCGCTGGAATAATCTTGAAGCGCACGTTACGTCTTTCGAAAAAGATCGTTAGGAAGAAGGAAAAAATGCCATGTTTGATTCTAGTTCACAAGACTCGGGCCTCCAAGGAACGATGGAAGATGCTAAGACTCTGCTTTTTTTTTATTCCAACCTCTCCGGAATTTTTGATGCGAATTAATCTTTCATTCTAAAATCAAACTCACAGCTTCTTGTGATTAACAATTCATCAGCTTTTCGCACCCCCAAATCCCTCGCATTTCGAAATGAAATTGGCATCTGCATTTAAGAGGAATTTTAGGACAGGGGTTGCACTAAAATCACTTAATCCAACAAAAATAACGGGAATGCTGCTTCAGAGTTATTAATTTCTGTTAAATATTTAGATTTATTATCTCGCTCAAGTACATACAAAGCTGCGTTTTTTGCTCGGTTCTCTCAATCTTTGCAGACACGATCACATGTAAATGAAATTTTACTTTGTTGTAAAGAGAAAATTTTGCACATTCAGTGTTTTTAAAAAGGTTTCCCATAACAGAATAATTATAATTAAAATAAATATTTAGATCACTAAAAAAATTTGGAGCTTACACTGAAGAACGCATTTTCTTTTAATTTAATAACATGACGCTTTAAGATACATCAAAAATAAATAATTTGTCATGTTAGTGAATTTTATGATGCATTGTGTTTATGCCATAGGAAAATAAATACCAAACATTAATGAGAAGCGAATTCGTAGGGGAGAGGGATACAGTGCTGTACACAGATTTATTCCATAAGCGAAGTTTAGAAATTTTCGTACGTGACATCCTCAGCATTCTGCCAAATTATAATACAATACAAGTACGTATTATATTATAATTTGACAAAATTTAAAACAGATGTCAAACTATAATACAAATGCATCAGTCGAAGCGAAATCTTTATCTTAAAAATTACACAGTTAGAGACACTTTTTACAATCTATAGGTCAATTGGTCTATAGGTTAATCTATAGGTATTTTTTACTTTACTTTAAAAATAAAAGCTTTTATTTTCGTAGAAATTTTATTTTAATGTCATTTTTCTTTAACTGCTTAAATTAGTAGATTACAGTCTAATTAGTCCTCGTGTAACAAAACATTGACTGTTACATTTCGAATCAAACACATAACTTTTTAAAATATTGACGAATCAAATGTATGGATTAAGTTTCTTGTTTATTAAGAGCTCAGCCGGTAAAGGTAGCGATTTCACAACTGAAAGGTTGCAAGTTAGGGCTGGAGCAGGCCTAAGATTCTCTGTGTTCGCCAAAGGTGACTGGGGCACGTAAAATATGTTAGTCACAATGTCCTCCAAGTTCACAAACTATACCTCTGGGGGTGGTAGGCCAAGCCTAAGGGTCTTCTGCTTGGTCCCTGCTTCTAAACTGCAAGGACTCAGCGGGGGTGATGTTACTCGAGTCCGTAGCATACCTTAAGCAACACGTGCTCCTCGGGTGATGCTACATGGGTAATAGTTTCTCAGCCTTGTGTAGGCGTTAGGATAAAATCTGTATCGCCTGCTGTATTGGAATAAAAAAAAGTTTCTTGTTTGTAAATGTTGACATTATTACACAAAGCATAATTTTTATAGTAAGATCATAAATTTGTAAAATATTTAATATTTTTAAATATTGATTTAAGAAATTTAAATTAACTTCTATGTTGACGATGCATGCATTATTGAAGACCTAGTACACCTTATGACTACAATAGGAGTGTAAGTTGAACTCGCTTGTGTACGCCACTGAGATATTTATACCACTTTGATAAGCTAAATTTTATTTTTTTCTTTGGGTTTTTATTTTTTAACATTTTACTTTTTCTATAGGTAACCTTTTGATAGTTATACTTTACCTAGGAATAATAGGCTAAACTACTGTTGCTTAATGAAGTCATTACACTTGTAAAAGTATTCATGTCATAAAATGCCTATTTTGAAATTAAATAACAAAGAAGTAATTTTTTATTCTACTTGAATTAATTCGTATTAAGTAATTAACTTTATAAAAATTTTTTTTAGAAATGTATGATTGTTCGGTAATGATATAATTTAAAGGAGATACAATTACATAGAATCAAATAAGGCTTTTCTTAAAGGTAAAATTCTTTGGGTCTGCTAGTGTTTTAACTCATTTGTACTTATATTCGTTGACAATTTATTTCAATATCATTGTCCTTTAACTGACTAAATTGGTAGATTACAGTCTAATTAGACCTCCTGTAACAAAATATTAACTTGCATTTCGAATTAAACACTTAATGATGTAAAATATTGATGAATTAATTGTTAAAAATATTACACAAAGCATAATTTTTATACTAACATAAAAAATTTGTAAAATATTTAATAATTTTAAATATTAATTTAAGGAGCCTAAATTAACTTCTATATTAACAATGCTTGATTAATTGAAGGCCTGGTATACCTTATAACTGCAATTGCAATTTATTAAAATTAGTAAATTAATAAAACAAAAGTAAACAAAAGTAAAATAACAGTAATTTAATAGTACAAGACTTATAACTGCAATGTTATGCGTACACTTGTCAGCTATATACAATTTCTTATCTACAGTATTTTTCAGTAATTTAGTAACATTTTTGAGACTCCGTGAATTTGAAACCTCGTAAGTTTTTACATTAAATGTACTATCATAAAACACTCAGAATTATGTCTTGCTTTTACAGCTTCAGTTATCTCTTTTTGTTGAAAAGAACCTAAATGCGATCATGATAATATATTATGCCTTCGCTTTATATATATTACATATTTTTCAGACACATTAAAGTGAAACTCCTCTTATCTATTTCGTTCTGAAAATCATTCCCCATTTTTCTTTTCTCTGTTGCTTTTATTTCAAATATGGCTAACCACCTATATGTTGCTAAATGAGATAGGGTAACAAGAAATCGTCAGTTATGTTTTGTCTTTTGGCTATTTTTATACAACTACGGAAGTCATCACACATTTACCTCTTTAAGCTGTTTTATCTTCAATAGTTTCATCACAATTTAGGAATACGTTTAAAAAGTTTTATACGTAGCCATTTTCTGAACTTTTTATCCCTGAAAGACTCAGTGTTTTAGTGAAAAATCATTTTACCAATCTTGTGCCAATATTTAGTAAGATAATCATTTCAATAACTCTTTAACCCCGTAATGAACAGTTTTTTTATAAAGGCCGGACAAAAAAATTCAACTTATTTTAATATAAATAAAATAATTTAGAAAGTTGTCTTGCCAAAAAAAAATATTACAAAAATACAAAAATAATCAAAATTTTTATTGCAATTTTGGATTTTGATATCATATATATATTTATATATATATATATATATATATATATATATATATATATATATATATATATATATATATATATGTATATATATATATATATATATATATATATATATGTGTATATATATATATATATATATATATATATATATATATATATATATATATATATATATATATTATACTTGATTAAGTAAGTGTTGTAGCTTACAATCCCATGTAAATGATAAATATTAATAAAACGATTTTTTTCTTGCTTTCACATTGTTATTTTCAATTCTCGATCACATTGGAATGGAAAAAAATATAGCAACATAAAGTAGAACGCCGCTCGAATTATCTCGAGTGTGCACAGTTTTGCCAGTTTAGCGGGCTCGAGTTAACTCGAGCGTGCAGGGGTTAAGCTTTTCACTATAGCTAATTTATAATGTTTGAAATATTATACTGTGAAATTATCTGTATAAATTATCTATGAGAAGGACTTTCCGAATATTCTAAACATTATTAATCTGAATAAATTTGGTTCCTAACTAATTTGGGTTAAGATATAACATTAAGTGGTTGTTGATTCAGGCTTAACTTGCAAAAACTTATATTAATATTGTACTGTCTCCTAAATAAACATTTAATACAAGCTCTCATTAAAATTAAAGTTATTAAGGTGCATTTTTCGTATAACTTTTCAATTGTATCCTTTACACTTGTCACTTGTTGCTGATCTCCGTGCAAAATATTAAATTCCAGGTAGAAACAAATTATACGATGATACCGCTTCTGTCACCTTCCAACCATAGTTACTGTGTTTTCTGCCGACTTCAATCCGTTCCTAAATCATTGTCAGAAGTCTATTTCCTGTTCCTGAATTGAAAAGGCATATATAATAAATTGAGTCACTTGGCAGATTAAAGGGACAACGATAAAATAACGAAGTGATCTCTCGGTAACCTGTCAAGCAATCACTGTCTCTATGGTAACAGGAAGCCCTGGTTCTGCCCAATTGCTGGCTTCGTTGATCAATTCTCAATTAACTAAAGAGCCAGACTAGGCCGCTTTCCTACAACCTTAGTGCAGTCACACGTGCAAGCGCTTGAACACGCTTGCAATCGACATTACTCCCGTAAACGGAATTGAGAGGCAGTAACTCTCGGTAGCTGAATTAATGAATTTATCACCAATACAAATGGATGGATCCATCCATTGAAACAAGAACGAAAAAGTGAAAACCTTTGTTGTTGAAGTTTTAAAATGTTGGCTAGTTGCGTTATGTTAAATTAATTGTATATTTGTATCGCAAGATTTCTCTATTATTAAAAATTCAAAACACAAACAACAGTAAGAAATGTGCGATAAAGGATCTAGGAAATAATACCTGGGTTATTTACAATTCCAAGGAAATGAATTTAGTCCTTTGAAAAACGAAATTTATAATTCCATTCTCAATTTTTATTCATTTTCTGTTCTCAATCATTCTCAATTTTTATTCATTTTTAATTCTCAATCAGTCTCAATTTTTATTCATTTTCAGTTCTCAATCATTCTCAATTTTTATTCATTTTCAATTCTCAAACATTCTCAATTTGTATTCATATAACTATGCTTGTAGGCAAATTAAATTTTTATATTCTTCCTGCTTAAGGATATTATTAGAAGTTTAAAACAGTTTTTTAAATAATTTAGAATAAAATGGTGTGATAATGTGAATAATAATTTCTTTAGTTCACAGATTAATTAATAATTAAATGTAAATAATTAAACCTGCTCTTGTATTGTATCTCTAATAATAATTTTCAACTTGGATATTTGTGAATTGTATTTTTGAAAGTGATATTTTAAAATCACATTTCTCATTAAGACATTTTCTTATACTACTTTGCTCTTTTAAGCTACACGTATTTTATTAAATGAAATTAATTTTTATGGCAATTACAAACACAGATAGAAAGTACTCGTTAACAATATTTTTCGCTTCTAGGTCTATGTGTGACTCCAGTTAAACATCTTTAAGATAAAGATTCTAAAGATGCTATAAATTTCACAAAGCGTTATTGTAATTTAGTAGTACGTATCTATAAAACTTTGTACACTCACACATTGAAGAATAACTAAATTCATATCTTACTTGTGCATCAGTTTTCATTTTTTCACTCTTTTTTGTTTTATTATTACTAAAATACATTTTTTAATATTTCTGAAACTTTGTCTGCTGATATATTGATCAGTTAGTTTATGAGAAACATTTTCATCCGTACGTTAATTTTTCATGAAAAAAAAATCAGATTTTTCTACATTTCAATTGAGTTTAAATAATTTAAATGAAATCGAAATTTAAAACGGCTAGAGAGATTGATTTTACAGTAAATTAGGAGTGTTTGGTACACATTTTATAGAAATTTGTAAAAAATTAACTCATTCGCGACCAACGTCTCGTATACGCTACGCAGCTTTTTCGCACTTATCAGTCCAGTGTCGCCTCCACGCGATGATATCCGATTGGTATTGATATACCAGCGTCGCGTATGCATAATCGGAAATCGGAACCTTTTATTTTAATTTTTAAATTCTAGATTTAATAACTAGATATCGTTAAACGGCAACGGTTTTCACAACGGTCGACTCGTATAGCATTTACGTACTAGTCCTCAAGGGGTTAAGTCAGAAGGAGCATTTAAAAAATTAACAAAAAATTTCCTAAATTAATTTTTTAGTATGTTATGATTTTAAGAAAGTTTAAACTTGATTAATTTACTTATAAATTAGTTTTTTGTGTGCAATGTTTGACAATTTTAAGTTACTAAGATAACAAGTGCTCAAATTTTCCAATGTTTTATATCCCCAAATTTTAACCCTTCCGGAAATTCTATTACCAAATATTAATTGTTATCTATGTATACATATATATAGGCTGTATTTTCAACTACCAGTTTCATACCATTCTTAATGTTTGTATAATTTTGTTGAATCTCAATTAACGCATAGATACGTTAAAGTACTTCCTGTGCATGCTTAGCCAAAAGTATGAAGGAAAGAATAGACCATGTAACATGAAGAATGTTACATAAAAGGATTGAATTTAAATTATGAAAATCTGAAAATATTTTTGCTGCATTTAAACAGACATAAGAAAAAATACAAACATTTTATAGTTTTATTTTATTTTTTCATGTTGAATCACAGTTACATTTTTTAAACATTTATAATAAAAAGAGAATAAATAATATAAACACAGGAACCCTAAACTTAAACACAAAGTATACTATAAAGCATATTTCATGAGAAAATAGTGTTAATGTCTCATCATTCGTCAACCGATACGTGTTAAAGAAATGGATTCAGTTTACAATTCCTTTTCACGATGAATAATGCATTGATTTCTCACGTGATAGCGAAAAATTTTCAAGGGGTTTATTTTGATTCAGGTTGACATGATATAAAACCTTCAATCGGTTGAAATTTTTTTCGATATCACACAAGATCTCTGTGCATTCTTCTACAAGAAAAGGAATTGTAAATGAATACATTTCTTTCTCAATATGTGCAGGTTAATACGTGATAAGACTTTGAGAATATATTTTAAATTTAAAAAAATTAAATTCGTATACCTATATGTTACTGTTAAACGATAAGCCTCAAAATTCCTGTTAAAATATATCACAAAAAATTCAAATCTTTTCATTTAATACCTACAATAAAAATAATATGAAAATAATATTGTGATTAAACCTACAATACGACTTCACGTAGTTAATTTTTAATATTTTATTTACAACAATCTTAATACATCGCTACCATTAAAAGTTGAAAAAATAAATTGAATTCAAACATTTTTGACAAAATTACAATCCTCTTAGCCTCCCAAATCACTTCGTCTTTTTTAAAATTTATTTTTTCAAAGAAAAAAGGAAAAATAAGCTTGTATTACATTTTGCCATACGCCATATTTTTCTTGTGCTAACTCTTAAATGAAAATAAATAAATCAGTAACGGATGAATAGAATTGAATCAAAACACTTTTGAATTAAATTTATCCAAATGATAAAATTTGTTCGCCATTTACAGTTTTTTTCCAACCACGAATAATCTGACCATGAGCTCAAATATTTTAAATGAATGCTTATCAAAAAGACTTTTAGCGACTCTCAATCCGTTCTACTTTTTTCTAATAATCACATTTCTAATAAAAAAGGAACAAAAAAAATCGCATTTTAATCATAAATAAGTTTTGCATAAGAGAAATCTGTAATTTGTTTAGGGATTATTTTAAGGTCCCATTTCAAATTTCTATGCTTTAAAACAAAATAAAAGCATTATATTGAATGACTCTTAATGGAAAAATATTTCGCATTCCAAACGATTAGCTCTGAATTTTAACTGAAGATTACTTGCTGTAGAGTTTTTGATAATATTAAAGCTTCTTTCATGATTAAAGAATTTACCTCGAAAAATAAATGCTTTTTTAGGTAACAGTCATTTAATATGAATTAAAGGGTAGCAACTTGTTTATAGATATTTAATGTTTAATTACAAGGATTCTTCTTTCGCATTCAAACATATAAAAGAAGCTTTGAGAAAAAGGAGGTGAAAGAATAAAAGGTAAGAAAAATTCGGATTTTTGTCAGTTTTAGAGATGAATACGTAAGCAGAATTTAGTTTAATGGCTTGCTTGAATTAACAGTATCTTCATCAATTATTTTTGCAGCGAATTATTTTCTGCAAATGAATTGAAGATTTATGTAGATAATAAATAAAAGCATAAAAATTAAGCAATATATAATGCACATTATGGGGGGGATAATTTCCGGGACAGTACTAGAAATTAAAATATTCCCAGAAAAATAAAATGTTTTTTAGATACCAGTTATCTAATATGAATTAGAGGGTAGAAACGTGTTTATATGCACATTTAAGTTTTAATTACAAGGATCCTTCTTTCTCATTCAAATACATAAAAGAAGCTTTGAGGAGAAAGAATAAAGAATAAGAAAAATTGGAATTCGCGTCAGTTTTAGAGATCAATAACGTAAGCAGAATTTATTTTAAAAGTTTACTTGAATTAACAGTATCTTCATCCTTCCTGCTGCAAATTATTTTCTACAAATGAATTGAGGATTTCTGTGTATAATGTATAACATCATTAAAGTTACGTAATATTTAATTCATATTAAGAGATGGACAATTTCCGTGGTTAATAATAAACTCGAAATTATAATATTCCCAGAAAATGTAATTCAGTTATTCCCCTTTGATAAGGCATGAATTTATTTAAATGATGATTGCTAAGTCTTTTACTGATTGTTTATTGAGCACTTGAAATCGCAGTTACTAAATGCTTAATTTGAAAAATACAATCATTATTTCGTTTCACGAAAGTGTGATATGAATGAATCAGGTTTTCGAACTCAGAAATGAATTTCTCATTCAGTTTTTCAGGCTCTTTGGTTTAGTTCTTAGTTTATAAACAATGTACTACATTAAGAACTTAGTTATTAAAAATGCTTCGTCTTATACATTATCCTTATTATCATATTTACTTGTGTATAACACGTAGCTTGTATTTCACAAACAACAGATGACGATAAATTAGATCTCGTATATAGCACTCACCTAAACTTTGACAAACTTTCTTTACAACTTATAATTAAGATTGTAAACCAGTTACTATGTGAACCTAAGGAATCAACTTTGACAAATTTTCTTTACAACTTGTACTTTTTAAGATTGTAAACCAATTACTATGGGAACCTAATGAATCAACTTTGACAGACTTTCTTTTGTACAGAAAGTCTGTCAAAGTTGATTCAAAGTTGATTGTAAACCATTTACTATGGGAACCTAATGAATCAACCCCAAACGTCATTTCATTTCCACACTTATACGTATGTATGTGATTACTCGAATCAGTAAGAATTCTTCCAAGTGTAACGCGCACCTATAGACTTTAATATGATTTTTTTAAAAAATAAAATGTGCGTTACATACGTGTAATTACCGTATATTCAGTTAGCGTCATAGATTATTATGAAAAAATCTAGGGTGTGATAACCAATAAAGAATGAGATATGTACTATTCAATGGTAGATATTAAAGTTATCTCTTATTTGGTAGTTTGCCATCATGCGTGAAGTGTTAAACAGATAAATGTCAGAAACAAGTGATAAAGTGACACAAGAAGGCACAGGAGTTCGTGGATTCAAATCCCGCTGTTGAAATGGGTGTTCGTAACCATTTAGAAGAGGCTTTAAGCAGTAGGTCCCAGTATTGTTAGCCCTCGTGGTGCCAAATATAGACTTTAGTGTTCCAAACCAAATCAAACCTTTACCACTGAGCCACTGTCGAAAACAGCTACGAATTTTCCTTGTATTTACCTAAAAATGCGACCAATCTTCTATTTCTACGGTTCTCAAACTATATGCCATGGCACCCTGGATCTGAGGTGCCGCTTGAAAGACAGTTTGAAATCGTTGCTCTGGTGTACAGCGGCACCCAATTTGAAAACCATTGTTTCATACTATTGATAATGATATTTAATACTTGATTTTTATTTCCTTTTTTAAAGACATTTTTTCCTGAAAGATAAATACGCTCTTTTTACATTAAATTGGTTTCTGAAAGCCCATACTATTTTTATTATACTCTCCAACCATTGGATTGATAGGTATTTTGGGAATGTTTCCTATCAGGAAGAAATTTGTGGTCCCTATATTGTAATCGTGTAAAATATTCATCAATAAGTCTCAAATGAGGAATAAATGACTATCTCAAGACAAATATTCACAGCTTTAGAAGGAAGCCAATTCATTTCTTTTGTTTTTAATACTAATGATTAGGATTTTAAAAAATAATAATTATTCACATTTGTAAAAGTATTTTCTTCTAAAGACTGAATACATTATTTTAATCTTGA
This sequence comes from Pardosa pseudoannulata, assembly GCA_032207245.1. NCBI lineage: Eukaryota > Metazoa > Arthropoda > Arachnida > Araneae > Lycosidae > Pardosa > Pardosa pseudoannulata. The sequence goes on from CM063503.1 coordinate 73,384,274, forward strand.
ATGCGTTTCGTAAGACAAAACTATATTTTATTATATTCTTTATTTATCTGTTTAACATATATTTTTGTGCTGTTCCCTCGTAGTAGGTAGCGTTTGCTCTCTATTTGTGACTCTCATAACAAAATTACTATCAAACATAAGGTGTGGAAAGAATGAATATCTCAACAGAAATACTAAGAGTTAGGAGAAATTGAATATATTTCATCATTTTTTCCTTTTATACTATTGATTAGAATATTTATTACTTAATATTATTACCACTTTAAAGTAATTTACTGCTTCAGGATGAATACGTTCATTTTATCTTAAATACGTTTTAAAATCTAAAACTATTTTTATTACTTTTCATTCTTCGGTTTAAGATATAATTTTTGTGCTCTTTATCTTGGGAAGTAACGTTTGCTCTTGATATGTGACTCTCATAATAAAATTACCGTAACATATCAGGTGAGGAATGGGTGAATACTTCAACACAAATACTAACACAGAGTTCTAAAGTACCCTATGAGGGAGGTAAAAAATGGTTTGTTTTTTTTGGCTGATAATTATATGGTACACGCTTAATATATTGTTTATCTTCAAACTCCTCTAAAGTCTCCCGATACTGTGAATGCAGTTTAGAATCACGATGAATTCATTTAGAAAGATAATTCAAAGTTTTTTTTAGCTACATCGAAATAATCGTTAAGTTCTTCCAATTTTGTTTTTCGCCAAACGATGGCCGATTGGTTAGGGTGCTGGCCATAGTAATTAATGAAAGTAAAGGAGTGAAACTATAATTTCCACTACATCCTGGAGGTACACAGAGTTTGTTGTTAATATCGGTGATTAAATTTTCATTGCAACAAAAACTAATCGATGATTAACACTAAACATACCATATAACGGGTCAAATGACCCATAAGGTTTATGTAAAAAATGCGATGGGAAATGAATTAAAAATTCTTATTCTTTGTGTTTGCAATACATAAAAATTGACAATATACAATTTTGTTTAATTATAATAAAGTTTATTTGTCTATTTCCTTCTAATTTTCATATTTCATACATTTATAATCAGAAAAAATAAAGTCCGGTCATTTGACCGGCTATGGTAGTATTAAGTGTTGGTATGTTTAGTGTTAGATTTGAAATTATCACATATGTGCCTAATCTATTATTTAAGCGAATATAAAACAAAATTATTTACGTAATATCTGAATTCAATGATAAAACGTATGAAAATAATGCAGACGATATTTTAGTAACTTAAAATAAGAAATGATTAAATGAGATGGTTAGAGGAACGACTTCATAATGCTAGAGAAAAATGTTATTTTTACCTATTTATTACTTGATAAATTGATAAATTTAATAGCCTACTCTTAACCGGAGGAAATAGGGCTTGAAATAATGGCATTAAATGCTAGAAAAGGGGAGGAAGGGGGAGATTTCGAAAAGTGCTAACCCTAACTGATCAAGATTCCATTATGGATCCCTCTATTCATTCCAGGTCCAACCGCTTCATAAATTCGAAGGCATATGGAGCGATAACATAGGCTATTATTATGTAAGAGATTCTCTAACTCAATGTACATAATAACACTGTTTTAGAAAATTATACTTATTTAGAATGCAAGTAATACATGTTTTAAATTTTATTGATTTTCTTAAAAGAAATTAATTTAAACATTTTTTAAATTATTAGAGACCCTTTCATCATGTAACGATTTGTATATTAATCTTACTATTACCTACTAATAACCTAATCCTACTCTGTAAAATCTAAGTATAAAAACAAACAGCACAGCAAAGCTCTTTTTTTAGAAATTCACCTAACTCAGTTTCTACATTAATATATTTTCACATCATTCTAATTTAGAATACAAGCAATAGATATTTTAATTTTTGTACTAATATTTTCTAAAAAAAACTAAACTTTTTCTCATTATTAGAGTCCCCTCAGTTTGGTAGATATTACAAACCAGCTTTTTGTTTGTTCTAAAACAGAAAGTAATTTGTTTTCCTCACATTACTTACAAAATTTCTAAAAAAAAAGAACCCAAAATGTGTTTTTTAACGATGAGTTTATTTTTTGCGATAAATAAAAAATATCTTTTATGTAAGGTTATGGGATTTTTAATTAAACAATAGCATAAAAATGTTTTATTGAAGAAGTAAAATTCAATAAACTTTTAGTATTAAAAATATTTTAAGATTTAAACTAGCTTTTTATTCCTTAAGGTGTAAATGTCGAGTATACTTAATATAATTTTGAAATATTTTGGATAATACATTTATGGATGTCCTTCATAAGCTTCACTATATTAAAGAAAACAAATGTAAGCTATATTATACGTAATTAAATCTTGTTCTCAGAAAAAAAGGGAAATACTTTAGATCGTAATTTAAATTTTTCAAAGGTAAGATAAGATCATAATTATATTTTTTAAAACTTTCTCAGCGATCTTATAGATAAAGGAATAGCTACAATTTACGACAAATATTCGTGAAATATTTCGAAATATACGACAAGAGTTGTATAAGGAATATTTATAATCAAGTTTTGCATGTATAAATTTGTAATGCAAAAATAATTTATATAAATCTAAAAATTAATTATTTTTATCTCTAATTATTAGTTATATTAGTATAGCACTTTAGGTTATTAGTTTTCTCTGACAAATGATTCTTACAGCTTTCATTGTTTCTTTAGATTGCATGTATGTTTACAATCCATTTCTCATAAATTACGCTACACAATGTCTAATATATATTCAGTTCATCATACAGCCACATTTTTTTCCGGTACCAGAATTCGCTGGTTCAAATCCCACAACTGGCATGGATGATTGTAGCCATTCAAAATTAACTGTAAGCAGTAGGTCTTGATCACATTAGCTCTCATGAAGCAAGAAAAAAAAAGTGAACTGTAATGCTCTAAACCTACTAGCCAACCACCAAATTTTTAATTAGAGAATTTTATCATGTAAGGTAAATAAGTTAGCTTTGAAGACAAGTTTTTTTTAGGAATTCAGTGATAGTTATCTACTGTTATGTTTTCAGTAAAGATATTGAAGTATAACTCAAAGATTTTAATCAGCTATTTGTTGGGAACGTAACATTGTTTATAAGAGAAGTTATTAAATCTTTGATAAATATTATAACAATAAATACAAATTCAACGTAAGTAACTCTAGCACAAATATAGAAAAATATAGAACGAACAGCTGTTTTGCAGCTACAAAAGAGCTGCATTATTATCACGGGCAAAACTCAGTGAACAGAACAGTACCCTAAGCAATGTAAAATGCAGAAATAGAGAATAAGCAGAGAAAAATTGAAACCAGTTAACATTCTCTGAGTTACAATTCATTTTTGTTTCTTATCACCTATTTGTATCTTATTTACGTAGATTTTACATTTATTATCATAACATGTTTTATTTATTGATTTGTGCAGTGTGCAACGGTATCTAACTTAGAATACAGCTGGATTTATAAGAATTTTACGATTTTATTTCGGTGACAGTTAAATCAATATACTCTTCAAGATATGAAAATGCTAAAGTAATTAAAAGCAGAAGATTGTTTAATTTAAATTTTTTGATGAGTGGTTACCCAAAATTTTAATTAGTGGCGATGATGCCATAACGAATAGCTTACATACAAAATTAGATTCATCGTATCTCTTAAGAATAATAAAACTACTAATGCATGAAGGCAAAATTAAAATTCTAATTAAGTCATTTAAAAGGTAAAATGTTAATAAACTCAACTAATAACTAAGATTTCTTTAATCTATGTTAATAATCTTTAATCATTCAATAAAATATTGTTTCTCCTATAATAAAAAAATTCTAAAGTTTGTGTTGTAAATGCATTTGGCAAACAGATGGAAGTTTATCTTAAATATATAAAATAAAATAAATATGAGAAATACTTATTTCAGAGAGATAATTTTAGATTTTAAAACTAAAAATCTTCCAATAAATAATAGATAAATTTGTTTGAAAACTGTTGAGGTTCTCTCACAAAACATCTTGTAAAAGTTTGCAATACGTGTGCACAACAGTTCTCACACTAATTAGCCTTCATTACATCGACTTACATACGATTTACAACAATTTCACTTATGCATTTCTTGATAATCTGTACTTGTTTGTGAAAACTCAGTTGATTTCTTTCAGCGTAGGAATATTTTTAATGCTTTTAAGATAATTATTTAAAATGTTTTTCTATAATATGTTATTGATAAGTTGGCAATAAATATTGATAAATCTACTTTTATTTTGTATTTATGATTTGTTGTGTTTCACTAATTTTGCTATACTAAGCCCTGTAGCGAACACATTTGAATTAAAGATGTTTGTTTTGTTTGGAGTGCTAAGGTCTACTTTTTTGCAACACTAGGGCTAATGAAATCGGAACCTACTGCCTAAAGCCGATTCGGAGCTGTTACGAACTTCTATGCCACAGTGGAATTCGAACTCCGGTACCGAAGGCCAGCACCCTAACCATTCGGCCGTCTTTCGGCCCAAAGAACTTCGAGCGAATACCTTTAGATTATATGATATACAGTTTCGTCTGAATTCGCTAACCGGCTTCATCTTCCGGATGTTCTAAATTGAGGGATTTTAACTAAAACCATTAGGTTCATTAGATTTGATAAAGTCTAACATTTTTGCTTGGTTTTCTTCGTAATATTTTTGAAAAACCAGAAACTAGAAATCGAAATCACAGTTCTAGTGTTAATCATATTGACTGGCCTGAAGTAAATATTTACTCATAAATTAGGCGTGGTATTAGGTCTGCTTTGCAATTTATTATCAAAATGTAATGTGTATTTTGTCAAAAATGTAATTACGATAAGTTTATAAATACCTTAGGATTTTGTTTGCAGTGAGTACCTGCCCATTGTGACAATGGGGTAGGTAAAAGGCTAGATTTCTGACAAAGAAGTTCACAATTACAAGTAAATACAAATCCAAAATAAACAAATTACCATTAATCATGTAAAACTCTTAATAAAATTTGTGTTCAGTGGTATTTTTGATTATTTTTTGTCAAATTAAGCCAAAAGAAAAGCTTTGGGATGTCTTGTATGCTTGTAACCTACAGTTCCAATCTTTCTAAGTTCTTCAGAATTGGTTATGTTTAGTAATGTGACTACGCATGACTGTCATGCGCCCATCTATTCAAAATTAGCTTAAAAAGAATCACTTCACGGTACGCTATGCCATTTATGGACAATGGAAAAACTTGATTGTGCATTGCTCAGGTATTTTTCAAATATTAAAACTTCTATGCTTGAAACTATATGATCTTCTGGCAGAATCCTATCCTATAGTTTTCTAAAAATGTATGCACTTTAGATGTTAATTAGATTATCCCCTTAACGTGCACGCTCGAGTTAACTCGAGCTGTCTAAACTGGTCAAACTGCACACTCGAGATAATTCAAGCGTTGTTGTACGTTATGTTGCTATAATTTTTCACACTCCAATGCAATCGAGAATTGAAAATAACAATGTGAAAGAAAAAGAAGGCAATCGTTTTATTGATATTTATCATTTGCATGGGATTGTAAGCTATAACACTTACTTAGTATAAAATATATATATTTTTTCTGAATTGTGTTTTTTACATTAAAAAAATTCATTTTTTTTGGCCGGTCTTTTTTTAAAAAAAAAAAAAAAAAAAAAAAAAAAAAAAAAAAAAAAAAAAAAAAAAAAAACCTGTACATTTTGGGGTTATATAGGTTTTGGAAGTACGTGAATAAATAAAAGTGATACAGTTAAAAAATTTTCTAATGCTATTTTTTTTTATCTCGGGTGTCAAATACTTGGTAATCTCATACATAAGCAATTAAAAAAATAAATAATTTTAATCAGAAATTTATGTCAGAAGCTATTCAAAGTTTCATTCCATTACTCCCTAAAACATGAAGGAATATGGATCACTTCCGTTTGGAAAAACAAAAGGTATTAGATTTTCAAACACAACAGGTATTTACAATCAAAATCTGTAAAGAGAAGTTAGAAAACGTCAAGAAACAGTAGTGATAACAAACGCAAAGAAAAAGCTGTGATAGGATGAATATCTGATGTTTTGAAATATTATTCTCGCAGATGTTATCTTTTCGGAGATTGTGAAACTAAATTAGATAATTTTTGGCTAAATTTGTTGAAGTGTTGATAGCGACGTGTTTGAAATCTAACAAAATGTTTTTATTTAAATTCAAGTCGTAGCAGTTGTACATACCTTTTGAGAAATTTAATTGATGAGCGTAATGACTCAAATTAACAAATATGACTCAGATGACAGAATTCATGCTATTTACTAAAATCCCACCCAGTGGAAAATATATAAATACAGTAAAAATGTATTTTAATTTTCCTCATAGTAAATTCCCATATATCTTTTAAAGGGAAATAGCAATTTTGCAAATATTCAACCATTAAATGTATTTTCAATCTCGACCTAAATAATGCTATTATATGAAGTGTATAAAACAATAAACACTACAACAAAAAATATTTTAGCAGAACTGAATTTTTTTTTATAAATAGAGTTATATAATAGCATTTATTAAAAATTTTCAGACCGCATTTTATATAAAATAATTATACTAATCTTCTGTACTATGCATTTAACATAGTATAAAAAAACTGGATATTTATAAACACCTTTTATAAGTAACTAATGTAAAAAATTATTAAATTTATAAATGATTTCACAAATTTTTATTTTAATGTATAAAAATATTAAAACGCGAAAAAAAATTTATAAACAAAAAAACATGCCTAGTTTTATAAAACACTTTTATTTATACGCATTAACATTGTTCTAAAATTTAGAAGAAATGTCAGAAAAAATACTGACTCTGGAATAATTTAAAGTCACTTTTAAGATTAAAACTGTAAATTTAAGAAAATACTATTTTTAAAATGAAAAACAAATTAGTACAACAATAAATCCTATTTTAATAAAACAAAATAATCATTTGATTGCAAAAACTGAGCTTGATTTAAAAAATGTATGTCTAGCTTGTATCTTGCGGTACAAAACATTATTTCTTATTTTTTACTCTTATTTTTTCTACTTTGGCATTTCTAGGATCTTATTTCTTTAGTCCACTTGTTGTCCCTCTAATGATAATTAACCACAGTCAGCCTCATGAAATTGATAAAAGTTACTTCTTGTATATATTTTATGTTTTTTAACGTATTACTGAAAAATAAAAATTTTTGTTATAAAATTAGCAGAATTTTATATTTTACTAAAAATAAAAAAAGCTATTATGACGAAGATCTAGCTTTAAAACATTTAGTCCTTTCAGGGTGACCTATCTTAAATTTATGGATCAAGTTTTGTCCTGGTTAAAAGATGCTATCTTAGTTCCTTCTCTAATACCATTCGTCATCGTCATAAATGATTGCTGACCACAGTCGTCCCTTCATGAAATTGATAAAAGTTACTTCTTGTATATGTTAAGCTTTCTTTAATGTTGCACTAAAAATTCAAAATTTTTTTTCTGAAACGAGCAGAAACTTTTCTACTATATTGCCGCATAATGAAACTTCGCCAACGAGCTCAGTGGCCGAATGGTCAAAGCATGTGATCCAGACCCGAAATTTGTAGGTTAGGTGCTCCCCATGGCGGTTGATCCAAAATGTGGATTTTTAATTTAAAAATGTTATTTATTGTTGCCTTGTGTTCTCGAAAATTCTAGATATTTCTTTATTATGTAAATTAGTTATTTGAATATTCTGTTCGTATAAAAGCTGATACTATTGTAGGCAACTTTTCTTTAAGTTGCGAGTTGCTACTTAGCTTCAATAAATTCGTCTGTTAAGTTAAACGGTGTGTTCATTCGAATCATTGTGACAATATGATGAATCAAAAAAAGACTGTTATGATTAGTTTTTCTAACTCTGAAAGTCATTTCAGAATAATTAGTCTGAAATTTGCAGCATAGGTTTTGCCATGGTGTACGAGGCTATCTTACTTGATCGTCTAATTTCATTTGTAGTAGTCTAAAATGGTTTTTTTACTGTATTCAGCTTTCGATGAGAGTTTGTGGATATATATGAAGAGATTATTGATATTTTTTGTTTAAAGTTTTGTACAAAAACGAGCTGAATTAGATATTTTTGTGAAAAAAATAATGGGAGAAAAAGACTATTGTGGTGAAGATTTGCCATCTCTAAAAGGGCATTTAGTCATTTGCTGACTACAATCGTCTCTTCATGAAATCGAAAAAAGTCACTTCGTGTATATGTTAAGCTTTCTTTAATGCTGCACTGAAAATTAAAAGTTTTTGTTCTGAAACGAGCAGAAACGTTTCTACTATATGATGAATAAAAAAAAGGCTGTTATGACGAGTTTTTCTAACTCTGAAAGTCATTTCAGAATATCAGTCTGAAATTTGCAGCACAGTTTTTGCTACGGTTATACGAGACTATCTTACTTGATCGTCTAATTTCATTTGTAGTAGTCTAAAATGGTTATTTACTGTATCCAGCTTCCGATGTTGGGTTTGTGGATACATATGGATAGATTATTGATATTTGTATTTATAGTTTTGTACAAAAACGAGCTGAATTAGATATTTTTGTGAAAAAATAATGGGAGAAAAAGACTATTGTGGTGAAGATTTGCCATCTCTAAAAGGGCATTTAGTCATTTGCTGACTACAGTCGTCTCTTCATGAAATCGAAAAAAGTCACTTCGTGTATATGTTAAGCTTTCTTTAATGCTACACTGGAAATTAAAAGTTTTTGTTCTGAAACGAGCAGAAACGTTTCTACTATATGATGAATAAAAAAAAGGCTGTTATGACGAGTTTTTCTAACTCTGAAAGTCATTTCAGAATATCAGTCTGAAATTTGCAGCACAGTTTTTGCTATGGTTATACGAGACTATCTTACTTGATCGTCTAATTTCATTTGTAGTAGTCTAAAATGGTTATTTACTGTATCCAGCTTCCGATGTTGGGTTTGTGGATACATATGGATAGATTATTGATATTTGTATTTATAGTTTTGTACAAAAACGAGCTGAATTAGATATTTTTGTGAAAAAATGGGAGAAAAAGACTATTGTGGTGAAGATTTGCCATCTCTAAAAGGGCATTTAGTCATTTCAGGATAAGTAATCTTAACTATGCGGCACAGTTTTTGTCCTGATGGTAGGAGGCTATCTTATTTCTTTCTCTAATTCCACTCATCGTCGTCTAAAATGATTGCTAACCACAGTCGGCCCTTCATGAAATCGATGAGAGTCGCCTGGCGCCCTACAGTCAACCACGGCACGCGCCCCTGCACGTGGCTGCGGCCCCCGAAGTGGTCACTCTGCACGTCAGCTCGGCACGCGGCCCCTCTCATTTCACCCACCATTACAATCTCGCCGCAGTCACCGAGTCACTCGTCCATGCCAGGTGTTCGAGAGGTGAACCGGTGCCGGCGCGTGGGAAAGCCGCGTTTTAATTTTAGAGACTTTTCAGTGTTCAGGGTGATATACCAACCACTGTACTTGACTAAATAATCGGGACAAGGGTAATTAGGGAGGTGACGTAAGCCACTCTAAGATGAATGACTTTATGTGGGAATAGATTGTTCAGGGAAAGTCATTACTTTGCATGATGTGTAAATAATATTTACTGATCGGATATTTTAGATTTAGTAAATAGACGGATCGAACCCGCAGCAAAAATGATCGTTAGTATCTAATTCTGGATATATTTTAGAGATGAATTGAGTTATTTTGTTAAATTATTTTTCTTTTAACAACCGAAGCGTATTTTATTATTTGAGAAAGTAGACAGAATAGGTTCTTGTTAAGTTGAAAAGGATTTTCAAAATGATGACTTTCACCAATATATACGAAATGATTCTTTACCACTAAAAATTCCTAGACTTAGATATCATAATCAAATCAAATTCATACAAACAAAGGATTATTACATTTCATTAAAATCTGTTTTTACTATCGTATACGAAATAAAGGAAGCATTTAAACGGGGAATTTTCTATATTCTTATTTTAATGGAAAATCATTTTTGACTGTGACTAAATCAATTTTACCTAGTTTACACTCTTCATCGGTACATAAGTACAAGAAACTATAATTTTCAAACCTTAAATAACTATTAATTCTATCCTTAAACCACTTTTCAATAGTTTCATCACGATGTCTGTACGTACTTAATTATCTGGTATAATTCAAAACAATTAGACGTATAAAGTTAAATTTTTGTATTTAGAAGTGTTATAACATTTAACTGAGTATATTTATTTTTTAATGCAACTCTTGTCCTATATAATGAAAATTCACAATATAACTGGTTCTAATGTTATCGGTCTCCAAATGGCAACACTTGAATTCTATTCATTGTTGGATGCAATTCTAATCATTGTTGAGCCGAATGCTGGCCGATTGGTTAGGGCGCTGATTGTCGGTACTGGAGTTCGTGGGTTCGAATCCCACTATGGCAGGGATGTTCGTAGCCCTTTCGGAATCGGCTTTTAGCAGTAGGTCCAGGTCTCATTAGCCCTCGTGGGCAAAACAGTAGACCGTAGCGCTCCAAACCAAACCTAATCATTGCTGAGTTAATTAGTAAATTATTATTGTTAAAAGTTATTGTATAACTTTTTGATATTATTAAATGGTATTATTTTAGTACTTGTGTAACTGTCCACTTTATTAAAGAATTGGAGGATAGTATCTCATATTTAAATAAAATAATCTTAAATGAAGTTTAGAAAAATATGTGCATAACTTAATAGGCGTGCAAGGAAATCATATAATGCAGACATCAAATTTTTTTCTTTTGTTGTACATTCTTGTTTTAAATCCTGTAAATCATTTTTTTTTAAGTTTGATAGTTTAAACATTATTAATGACTTCCTAAATTTCCAGGTGCATATATTCAACATACGTTTCCGAGAGATTAAGAAAATATCTTTTTTAATCTCTCCGAAATTTCTGGACATCTTCTATTAATGTGTTTGTCACAAAATGTTAAGCGTTTTGTTATGTTACATGATGTGCAATACCTTGAAACAACGAAACAAAAATCTTATTTGTTACATATGAATTACATTTAGCATAAATGAAAAGATATGCCCAGTTTTTTCTATATAAATAATAAATATATAGTAAAAAATAAAGCAATTTTTACTATATAATGATCAAAATAATAGTCAGAGCACTACTAACAATTTTAATGAATATTCTTAAATGATTAAATTTTTATTTTATGAAAACATTTTAAATTTTAACCCAAATTTCCTTTCGTGTGGATTTTAATGCTTCATCTAATTTGTGTAATATCATTATTATTGCTAATATTAGGAAAATGGTTAAAATATGAGTATTTAAAATATTGAGATTCAAGATCCTTTGTCTTCTTAATCTCCTTCAATTGCTCGACAGCTCCAGGTTGGCCCTAGTCTTCTCAAAGAGATTCATCCAGCCTCCAAGCTAACCTTTTTTTTTTCAGCAAGAGTCCCCCAGTTTTTGGTCTGGTCTAAAACACGTAGGTCATTTTGGATGCAGCCGATTCATCTAAATTTGGACCTGCTTAAAAGACGAGTACTATAGACTAAGCAAGAAAAATTCTTCTTGTAATGCTGTTCTCCTTCATTCGAATGGAATGACCGGCCCATCTCCTTCTTTGAAATTTAATTAATTTTATGATATCTGGATCTTTGAAAATATAGTAGAGTAACAATTAAAATGTTAGAATGTTTTAAAAATTGAGATTCAAGGTTCTTTGTCCTCTTCTCCTTCAATGGCTCGACTGCCCCTGGTGGACCCTGGTCTTCCCAAGAAGATTCCAAGCCAGCCTCTTTTTCAGCAACAGTCCACCAATTTTTGGTCTTAAAATATATAGATTATTTAAGATGCAGTCAGCCGATCTAAGTTTGAGCCTTTATCTATGACATGTTCTATAGATTTGGCCTCAAAAATTTTTCTTGTAATGCTGTCCTCCTTCAAGTGACCATCGTTCTTTGAATTTTAACGAATTTTATGACATATGGATCTTTAAAAATATAACAGAGTTCTACATTTGATCATCTATGTGAGATTACATCAACCATTCTTCCACCAAAAATGCATCTGAATAGCTACCTCTCAAAAATACCTAGAACTTCCACTTCCTTTTGTCAATATGCATATTTATGATAAATAAGTATAGATGTAGTTACACTTACATAAATAAATAGTTTCCCCCATTTATGTATTTCAAAAATTAATCAGGGCCTCAAAATTATTTTACAGCTACATAAAGAGCTGAGTCCATATAAGCAAAAATAGAAAACAAGTATACTTAACATCAGATAATGTATTATACTTACTATAAGAGAAATTACAGAGTTTAGGATAACAGAGTTTACAAAATTTTTTATAAGGTGAAGTCGTCAAAATATTGTATTTTATTCAAATATAAATCTGTTCCATTAAGTATTTTTATAATCAGGTTATGAATTTTTCATTTTGTCTAGCTGTGAATAAATTTCGACTTTAGATTTCTCAATCTGAAATGTTAATGTGTGATGTAAATTCGGTCACGTTATTTTTCACATTCTAGGATATTTCTTTGATTATTTTTATTCAGTATAAGCATAATTATTCATATCATTCAAATACTTTTTTAAGCATTTAAAATGTGAGTAACAACTCTAAATATTCCATAAAACGGATAATATAGTTCATGAAGTTGAATCTCTTACTCATAAAATTGTATATATACTACAAATGGAATTTTGAAGTAGTTCAGATTTAAAAAACAAAGAAATAGTAAGTGACTATTTCTAATCTAAGAAAAACTCGTAGACACATATTGTGTCTATTTACTGATTTTATTAAATAGTCTTTTATTCACCCTATTTAGAAAGAACAGTGCCCATTTATAAAATCTGTATAAATGCACACAATCATACTGGCAAGAAATCAGAGCTCAAAGAATCACCACTGACGACAAAGGAAACAGCTGCATAGAATGAAGGATCACATAAAAGCTTGATAACAGTTATCAGTGGCATATTTCTGCGTCGTTCAGAAAATATACGGTATTTTTTTCTATTTAACCGCTTCCTCATCACTAAGTTTAGATTTATTTTTCAACGCTAAATTTAGTTTGGATTGTTGCCTAGCTTCAGATTTCCTGTTTTCAGGTTTATTCTTGCAAATATTGTACTTTAGGCAACGAGCAGTTTCTTTTTCAGTCAAAAAAGATTAAATTTACTCAAGAAAATGGCTTAACTTGTTTTACATTCTAATATATACTGGGCTACCAGAAAAATCTGTTAGATATATTGCAAAGTAAAAAAAAAATAATTAACTGGATATCAAGGGACTGATTTACTCGCATAGGTTACTTAGGAAATTATAAGCAGCCCATGCGGTTTACGGGAAAAACAGATTCTGGTCGGCTACATTCATATCAGAAGAGGGATTCGAGCCTGCATACTTCGGTACTGCATATTTAACTGTGAAACTTATTAGCCTCTATTAATAAAGATTTATTACTAATCTAAACTTTATAAATGAGGTATTGCACGTTTACCAGCTTCTTTTATATGCTTTAGAAGACCATGCATATTTTTCTCTCAAAACATTCTGTTACGGTACTATCTAGACCTATTAAATCTTTTCTTGATATCAGAGGAATCATGCACTTAAATAACACCTAAATTTCTTCTAAATTAACCTAAGTTTTTTTAAATTAATTAACAAAGGTTTAAACGAAATGAAGTATTTAGTGGTAAAGATAAATTTTTATGATGCTGAATGTAGAAAATGTTGTACATTTGCTTTACTATCCAATCTTTACTGGACAGTCAGAGCCCCTATAGGGAACTCTTCAGAAAATAAATGTATGGGAAATCAGTGGATTGATTTAGTCATATAACTAAGAGGTAAGGAAAATATAAGCTGCCATTGCCGTGTACGGACAAAACTGGGAAGTGGTTAAGATCAATTTTTAAAATGCTGCAACGACACAAGTAATGTAATTAATTTATTTTATACAAGTTTTTGCATCTTTATTGAATCTTCGTGACAATTAATGAACAATTTACACCTTTAAAAAATTGATAAGACACCTGAAGATAAGTTGACCAAAAAATGAAAGCTTAAAGGGTAAAAACACTTCATTTCGCTTAAACCTTTGTTAATTTAATAAAACCTTAGGTTAATTTATAAGAAATTTAGGTGTTATTTAAGTGCAGGATCCCTCTGATATCAAGAAAAGATTTAATAGGTCTAGATAGTAACGTAACAGACAGTTTCGAGAGAAAAATATGCATGGTCTTCTAAAGCATATAAAAGAAGCTGGTAAAAGTTCAATACCTCATTTATAAAGTTTAAATTAGTAATAAATCCTTATTAATAGAGGATAATAATTTTCACAGTTAGATATGCAGTACTGAAGTATGCAGGCTCGAATCCCTCTTCTGATATGAATGTAGTAGCCCAGAATCGGTTTTTAATCTGAAGTAATAGGTCAAGGCTTAATTAGCCCTTGAGTTGCAAAAATACCTTAGTCCACAGAGTTTTGGAAGTTCCATCCTTCTAAAGTTATTTTAATGATCGTAGATCCTAATTACGTTTTTGAAAGATATTTTAACTGAATTTAACCTAGAATTTTTTTTCTAATGCAGAGGTGAAAAGTTATTTTTGGTATAAGTAGCAAAATAGTGAAATAAATCATCCATGTTGTTTACATTAAGAGTTTTTCAAACTCATATTTGTACAGAAAACCTTTAATTTTTATTTAAATAAAGAATTTGTTCGTTTTATATCATTTAACTTCATTTATATATGATGTATTACACCATACCGTTACCTTCAAGTATCAAATAAAAAATAACCCCTGTGACCGGAATTTGTTGTGTACCTCTATTCATCTACTTTGTGTGTACTCAGGAATCACAGCAAATTGCAACGGTCGTATAGGGAAGTGAACGGTGAGGGGGAGAAATGCTAATAGCAATGCATTTCTAACGGTTCCAAAAACCTCATCGCTACTAAATCTGATCAGAGTATGTTCGCTGCACCAGGAATGACGTTGGAACATAAATACGTCACTTGTTGAAATGATGGTTCAGCTGACAGGTGTAGTTTGCAACCGGTACCTCGGACTGTAAAGGTCGATCAGCGTCAGAGAAACTGGGTGGGAACTGGCGAAAGACTCTTGGAAATTCAATGCTTTCGGGAAAAAAAAAACAGTGGAATAAATGGACTGTTCTCGGGAAGGTTTTCCCTCTACGTGCGAGCAACAGAGCGTGGAATACGGCGTAAAATTCATTTCAATTCTTCCCACGCTCCCGCGTTTTTCACTCTTTTCTTCTTTTGTTTCACCATTTTCCGTGTCTTGTCACGTAATAGCTTTAGTTTCACACCACCTAAAAAGAAATATACAGCAGTGCACAATCCGTAGTAATTTTTCGCATGACATCCACTGACTTTATAAATTGTTTATATTTTTATAAAATTAAATAAATGCTATAGTAAGTAATTTAAATAAGATTTTACAGAAAACTCTATTTGTAAATTATTGGATTTTTAATCCAATAATTTGCAAATAGAGTTTTCAATAGAGTTTACTAAATAGATTATTTTTTATACAAAAGATTAAATACGATGACACAAAAAATATAAATACAAGTAAATAAAGTTAATGCACAAACTTTTTAAAATCTTTATATAGATGAATAATCGATCATTTTTTTTCATTCATTTCGTCTCCAATTTCACAATTATCCGTGTGTTATAACGAAATAATTAGTTTTACATCACCTAAAGGAAAATATATATTAGTAACTGATGTATGTACATTGTTATTGATATATTAACTCATTGTGTGCTGGTACATTTCGCAACGGAAATGTATGGCGTTTTGAGCGTAAATTTAGTTATTCAGTTAAGTCTCAATAGATCGAAAAATATTTAATTTTTTAACCAACTTTCCGTATTTTATATTGAAATATATAAACAAATATATAAATAGACATATATAAATAACAACCATAAGATTTTTGTAAACAAAAAATATATTTTTAGTAGAAAAATTTAAAATAGTGTCGTAAATATAAAAAATCAAATAGAAAGAGTAGTATATAATTTTAATTTTTTCGAATTGTGTTATATATAAGTATTTTTACCTTACAAAAAAATGAGAGACAAGAACATTCAGTTTCGTTTTCCTGTATATACCGTTATTTTTGTACCCACAAACAAATTATGTTGTTACACTAATCAGTACTAGTAAGTGACCCACCTTCAAGTATTAATCGTCAGAAAACCTGCTAGTACGTGTCCCGCGCTCAAGTATCAATCGTCAGAAAGCGTAGTAGTACGTGTCCTGCATACAATGTGTTAACTGATGTATGTGCACCGACTTAGGCACGAGTTATGTAGCCGAGTACATAAATGATTTTTTCACAAGACATCAACTAAATTTATTAATGATTTATATGTTTATAAAGTTCTTTTTTTAAATTAAATAAACGTTCGTATAGTAATTTCAATATTATTGCTCAGAAATCTTTAATTTTAAATCGTTAGATTAAAAAGGATATTTTTAAAATAAAAACTGTTTATGGATACGAATAAATGATTCATGATCAGATATTTAAAAAGTTGTTAACTCTATTTATATGAACAAATAATAAAACTAACATATTAACACTTTGACTGCCATGGCTATCATATGTGATATCCAGTGATATTTCCGTTGAGACACTGGCTATCCGATATGATAGCCATGGTGTTTTAACACTTCAGGCCATGGCTATCAAAGATGTTATCAGTTACATGAAAATCGTATTGGAGTTTGATTGTTGGGCTCCCTACGATGTGTTAGGTATACGTGGTTTGCGCAAATTGGTATATGTGACGATTTTATGAGCTAAGTTTTATGAAAAATTAAATATTTGGAACATGCAACAAAAAAGGGAATATATATAAATAGAGAGAGTTTGTTTTAAAATATTGTTTTTATATATAGTTTTATGTTGAAAAAATACAAATTACACAAAAAAAAAAGTTTGGCCCCGTTGTGAACATTTGCAATTTTGGCTTGGCAGTCAAAGTGTTAAATTAAATCATCCATTTTACACATTTTTTCTTCAGTTTCCCCATTTCCCTTGTCTTGTCACGTAATAGCTTTAGTTTTACACCAACTAAAATGAAAAATATAATAGCACACAATCAGTGACAATTTTTCTTATGACAATAACAATCTTTACAAGGGATATTAGGGCTTATAATTTTATGGAAATTTATGTAAAATTAAATAAATAACAATGCTATCTGAAAATCATACAACTATTAAAAATTATTATTTTACATTCAAGACTTGATGGATACATCTAAATAAGATATATGATCACACTTTTTCAAAATCTCTTTTCTGTTAAAATGAAGAAACAACAAACATATTAAATTGAATCATATTTTTCACACTTTTCTTCTTTTGATTCATTATTTTCTTCATCTTGTCACGTAATAGCTTTAATTTATCACAACTTAAAAAGAAATATATAATAGTTACTTAGTAATTTTTCACATGACATCAACTGACTTTAAAAATTGTACAATAATTTACATATTTGTAAAAAAACTGAATAAAATTAAATAAATATTAATATGAAGAAATTCTAAGATATTCTTTATAAAATTTAAGCTAAAGTGAAAAAAATTAATGATTACTTACTGATCTGTAGGAACTAATGCGTATGGACATGTAAATTGAATAATGGAAATCAGATTCAACTTACCGCAAATGCCGTATGTTAAGACGTATTATCATCTTAAAATATTGGTTGGAAAGTTTAAGGAACCTCCAGAATAGTGGTATATGTACCCTCTTTTATAATTACCATGTACTTTTTCACAATAATTGATCTATTGAGCATTAAAATTTGCCCAACTGCTTGAAAAGTTACGTGCGCCATACCGTAATTTAAGGGCAATGTTTCACTACTTAAAAAGTACAATTTTCGTTACGCTACTCACCTTTTCACTAGTTTCTGTCAGATTCAAACAGATTGAGCTTCGATTTATCACAAAAAAGAACTCGAGCCCAAACATTACTTTAAAAAACACACACTTTTTAAAATTTTCTAACCCATTCAAGTTTATTTCATTAATCTTTTCATTAATATTGTTTTTTTCGGCCGTTTGACCTTTAAACCTTCTTCGTTGAATCATTGCTGATTCTTTTTCAAATCAGACAATTATTTAAAATCTCTAATTTGTGAATGTTTTACGAACTGATTTTTCAGAAATAGTCTTTTTATATCTCGTTGGGATAAGCAAAAGAGCCTAATATCCAATTTAAAATCTTTCCTACTTAAAAAATTTATATCTTACTAAAAACCGTCTAGGAGATGATTCGTTGATATTTAACATGGTATCCATTGAAACATGTTTTCCTATTCATTTTAAAATTAATACTTTTTATGGTAGCGTTAATTGTTTTATCCTTGTCATTTTTTCAAATTCTATTAATATTCAATTTTCCTAGCTGCTGGATTCATGTTTCGAAAATTTGGCAAAGTTCGAAGCATGAAGTGGAATATTGCTCACTAAGATTTATTCAAAAAGTTACTTTTAAAAATTGGCCTTTTTCTGAAGGAGAAAAAGAAAATATCCAAGGTTGGCTTTTTTCTACATTATTGCATATAGATATGTAGACAAACAGGCATACATATACATGCATATACATATTTGCACATTTTATGTGTATCTCTCACACACGGTAGAACTCTACCAGTTACAACTACTATATAAGTTACAAAATAATTTTCTTTTATAAGGTGCGAAACTACGCTTAAATGAAACTCTTGTTATATCTATAAAGCCTAATACAATTGTTGGAAATAGCCTGAAAGATTAAGCTAAATTTATTGTATTGGAATTTCCTCTGTGGGGAAGAAGGGGAGTTTAGTTCCACTCCATTTGATACCGTTTATTGTTTATCTAGATATATGAATCACTTTACAGTTTATTGGTACAGTAGACAAATCTGCTTTATAACTCTTTCAATTGAAGACACTTTAAATTATATTCTGAATTAGATTCAGTTAAATTATACTGCAGGAGGACTTATGGATTTCTGTATAGAAAAAAAATATGGAAGAATGCATTGTGGCCGATTAATTATATCTGATCTTATGGAAAATTGCATCGTGTATTACCTGACAGTATACTGCGACCTGAAGGTGATTTAAAATAAAAAAATTATTTATAAAGGGAAGAATAATTCTATCTGATTGGTTAAAAATATCTATTTGTATATTATTGTAAAGCAATAAATCTCTGTAGAAAGATAATTTTATCATGAATTATCGTTTTTTCCCTATCTTTCTGGTACTTTGTTTCAAATTTCAAATACAGGGAAAAGAAGGCGTTAAAGAAATTTTAAAAGCGGATGCTTAATTGATGACTTTTACAGAAGTTAGTCCAAAATCTTGAATAAAATGTAACGCGATGATGAAGACGTTGGTAGTGAAGATACCCGTTGCATTCTTTATTGACAACCCTTGAAATACTGAAATGTATTCAGATAATGCGGATTTCTTCAATCCACATCAGATAATGCGGATTTCGTCAATCCGCATTATCTGAATACATGCGGATTCTTTCATCCCAAATCTATGATTATTTTCTTACACACACTCTCGGCTAATTTATTTCACATTGAAAATATGAATAAGCAACAGAAAAAACAAATTTCTTTCTAGAAATAAGATTTTCAGGTTTGGGAATTTTACTGCATGTCTGTAATTCTTTTTGAATTCTTCTGTACATTGAAAAACAAGAATTTGATGCTTTTATAAAAAAAATTATCATTGTATCATAAACATATCAATACAGCCATAATTGAAGTATTTTAGATTGAAACTATATCTCTCTCAATGTAACGATATATTTCTCTACAACAATAATTATATTGAGTCTCCTAACCATTTTTTTATCGAGGCTTTACTGTATAAATTGAAAACACCATTTAAAACTTATTTATGCAATATTTAAGCCACTAAATAAAAACATGAATAGCCAATTAGTATAAAACAGCAGTGTACAGATGATTTATTTTAATTTATACACTCCCTTTCACACACGCACACCGGGGCAAAGAAAAGAAAGAGGGTATTCATTTCTTATTGGACTAAAAATCATTGTTTTGTGTGCCTTTAAGCAGAAATAACTTAATAATATTAAAAAAATCCTCCACCTTTACAGGAGGATTGTGTAGAGTTTTACCACAGGCAGTCTAATCCTGTTACGGAACCTATGAATAATCCATTTAAAAGAGAGAGTACCATTTAAAAAGAAGAGAAAAAGTAGATCGAAAAAAAGTTGCCTATTCTTTATCGGTAGAGCTCTCATTGCATATTCATGTGCCCAGGCGCCAATTCATTTGAGCCCAAATCCGCCAAATTATGATTGACGGCAAATCAAGCTCCTGGAATAAAAAAGGGACTTGTTTACCGGATTAATCATAACTTTCCTCGATGGATTGGCGTCGCTTCTGGTGCTGGAATCCGATTTATCAAAAGGATTATTGATTGTCATGGGAAAGCGTAGCAATGCATTGAAGTGGCCAATATGTACACTCAGATTTATGAATGACACCTCCCTGCAGCTCCCCTCCCTCCTTTTACATCTGTCATAGACTGAGTCCTAGGCACAACCGACTGCCACCGGAAATTAGCATTAACGCATTGTAGAATAAATTCACTTCGATTGTTCTCCTTATGCATCTCCATGTACAGTCAAAACATAATATTTTTTTGATGATGAGCGGGTCCAGTGGATTTTGAGGAGTCATATCAATTAAACTAATAAGTATAACTGCAGTAATTGTTCTCCTACTGTTCTCCTGTAGATGAATACTGAATAACTAAGAAGAATATTCAACAATTTGGTGTAAATATTATGAACACTGTTTAAGTTAATAATAAAGAAAACACTAATTACCGTTTAAACAAAGCTTATATTATTCAATACTAATAATTTAATTAACAATTTGTTCTTATAAGTGCATACCTACACACTCACACACATAAATACTTACACGGCCGAAACTAGTAATTGTGCAGAGCGTAGATTCAAGCAGGCGGTAAACTTCTAGGGAAGCTAATGGAATATTTAATAATAAAACGTGCTAGCTAAAGCCTTTTTTTTAAAAAGAAAAAAAAAAGAATTATTTTAAAGAAAAAAAAACAATATTAAATTAAAGAATTGAATTTAAAATTAAAGATTTTCATTGAAAAAGATAAACTACTTATCTTTTGCTTTTAATTTTCGCTTCAGTTACTAACTGCTATCATAAACTTTCGTTAAAGTTTAATGAATACTTCATCAAATATTTCATTTCTCTTCAAATATTTTAAAAAAAAGATGAGACTAAATCATAGTACATTAAGTCATTTTGAAAATAATTTTTACTTAAAAATTTCAAAATATCGATACATATTTTTTATATACAAATGCTTATGCATGTATACATATATATATATACACGATACACATATAGCCAAAGGTGGTTCCCTATTAATTCAGCCAACTTTCATCTAAATCTTAAAGGAATATAGCAGTTAGAAAAGTTCACGAAATATGTCAAATTTTCACAAAAGGCATACATTTTTTTCTGGATAAACATCTAAAATTATTATTAGTATTAATCATATTAGATGTTATGTTAAAACGTACATTCATTATTAGATGAAAGGTATAAAAAGTCCGTTTCATTATCATTATTAGCTTTGTTATAAAATTGAATGAGATTGAAATATCGAATTTTCTGTCAAATTTCAACCCAGATAAAAGTCACCTCTTGCCTTAATATTCTTAAAGAGGCAATGTGAGATCTACATCACTTAAAATATTCCATGACAATCTTTGATTTTTTTTATTTATCCATCATCTAGACTTCCACCATTTTTATCGCTCCCATGCAATGTTAAGATTATTACTTTTCATAGCTGTTTCATGATGACATATTAAAATAATCTAGAGGTAAAATAAGTAAATGTTCAGTTATATAGGAAATTCTTCATTATCCCATATGTTTGATGAACTGATGATATAGATACACGTTCGTATTTACATTAAATCATATCCCTATACAAAAAGGGTAAAAATCTAACATTTTATGTATATCATAATTTCCATGCCTTAATTTTTTTATATATATTTTTTTTACTTGAACGACGTAAACGATTCAAAAATGTTTACCTGATGGATTAAAAAGTATTTTTTCTGTATAACTTACGCTTATAAATATTTCATTTTTATGTATCTTTTAAACAAACATGATTTCTCTTCGAACATGATCGTTTTCAAAAGTATTCAGATAACCTTTTCAATACTCATTTCATCGGTGGCGAATTCGCTAGCAGAAACGAATGCCATTTTGTCATGTATTGACTCAGGTTCCGGAGAAGACATCTTTCATAAACAAGCACGATCTCCTTCTTCCCCCACCTGGAAAATAAAATGCGATCCGATCAAACTTTAATCTTTAAGATCACTTCATAGATCGTTTTTCAGACATTTCTTTGTCAGTTTCGCGACTCCAAACAGATGCTGCCATTGCAAATGATTGGGCGCTTAAAAAGAAAAAAAAGAAGCAGAAAAGTAGAAAAGAATCTCCGTATTTTCTGTATAGATGTCGATGTGTATTCCCAGGTACTATAACTAAGGTCTGACAAAGTCATCATCTTCTTCTCCGTCTCTCTTCTTTCCATTTTCTCCTTCTCTCTTTTTCTTTCCTTCCTCCCCCAGGAGGCATCTACAGCAGAATGGATGAAGACACCGTTAATATTGCTCCCTAAATCCAGCTCGCCGTCTGTGTAAACAAAGACAGTGACTCGATGCGACCACCGGGAAGGAACTCGCTACGCTGCTTTTTGTAACCAGAAAAATAAGCTAGCATTAGTGGAAAACCTCTAGTCGACACGAGTCTATTTTCATTCACTGTTTCAAAATATAATTTCCCAACAACACGTAGAAGGTGCCACAGGTTTATTAATTCCTTTATAGATATAATCGCATATAGCAAGCTATCTGTGAACCAAAATTAATTAAATGAGGGAAAAGATGAAAACAAAATTTTCATATTATCCTCAAAACTAAAAGAATGAACATTATAAAAAAATATAATTTTACAAAAAAAATAAGTATAACCATCTTGTTTTGTGCTGTAATTTTTATATTAATTTTCATTAATATTTGTAAAAATAATATTCTTCTCACAATATTACGTAGAGGCTAATCTAACTATAAGATTAAATGGGGAAAATGCGTTACATAAGATGTACAATTTGAACTTCCACGAGGCATAAGAAATAAGCTATTGTTTCCAAATTAATTGTTAACATTTTTATTATTATTTCCTAAAAACTGGTAGAGTAACATTAGTGGAAAACCTTTAGTCGATGAGTCTATTTTCATTCACTGTTTCAAAATATAATTTCCAAACAACACGTAGAAGGTGCCACAGGTTTATTAACTCCTTCATAGATATAATCGCATAGAGCAAGGTATCTGTGCACCAAAATTAATTAAATGGAGGAAAAATGAAAAACAAAATTTTCTTATTATCCTCAAAACTAAAAGAATAAACATTATAAAAAATATAATTTTACAAAAAAAAGTATAACTATCTTGTTTTGTGCTGTAATTTTTATATTAGTTTTTTTTTTTTTTTTACTATTTGTAAAAAAAGATATTCTTGTCATAATAACACGTAGAGGCTAATCTAACTATAACATTAAGTGGTGAAAATGCGCTACATAAGATGTACAATTTCAACGTCAACCTGGTGTAAGAAATAAGCTATTGTTACCAAATTAATTGCTATAGTTTTTATTATTATTTACCAAAAAAAGTAGAGTAACATTAATGGAAAACCTCTAGTCGACACGAGTCTAATTTCATTCACTGTTTCAAAATATAATTTCCCAACAACACATAGAAGGTTCCACAGGTTTATTAACTCCTTTATAGATATAATCCCATATAGCAAGCTATCTGTGCACCAAAATTAATTAAATGAGGGAAAAGAGGAAAAACAAAATTTTCAAATTATCCTCAAAACTAAAAGAATGAACATTATTAAAAAATATAATTTTACAAAAAAAAAAAAAAAAAAAAAAAAAAAAAAAAAAAAAAAAAAAGTATAACTATCTTGTTTTGTGCTGTAATTTTTTATATTAATTTTCTTTAATATTTATAAAAATAAGATATTCTTGTCACAATATTACGTAGAGGCTAATCTAACTATAAGATTAAATGCGTTACAGAAGATGAACAATTTCAACTTCAACCAGGCATAAGAAATAAGCTATTGATGCCAGATTAATTGTTATTGTTTTTATTATTATTTCAAAAAAAAAAAAAAAAAAAAAAAGAGAAGTAGAGTAACGTTAGTGGAAAACCTCTTGTCAACGAGTCTATTTTCATTCACTGTTTCAAAATATAATTTTCCAACACGTAGAAGGTTCCACAGGTTTATTAACTCCTTTATAGATATAATCCCATATAGCAAGCTATCTGTGCACCAAAACTAATTAAAGGAGGGAAAAGAAGAAAAACTAAATTTTCAAATTATTCTCAAAACTGAAAACATGAACATTATAAAAAAAATACGAAAAAATAAGTAAAAATAGCTTGTTTTGTGTTGTAATTTTTTATATTAATTTTCTTTACTATTTGTAAAAAAGATATTCTTGCCCAATCTTAAATAGAGGCTAATCCAACTATAGGGTTAAGTGGGAAAATGCGTTACATAAGATGAACAATTTCAACTTCAGCCAGGCATAGAAAATAAGTTATTGATGCCACATTAATTGTTATCGTTTTTATTATTATTTCCAAAAAAGTAGAGTAATATTAGTGGAAAACCTCTAGTCAACACGAGTCTATTTCTATTCACTGTTTCAAAATATAATTTTCCAACAACACGTAGAAGGTGCCACAGGTTTATTAACTCCTTTATAGATATTATCGCATAGACAAGGCTATCTGTGCCCCAAAATTAATTAAATGGGGAAAAGATGAAAAAAAAAATTTCAAATTATCCTCAAAATTGAAAGAATGAACATTATAAAAAAATTACAAAAAAAAAGTAAAAATATTTTGTTTTGTGCTGTAATTTTTTATATTAATTTTCTTTACTATTTGTAAAAAAAGATATTCTATCCACAATCTTAGGTAGAGGCTAATCCAACTATAAGATTAAGTGGGGACATATATATTAAGAGCGTTACATAAGATGAACAATTTCAACTTGAACCAGGTATAAGACATAAGCTATTAATGCCAGATTAATTGATATAGCTTTTATTATTATTTCTAAAAATAGTAGAGTAACGTTAGTGGAAAACCTCTAGTCGACGAGTCAATTTTCATTCACTGTTTCTTCTTTAACTCCTTTATAATTATATTCGCATATGGCTAGGTATCTGTGAACCCAAATTTAATTATTTGAAAGTAAAGATGAGAAACAAAATTATCCTCAAAATTGAAAGAATGAACATTACAAAGAAAATCAAAAGAATGTCTACAAAGAAATAAGAATTTACAAAAAAAGTAATCGAGTCTATTTTCATTCACTGTTTGACCTTTAACTTCTTTATAGATATATTCGCATATGGCAAGCTCTCTGTGCACCAAAATTAATTAAATGAGGGAAAAGATGAAAAACAAAATTTTCATATTATCCTCAAAAGTGAAAGAATAAACATTATAAAAAATAAAATTTTACAAAAAAAAGTAAAAATATGTTGTTTTGTGCTGTAATTTTAATATTAATTTTCTTTACTATTTGTAAAAACGATATTCTTGTCATAATATTACGCATCGGCTAATCCAGCTATAAGATTAAGTGAGGAAAATGAGTTACATAAGATGAAAAATTTCATCTTCAGGCATAGGAAATAAACTATTGATGCCACATTAATTGTTATCGTTTTTATTATTATTTCCAAAAAAGTAGAGTAATATTAGTGGAAAACCTCTAGTCGACGAGTCTATTTTCATTCACTGTTTCAAAATATAATTTTCCATCAACACGTAGAAGGTGCCACAGGCTTATTAACTCCTTTATAGATATAATCGCATATAGCAAGCTATCTGCGCACCAAAATTAATTAAATGAGGGAAAAGAGGAAAAACAAAATTTTCAAATTATCCTCAAAACTAAAAGAATGAACATTATTAAAAAATAAATTAAAAAAAAAGTAAAAATATCTTGTTTTGTGCTGTAATTTTTATATTAATTTTCTGTATTATTTGTAAAAAAGATATTCTTGTCACAATATTGCATAGAGTCTAATCTAACTATAAGATTAAGTGGGGAAAATGCTTTACATAAGATGTACAACTTCAACTTCAACCTGGCATAAGAAATAAGCTATTGATACCAAATTAATTGTTATCGATTTTATTATTTCCAAAAAAAGGAGAGTAACATTAGTGGAAAACCTCTAGTCGATGAATCTAATTATAAAGTTAGGTTAGAAAAGTGCTATGTATAACATGAACAATTCCAACTTTAAGTAGGCATAAGAAATAGGCTATTGATTTCCAAAAAAAAAAAAAAAAAAAAAAGTAGAGTAACATTTATGGAAAACCTCATGTTGACATGACATGAATATTTTCCTTCCTGTTTCAAAATATATTTATTTACCAACAACACGTAGTCGGGGCCACAGGTTTACTAACTTCTTCAAGGATATATTTGCAAATGGCAAACTATCTGTATGCCAAAATCAGTTACATCGAAGAAAAGATGAAAAAAAAAATTTCAAATGAATTTCAGAATTGAATTGATGAAAATTATTAAAGATTAAAATAATAAATAATTTTACAAATTAAGTAAAAATATTCTGCTTTGTTCTGAAATTTTTATATTAATTTTCTTTATTTGTAAATATATTCATGCTACAATATTGGTAGAGGCTAATCCAACTATAAGGAATTGGGGAAAGTGTGTCATATAAACTGAACAATTACTACTTCAACCGGGCATACGAAATAAGATATTAATATCAAGTTATTACTATTATTAAAAAAAATAGTATAAGTGGAAAGCCTCTAGTATACGCAAATTACTTATTGTTTCAAAATATAATTTCACAACAACACGTAGACGATGCCACAAGTTTATTAACCCCTTTATGGAGATGTTCGCAAAAGACAAACTTTCTGTGTACCAAAATTAATTAAATGAAGGAAAAGATGGAAAGCAAAAATTTTAAATTACCTTCAAAATTGACTGAATGAACATTGCTAAAAATTAGAAGATAAGATTTTACTCAAAAGTACTAAAAATACACTGCCTTTTACTGAGATTTTTGTATTAATTTTTGTTACTGTTTGTAAAGAGAATTTTACTGTCTGTAAAGAGAATTGTAAAGAGAAAGTGCTTTATTAGATTAGATTTGGTTTAGAACACTATGGTCTAATGTTTTGCTACACGAGGGTGCAGTGAGTTACTTTCGTGGTAAATTAGTGAAAATAGAAGTTACTTGGCTCAGTAGTATATAGCCATGTTAAAGTATAACGGATGTTGCGTAATATCTGTTTAAATTCAACATATGTCCATTAAATATGTCGTTAATAGAAGTAATGAAAATTATGCCTGAAAGCCTAATTTCAAAAACACTTTGCAATTTATGCTGTTCAAAACATATTTAAATGTAAGTAATGAAATTGCAAAAAATAAATGCTATATATATATTATGTGAGTGTTTGAATAGTACACATATACGAACGCACAAACACACGTATACACAGAGGTCGATTTCTCATTAATACTAAATCCCAGTTTAGACTAACTGCTGATTCTGGACTTACTATCAGAAGGAGAGAATCAGGGAACCATTACCTGTTCCCCAGGTAACGGTTCCAGTGTCTCCATGTCCAGGAAATCGACCATTATAGCAGCAGAGGTTTAATGATATGGGCAAGCACCATGTTGAATAGCCACACATCCCGCTATGCATTTTGAAAGAGACAATGCAACTGGCTTGAGGTATAGAAATAAGACCGTGGAGTGTTATTTGACTTTTCATTGGAACAGTTGACCCTCATTTCACTTTAATGACGACAACGCGCTGTCACATAAGGCTCATCTGGTCGACGATTTTCTGGAAAGTGAAAATATTCAGCGTATGCATTAGCCAGTCACATCTCTAGACCTTAACCCTAATACAGCATTATTGTAATGCTCTGTATTGTAGCTCGTAAATCTTCTTTTGTAAACCTTCCAGGGGTGAGTACAAAGTAGGACCAGTCACCTTATGAACTCATAAACTGCATTTTTTTCATTATAAAATAAAGGTATGAGGACTATATATCTGTAAGAGAAAGCCACCCCACCCCCTATTAACCATTTTTTCCTATTTTATTAGTACTATTTCATACATTCTGACTCCCTTGAATGCTACTCACGATATTTCGAGTGTATTATAGCTGCTGAATGGTTATTTTTTGTATAATACATCCTATGTTCAAACTAAATTTTTCACTAAAACTTATTCAATAGTTCTGGAGATAATCTCTCAAAAATACTCCTCATTTTGAATATCAGAGTATATATATATATATATATATATATATATATATATATATATATATATATATATATATATATATATATATATATATATATATATATATATATATATATATATATATATGTATATATATATGTATATATATATGTATATATATATATATATATATATATATATATATATATATTATATATATATATTATATATATATATATATATATATATATATATATATATATTTATATATATATATATATATATATATATATATATATATATATATACTTCCTTCTTTAAAAATTGTGAAAATTATTTTTTAAAATTTTAAAGCTTCTTATTGGGATAAAAGTAGCAGATTTTTCTTCCTTATTTTTTTTTAACAAATTTAAAGCCGAAAGTAAGCCAAATAACATAAATTGCCCATGTAATCCAAAAGTACTTTTTATGAAGAAATAAATAAGGTGGTAAAAGCAATTAAAAAGTATTCATTTTAAGGTAAAAATGGCGTTATATATATATCTATGAGTTCGTAACACAATTCGAAAAAAAATTATTCTTCAGCGAAAGAAAAATAACTTATTCAATCGTCAAACTCTTAGCGAAATCAATAAATGATAAATTTTAATATGATGAGTGTTTTTTTAAATCACCACGTGATAGACTTGTATTGTAAGCACAGGGTCTTATAGTTCACACTCTCCTAAATGTATTTAAGAGCATTCTTGTATTCTAAGAGGGCGATCTTTTCTTCTTCGTAAGATAGTATGAGTAACCGTATGAGTAAATTCAACTTAAAAATAAATCTTCCATTGTTTATGTATTCACAATATTCTGTACACATGCTGAAACACACAGATGCATATCCATATATATGTTAACTATATGTGCGTGTTCGTATGTAGAGATACTATTAGATGCATTTTTTTTTCATATCCTGTAGCTTACGATTTTTTTCTACTTTAACTCTTCTGGATATCTAAAATCAAAATAGGCAAAAGTAAAGGAAAGTAAAGCAATTATGGGACTACTAAAAAGTAGTCCCATAATTGATAAGGTTTTGTTTTTATAAATTAATAAATAAATAGGTTTGACATTTTTAAGTAATGAATGACTATTCGTTTACCGATAGAAATAATGACATATAATTTTGGTACTCATAACTTTCTGTACACTTATATACACTCCGTACATTTAAAATTATTTTATTTAGGTTCTGTACAAAGAGATTTTTTTTCTATGTTATTTCTTTAAATAAATCTAGAAATAAAAGTAAGCAAAACTAAACAAATTGTTCACGTAATGACAAATTACTTTTTATGAAGCAATAAATAAGGTGACATGAAATCCATAAGCATTTGAAGACTATTCATTTCCAGATAGAAGTGATGTTCCATA
Organism: Pardosa pseudoannulata; assembly: GCA_032207245.1. Classification (NCBI taxonomy): domain Eukaryota; kingdom Metazoa; phylum Arthropoda; class Arachnida; order Araneae; family Lycosidae; genus Pardosa; species Pardosa pseudoannulata. Next base: position 73,414,253 of record CM063503.1, read on the forward strand.
ATTTGTGTATTCATAACACAATTCGGAAAAATTTTTCTTCTTTCGCGAAACAAAAATAACTTATTCAACCATCGAACTCTTAGCCAAATCAATAAATGGAAATTTTTAATATCATGAGTGTTTTTTGAACCACAATGTGATAAACTTGTGTTTTAAGCACAAGGTATCATAGTTCACACTCTCCTAAATGTATTTAAGAGCATTCTTTTATTCTAAGAGGGCGACCTGTTCTTCTTGAGATAGTATGAGTAAATTCAACTTAAAAATACATCTTCCATTGTTTATGTATTCACAACATTCTGTACACATGCTGAGACACATATATGCATATTCATATATATGTTAAATATGTATGTGTGTTTGTATGTATAGATACTATTAGATGTATTTTTTTTCATATCCTGTAGCTTACGATTATTTTCTACTTTAACTCTTCAGGAAATCTAGATTCCAAATAAGCAAAAGTAAAGCAAAAAGTACTCCCACAATTAAAACAATTTTTTTATAAATTAATAAATAAATAGGTTGGACATCTTTAAGTACTGAATAAATATTCGTTTACCGATAGAAATAATGACCTATAATTTGTGTACTCATAACTTTCTGTACACTTATACACACTCCGTGCATTTAAAATTGTTTTTATTTAGATTCTGTACGAAGTGATTTTTTTCTATTTTATTTCTTTAAATAAATCTAGAAATAAAAGTAAGCAAAACTAAACAAATTGTTCACGTAATCCCAAATTACTTTTTATGAAGCAATAAATAAGGTGACATGAAATCCATAAGCATTTGAAGACTATTCATTTCCAGATAGAAGTGATGTTCCATAATTTGTGTATTCATAACACAATTCGGAAAAATTTTTCTTCTTTCGCGAAACAAAAATAACTTATTCAACCATCGAACTCTTAGCCAAATCAATAAATGGAAATTTTTAATATCATGAGTGTTTTTTGAACCACAATGTGATAAACTTTTGTTGTAAGCACTAGGTATTTAGTTCACACTCTCCTAACTGTATTTAAGAGCATTCTATTATTCTAAGAGAAGATCTTTTATTCTCCCTGAGATAGATGAGTAACCCTATGAGTAAATTCAACTTAAAAACAAATCTTCCATTCTTTATGTATTCACAACATTCTGTACACATGCTGACACACACAGATACATATTCATATATATGTTAAATATGTGTGCAAGTTCGTATGTACAGATACTACTAAATGTATTTTTTTTTTTACATATCCTGTAGCTTACGATTTTTTTCTACTTTAACTCTTCTGGATCTAATATCCAAATAAGGAAAAGGAAAGGAAAGGAAAGCAATTATGAGACTACTAAAAAGTAGTCCCATAATTGAAAAGATTTTTTTTTATAAATTAATAAATAAATAGGTTGGACATCTTTAAGTACTGAATAAATATTCGTTTACCGATAGAAATAATGACCTATAATTTGTGTACTCATAACTTTCTGTACACTTATACACACTCCGTGCATTTAAAATTGTTTTTATTTAGATTCTGTACGAAGTGATTTTTTTCTATTTTATTTCTTTAAATAAATCTAGAAATAAAAGTAAGCAAAACTAAACAAATTGTTCACGTAATCCCAAATTACTTTTTATGAAGCAATAAATAAGGTGACATGAAATCCATAAGCATTTGAAGACTATTCATTTCCAGATAGAAGTGATGTTCCATAATTTGTGTATTCATAACACAATTCGGAAAATTTTTTCTTCTTTCGCGAAACAAAAATAACTTATTCAACCGTCGAACTCTTAGCCAAATCAATAAATGAAAAATTTTTTAATATGATGAGTGTTTTTTGAACCACCAGTGTGATAAACTTGTGTTGTAAGCACAAGGTATTATAGTTCACACTCTCCTAAATGTATTTAAGAGCATTCTTTTATTCTAAGAGGGCGACCTGTTCTTTGAGATAGTATGAGTAAATTCAACTTGAAAAATACATCTTCCATTGTTTATGTATTCGCAACATTCTGTACACATGCTGAGACACACATATGCATATTCATATATATGTTAAATATGTATGTGTGTTTGTATGTATAGATACTATTAGATGTATTTTTTTTCATATCCTGTAGCTTACGATTATTTTCTACTTTAACTCTTCAGGAAATCTAGATTCCAAATAAGCAAAAGTAAAGCAAAAAGTACTCCCATAATTCAAAACAATTTTTTTATAAATTAATAAATAAATAGGTTTGATCTTTAAATACTGCATGAATATTCGTTTATCGATAGAAATAATCCTATAATTTGTGTACTCATAACTTTCTGTACACTTATCTACACTCCGTGCATTTTAAAATTATTTTTATTTAGGTAGTGTACGAAGCGATTTTTTTCTTTAAATAAATCTAGAAATAAAAGTAAGCAAAACTAAACAAATTGTTCACGTAATCCCAAATTACTTTTTATGAAGCAATAAATAAGGTGACATGAAATCCATAAGCATTTGAAGACTATTCATTTCCAGATAGAAGTGATGTTCCATAATTTGTGTATTCATAACACAATTCGGAAAATTTTTTCTTCTTTCGCGAAACAAAAATAACTTATTCAACCGTCGAACTCTTAGTGAAATCCGAAAAAGAAAATTTTTAATATGAGCAGTGATTTTTTGAACCACCATGCGATTTGTTGTGTTGTAAGCGCAAGATAATAGTTCGCACTCTCCTGAATGTAGCTGAGACGGTAGACTATTGTTGAGAAGCTTTCTTTTGTTCTCGCCGTACAAGTGCTGATCCATCCTTCTTCCTGGCACAGTACTTTACACGAGCTGTCGATTCGATTAAAAAATGAATAGAAATAAATTCCGGGAGCCTCTCTTTTGTTTGTTCTTTCTCTTCTCTTGGTACTCCGGGAAACGAAGTCTTCTTATAATTGATTCCAGAGAACCCGTTTTTTTCCTTGTCAAAGCCAATCTGCATTTATTATTTAACCGATTACTCGACATGTTTATAGAGTTGAATTCAAAGAAAAATTTCGATATTTTATTGTTTTATGTTTCTTTTTCTGTTTGCTGTTGAGAGGCAACTCGAATTTCCTACTTTTCTCGAGCACTACCAAAAAATATAAATTTAACCCTATGTTGAAATTCATAGGAACTAATAGATTGAACAAATCTAAAATAATTCATAGGTGTCAACAAAAGAACAGTTGTTTGACAATATATGTATGTGCGCATATATGCATATATATATGTATATATATATATATATATATATATATATATATATATATATATATATATATATATATATATATACATATATATATTCATATATACATAACTAAATTTATATATATATATATATATATATAAATAAATACATACATACACACACACACACACATATATATATATATATATATATATATATATATATATATACATACCTACATACATCATTAACAATTGTTCTTTTGTCGACACCTATGAATTATTTTAGATTTGTTCAATCTATTAGTTCCTATGAATTTCAACATAGGGTTAAATATATATCTTTTGGTAGTGCTCGAGAAAAGTAGGAAATTTGAGTTGCCTCTCAATACACACACACACACACACACACACACTATATATATATATATACATATATATATATATATATATATATATATATATATAAATATATATACATATATACATAATACATATATATATATACATATATACATATATACACACACATACGTACATGTATATATGTGTTTGCGTAAAGAAAAGTAAACTAAATCTGTAAAAAAATGTAGAGATTTTGTATTAATCCCCAAAGATGGACCCTTAAAAAATATACTGTCAGAGAATTTCCTGTAATTTGACAGTTTAATTGTGCCGGAATGAATGTATAGATGAAAGCCCTCATTACAGCCGGAGAAAATTCACAGGGGTTTTCAAATCTAAAGTCAATGGCAAAAACTATCCACTGGGACTACATTTTAAGCCCTCAAGAAAGGGGCTAACAAATTAAAACTGTATAGTGCTCGAGCAGTTATTTTTGAAAATTCTGTACAAAAAGGGGATGCACGGTATCAGAGACAGAATTTTCCTTAAATGTTTTCTTAGATATTTGGGATCTTCTTTTTCACATTTTTCCTGTTAGATGATTTGGCAGTTGATGAATCCATCCAACACGCTCTGGCAATAAATATCTTTCATAACAGAAAACGGTTTCTTATATATATATATATATATATATATATATATATATATATATATATATATATATATATATATATATATATATATATACATATACATATATTGTGTACCTTGTTACAGTAATATCCGTTGCAACAATGAATCATTCTATAACGATAAAATTTTGCGATTAAAGTGAAATCGCAAAGGATATAATGTTAGTGTCTCTTCGATTTGACAATATTTCTCTCAGCAATAGACTCGCAGTTATAGTAAATATTAATTATATAGATTATTGCTATAATATATATAATTAATTAATACTTAATTATATAGATTATGACAATTGTAAAATCAATGGAACTGTATTGTTGCTTTGTTAGCTTTTTATAACTTAATATCATTTTTTATTGTATTTCCTTATAATGCAATAAATTTATTTAAAATAACTTTTACCTTTTTTGCGATATTTAAACTTGTAGTGGTTTATCAAAATTATTTAAAGATAAATATTATAAGAAATTACCACCCTTATGTAAATAAAAAAATTATTTTGGGTTGCCGCTTTTTATCACTAAACATACCAACATTTAATAATACCTATTTCTATGAAAGACTGTGGTCAAATGACTGAACTTCATGTTTCCTGATTGAATGTATGAAATATGGTTATTGGGAAGGAAATAAACAAATAAACTTTATTAGAACTAAACAAATTGTATAACGTCATTTTTATGTATTTCAAACACAAAGAATAAGAACTCTTAATTCTTTACCCATCGCAATTTTTACACATATATTACCAGTCATTTGATCGGCTATGGTATGTTTATTATTAAATTAAAAAACATTTATATGACTTAATGTTTTTATATTATTTAAAAATAGTTCAATAAATTTGTGAAAATATTGAAAAAGATTTAAAATATATATTTTGCAAAAGTCGAATTTATAGGTTATTCAACTTATGCGGCTATTTTATTATAAAATATTTTTAAAATATTATCAAGTATTTTAAGTATTTCAAGTACTCAAGTATTATCTAGTATTATCAGGTAATTTAAATATTTTAAAAATATTTAAATTACTTGATGTTTTTATATTACTTAAAAATAGTTGAATAAATTTATGAAAATATTAAAAAATATTGTAAAATATATTTTTTGCAAAAGTCGAATTTATAGGTAAATCAACTTATGCGGCCTTCTTTAATTCAAATATGGTCTCTAAAAACAAAAATTTTTCCCACCTGTAGTGTACAGTTAGATAATTTTCGTATCCTATGTAGGCAGTATGCTTGTAATATGTAGTGTACATCTAATCTATAATACTATCTTCAGATACAATTCACGATTTTTTTTCACGTGATAATACAAAATGAGGGTTAAACTGCATCAATCACTGGATGTTGTTAACACTAGATTGATTTGCTTGATGCAAATGCCTATCTATGATGGAAAAAATGTATTTAATAAATTAATAATTTTGCTCAGCACATGATAGGATGGGACTCCTTTGATAAGACTATCTGTACAATTATTAGCTTTTGTTTATTAAATTTGGAATTAGTATGCTTTAATAAAATAGTTGCAGTTTGGGGTACAATTAACTGTTTGTTTGAATAGAAATTTCAGAAAGCTTTAAATTATTTGTTGATTTCAAATGAAGTGTAATGATGTTAAAGAGCGGTGCTTTTAATTTCGTATAATATTTACAAAACAGATTTTGAAAGATTGTATTAAAATAAATGCATTACTCAGATTTACTGAAATATGCTATTATTTTGTTGGAAGCGAGATGTGCTATTAGGAAGAAAAGTAATAATAAATTTTAAATTGAAATAGATTAACAAATTATAGAGCTTATGATTTATAATGTTTAAAAATCAGAGCTTAAATGTTATTTAACTCATTTAAGTATAAGAAAAATTTTATTCGAGTGGAGAATATTTATATATCTTGAGGTGACTTCTCAGTTACGAAAGGTTTTGCTTTGGTTTGGAGCACTACGATCTACTGTTTTGCCCACGAGGGCTAATGAGACCGGGACCTACAGTTTAAAGCCGATTCCGAACGGCTACAGACATCCATGCCAGCAGCGGGATTCGAATCCGTGAATTCCGGTTCCGAAGAGCAGCGCTCTACCATTCGGCCATCGTTCGGTCAGTTACGAAAGGTTTTCATCTTGTTTTCATGTTACTTAGAGATGCGAGAAGATACACGAAGGCTTTATACAGAAATAAAAATAAAAATATTAAGTCGAATAAACTTTAATAATGCATAAATGTAAAATATTTTTGAACACTAAATGGTTCGTTGGAATTGTGCTTTCACTTTGAAATGACTTACTATCAAGTTGTTTTCGAAATAACTATGCAGAAGTAAACTCATAATTGCTAATACCTAATTTTAAGTAAACCAGAAGTGTCATCTCTAGTCTTAGCTATTGAATAAGACAAAATGCAGATGGAAAATTATGCATTTTTTATAAATTTAACAGAAATTAATTAGATATTATTATTTATTTTATTTATCCTCAGTAATATATAAATATAAAAAAATGTACATACAGAAAAGTACCTAGAATCAATGTGCTCTCATTCACAAACAAATTAACAATGACTATTTTCAACAGTAAATGACTTGTTGGCAGTATACTTTGCTCACTCACTTTGCAATGAATTGTTATATATTTGTATTCTAAGTAGCTATGGCGAAGAAAACTTAATAATGTTATAATAACAGGTAATCCCAATATTAAGTAAATCCAAAGTATCATCTCTAGTCCATGCTACTGAATGGGACACAATGCACACCGAGATTTGTTTATTTTTTATTTGATAAAAGTTAATCAGACATTATCATTTATTTTGCTTCAGTAATACATAAATATAAAATGGTAGGCAAAGACAAATGCTTACTAGCAATGTACACTCAACTCTGAAACAAATTAACTTGGAATGTTTTCAATATTTAACGACTTGTTGGAAGTGTGCGCTCATAGTGAAAGGAATTACCAGATTTTTAAAGGTAAAATATTATTAGCACATTGTGTGCGGGTACATTTCGCAGCGGAATTGTACCGGGAGCTGGCGTTTTGTGCGTAAATTTAGTTATTCAGTTAAATCTCAATAGATCGAAAATTATTTAAATTTTTAACCAACTTTTCGTATTTTATACTGAAATATATAAACAAATACATAAATAGAAATATATAAATAACAACCATAAGCTTTTTGTAAACAAAAAATATATTTTTTAGCTGACATATTTATAATAGTATCGTAAATAAGAAAAAATGAATAGAAATAGTAGTATATAGTTTTAATTTTTTCCCATTCTGTGGTTCCGCTTCGACTAATGTAAAAACTAGTTTTTTTTTGTCTAAATATTTCCAGAATCTATGTAGTATACAAGAACATTCGGCTTCGTTTTTCTATATATACCGTTATTTTTGTATCTACAAACAAACCATGTTGTTATACTAATCCGTACTAGTACGTGACCCACGCCCAAGTATCAATCGTCAGAAAACGTGCTAGTACGCATCCCACATGCAATGTGTTAATAGATTAGTATAAAAAAAGTAGGCATAGTCAAGTACTTACTAGAAACGTACAATCACTCTGCAGCAAATTGCCTTGCAGTAAATGATTTGTTGACAATGTTCGCTCACTCTGAAATGAAATAGTAATGAACTTTCTTTAGAAATAGCTATGAAGACGAAAAGTTGTAATACCGCGATTAACTGCTAAGTGCAAAATGAAGTAAAGGAGACTTCTCACCTGTAGTCCATCCTAATAAATGGGACAAAATACTAGAAACTTTACGCATATTGTTTCATTTACTACAAATAAATATTTATTATTTCACTTAATTGTTTTCAGTAATAGAGAAATTCTAAAAAGTTATGCACAAAAAAGTATATATTGACAGTGTATACTCACCATTCAGTCTCTTCTATAGAGCTATGAAAAAGTTCTTTGCAAATCCAAATACAGCTTTTTGTTAAGCTATACCTTTTTCTTTTGTGCATTAGTGATATCTGTTTTCATTTAATACAAATGTTTCAAAGGGATGTCATAAACCTCCCGATGAATGACCTAGTATTATTTACTTTACCAGATGCTTTTCAATGGATCACAAACTCAATTAGCAAGGCTATCTAAAGATCAAAATATGTTAACTGTTCTTGAAATTTCAAATTAAATTTTGGGGTTAAAGTCAATATATATTATGAATATTATGAATGAACTTAAAAACTGCTTTTAGGGGGTTTCAAAGATTTTAAACCTGCAAAAAATCAGAAAAAATTATAACGAAATACTTTTCTGCAATTAATTTTTAACATACTAAATAAAACAACACTTAAAAATTCCTTAAGATAAAAAATATTCACCAGAGAGAAAACTTTTACAAGTTAGAATCTAATTTTATCTAAAAGATAATTTAAGGCCTACTATAAAAACTTCCAACGGGCCAATTCCGTTAGAATGAAAAAAGCCTGCAAGGCATCAGATGTAATATGACAATATAATTCTTAATATTACAATTTGAATACTCTCTTATCCTTTCTAGTTTGTAAACGCAATAACATGAAAAAATACCATTCTTTAAACATTTGTGTTTTCCTCAAAAAATCAATTCATTTTTTAAAGGGCAATTGTGATGTTTAAGAGAAAATGTATAACGAGAGATTCTAATGCTATTTATTTTAATTTAAATAACGAATTATTTTATACATTTAATCAATTACTTCGTTTTAACTGGACAATTTTTCTCTTCAATAGGAAATAAAGAAAAACTGAGTGTTTAAAACGAAGCTGCAATTACTTAAAAGTTTAATCGTTAAAACGAAAATTATTTCATTTCATTTGAAAATTTGAACAGGATTTTGATAGTGAGCTGTGCAAATTTAAATATTTGATTGATTTTTTAAAAGATATTTATGAGCTATGTCTCCCAAAAATCTCAAGAGATATCATGATCTATGTATAGCAAACATCACGAGTATTTATTCTTGATTTTGTCAAAGTGACTCACCTTAAGTTTTAAAGTTACATTATGTTTATAAAATCTTGAGCAACTGTAATTTTTTAAAAGAAAATGTATGACGAGAGATTCTAATACTATTTATTATAATTTAAATAACATATTATTTTATACATTTAATAAATTACTTGGTTTTAACTAAATAAAACAGCACTTTAAAGTTCCGTAAATGAAAAATATTCATCAGAGAGAAAATTTTTACAAGTTAGAATCTAATTTTATCTAAAAGATAATTTAAGACCTACTGTAAAAACTTCCGACGTCCCAAATACCGTTAGAAGGAAAAAAGCCTGTAAGACATCAGCTGTGATATGACAATATAATTCTTAATTTTACAATTAGAATCCTCTCTTATCCTTTCTAGTTTGAAAACTCAATAAAATGAAATATACCATTCTTTAAACATTTGTGTTTTCCTCAAAAAAGCAATTCATTTTTTAAAGGACAAACCATTAAAAACTTACTCTTCTTTCTCCTTTCATTTTATTTTTAAAAAATTGAAACTGGAAGTAATAGCTATTTTATACTGTTCGTAACATAAAATGCGATTAATTACATAAAATGACTCAAAATACTCGATTTCAGCTTCTTTCATTTTAACATATTTTATTTGAATTATTCATTAGACAGATAAATTTCACAAATTAGATTCTAAATTTATCTAAAAAGAAATTTCAAGGGCTGCTATAAAAGCTTCTTAGTCCCTAAATTCCTTTAACTGGAGAAAAAGAAGCTTCAAGACATTAGCTGTCATTTGACAATAGATTTCGTAATGTTACAGTTTGAATCCTTCCATATCGCTTCTAATTCGGGAACGCAATCCTCAAATGAAAAATACAATCTTTAAACATATGTAATATGACAATAGATTTCGTAATGTTACAGTTTGAATCCTCTCTTATCCTTTCTAGTTTAGAAACGCAATAAAATGAAAAATACCATTCTTTAAACATTTGTGTTTTCTTCAAAAAAATCAATTCATTTTTTAAAGAGTAAACCAATAAAAACTTACTCTTCTTTCTCCTTTCTTTTAATTTAAAAAAAATTGAAACTGGAAGTAATAACTATTTTATAATTTTCGTAACATAAATACGATTAATTACATAAAATGACTCAAAATACTCAATTTCAGCTTCTTTCATTTTAACATGTTTTATTTGAACTATTCATTAGACAGATAAATTTCACAAATTAGATTCTAAATTTATCTAAAAGAAATTTCAAGGGCTGCTATAAAAGCTTCTTACTCCCTAAATTCCTTTAGCTGGCGAAAAAGAAGTTTCAAGACATCAGCTGTCATTTGACAAGAGATTTCTTAATGTTACAGTTTCAATCCTTCCATATCGCTTCTAATTCGGGAACGCAATCCTCAAATGAAAAATACAATCTTTAAACATATGTAATATGACAATATAATTCTTAATGTTACAGTTTGAATCCTCTCTTACGCTTTCTAGTTTGGAAACGCAATAAAATGAAAAATACAATTCTTTAAACATTTGTGTTTTCCTCAAAAAATTAATTCATTTTTTAGAGGTCAGACCATTAAAAACTTACTCTTCTTTCTCCTTTCCTTTGATTTTTTAAAAATTGAAACTGGAAGTAATAGCTATTTTATACTGTTCGTAACATAAAATGCGATTAATTACATAAAATGACTCAAAATACTCGATTTCAGCTTCTTTCATTTTAACATATTTTATTTGAACTATTCATTAGACAGATAAATTTTACAAATTAGATTCTAAATTTATCTAAAAAGAAATTTCAAGGGCTGCTATAAAAGCTTCTTACTCCCTAAATTCCTTTAGCTGGAGAAAAAGAAGCTTCAAGACATTAGCTGTCATTTGACAATAGATTTCGTAATGTTACAGTTTGAATCCTCTCTTATCCTTTCTAGTTTGGAAACGCAATAAAATGAAAAATACCATTCTTTAAACATTTGTGTTTTCTTCAAAAAATCAATTCATTTTTTAAAGAGTAAACCATTAAAAATTTACTCTTCTTTCTCCTTTCCTTTGATTTTTTAAAAATTGAAACAGGAAGTAATAACTATTTTATAATGTTCCTAACATAAAATACGATTAATTACATAAAATGACTCAAAATACTCAATTTCAGCTTCTTTCATTTTAACATGTTTTATTTGAACTATTTATTAGACAGATAAATTTTACAAATTAGATTCTAAATTTATCTAAAAGAAATTTCAAGGGCTGCTATAACAGCTTCTTACTCCTTAAATTCCTTTAGCTGGAGAAAAATAAGCTTCAAGACATCAGCTGTCATTTAACAAGATATATCTTAATGCTACAATTTTAATCCTACCATATCGCTTCTAATTCGGGAACGCAATCCTCAAATGAAAAATACAATATACAATATTTAAACATATGTAATATGACAATATAATTCTTAATGTTACAGTTTGAATCCTCTCTTACCCTTTCTAGTTTAGAAACGCAATAAAATGAAAAATACCATTCTTTAAACATTTGTGTTTTCCTCAAAAAATCAATTCATTTTTTAAAGGGCAAACCATTAAAAATTTACTCTTTTTTCTAACTTTCTTAGATTTTCTAAAACTTGAAACTGGAAGTAATAAAGTAATAACTATTTTATAATGTTCCTAACACAAAATGCGATTAATTACATAAAATTACTCAAAATACTCAATTTCAGCTTCTTTCATTTTAACACATTTTATTTGAACTATTCATTAAACTGATAAATTTCACAAATTAGATTCTAAATTTATCTAAAAGAAATTTCAAGGGCTGCTATAAAACTTCTTACTTCCTAAATTCTTTAGCTGGAGAAAAAGAAGCTTCAAGACATCAGCTGTCATTTGACAAGAGATTTCTTAATGTTACAGTTTCAATCCTTCCATATCGCTTCTAATTCGGGAACGCAATCCTCAAATGAAAAATACAATCTTTAAACATTTGTGCTTTTCTCGGAAAAGCTAACATCACGGTTTTCAGATGGCAAACCATTAAAAACTCAATCTTCTTCCTCTTTTTATTTGATTTTTTTAAATTGAAATTGGAAGCCCTGAGAAAATGACTTTTCTTTTTCGAAAGAAAAGTCTCAAGTCAGAAAGGAAAAAAGAAAAAAAACTCCATCTTTAGGTGGCCGTTTAAAAGATACGGTCCGCCGTTGGCAATTGAATCGCTTTGAACGTTGTTATTTTTCTTCCGATTAGCTTAAGAAGAAAAATCTACAAACCATAAAAGAAGAAACGACGGAAAGGATAACGTAAAGAAATAATATAAAAAAGCGGCTAATGAATTTGGGAGTCGTCAAAGAAAGTGGTGTGGCCCAAAGGGATTTTACAATCGACGATTAAGTATCCGCCTCTTCAGGGACCATACTATGCAAAACGACATTAAAGAGGAACCTTAAAATGTGTTCCATTTTTAACTTCTCATATATAAGTATACCTATGCATTATATATCAATTCATATGTTATAATTATAATGTATGACTGTTATGATTAAGGTTTATATACAAAGTATAATTATCTCTACTAGTTTATGGCTGTTGGTTTCATACAAACATACACACACATATGTGTGTGTGTATTTCTGTGGGTGGATTATATATATATATATATATATATATATATATATATATATATATATATATATATATATATATATATATATATATATATATATACATATATATACATATACATATATACATATACATATATAATATATATATATGTATATATATATATATATATATATATATATATATATATATATATATATATATATATATATATATATATATATATATATATATATATATATATATATATATATATATATATATATATATATATATATATATATATATATATATATATATATATATATATATACAGTGGAAACCGCTAATAACTGTATATGTATAAAATTATGATAGATAATTATGATAGATATTATATTAAAAAAATAATTTCAATGTATAGATTTATGGATATATACCCCGGACAAAATAAAATTATAAATATTGAATACTTAAAATGGATCTTTAATTGCAGAAAAAATCAAAAACATTACAAATATTTGTTTGTTATTATATGAATGCGTGATAAGTTCAGATACCCAATTTAAATCATATGATAATATGTAGTTTATCATTTATATCCATTGATAAATGTAAATTTATTATTTTGTATAGTTTTGTTAAAATTTAAACTATTTCAATTACTTTTATTTCAGGTTTTCTTGAAAAACTTATAAGATTTTTGTTACAGAAAAATATTTATGTGTGTCATAGTTTCTATACAAAAAATGTATATATGATGTAAGAATATTTAATAACCAGTTAAATGTAAAAAATTAAAAGTTAATTACAGGATTTCCCATTGTAAAAAATCCATAAAATATCTTACATACACAAAATAAAGCTTTAGTTCTCTAAATTTTGATATTTGTGGAATTATTATATCTTAGACTACATACATCAAATTTTGTCTACTATGAAAAATGTAAGATAGATATATAGAAATATTACAAAAAACTTTTTTTGTTAGTAAATGTACTAAGTGTTGATTACTCTATTTTATATTTACATTTTGTTTCACTTGTGTCATTGCTATATAATAAGCATACCATTTCAAAGATATTAATAAACGGTGTGCCCCATTATAATAATTTAACTACGTACATCAATTTTTCTATTTGTTCTAAAAAACTATAAAGCATATAAATAAGCGTATCACAGAGAACTATTTCCTGTTTCTGAATTACTTAGATGCTGCCTTTTGAGCTTTATGTTTGCGTTTTTACTTGTATCTCTGTTGTAAACTAAACGTAATGTTTAAAGATGTTAACAAACAATGTTCTTCAAATAATAATTATATTTTGTAGATCGATTTACATACGAAAAAAAATATGAATATGTTTATCAGGTAACTATTTATTTATCTTGGTCAATCACTTTGATCCTGATATCTGCGCTTTATGTTTATTCTTTGTTTTACCTGCATCCCCGTTGTAAACTAAACTATTTCAAAGATATTAAGAAACAGTATGCTTCTAATAATGATCAGACTATGTACAACATTTTCCTTTTTAGTTCTACAAAAGTTTAAAACAGATAAACTAACGTATCACATAGAATATTTTATTTATTTATTTATTTATTTATATTTTTATTTTATTTATTTATTTATTTATTTATTTATTTTATTTGCCAATCAAGTAGATCTCGTTCTTTGCTCGGTTTTATCTAGTTCATTTTTGTAAATCAAAAAGAGTATCTCAAAAATGCTCAAAATGTGATATGCTAATTTGATTCAGTACATCTATTTTTCTTTTCCCTCGTCTAAATAATGCAAATTAGATAAGTGAGTATGAATAGACAAATACGTATCACAGAGTATTTTCTGTTGGTCAATCGTCTAAACCCTGTTCCCTGTTCTTTCTGTTTGCTCTTTTTTCCATCTTGTTAACTAATGTAAATTAGATGATTTTTTCAAAAATGCTAGAAATAAAGTGATTCAAATGATAATTAGACTCTGCACACCTATTTTTCTCTTTCATTCTCTGTATAACGTAAAACAGATAAATGAGCCTATCAAAGAGAAGTATTTTCCGTTGGTCAATCACTTCGATTCCTAAGTTCCGATAATGAATCCCAATGACTGGCTGGGATTTTCGGAAAATCCATTTCACTTTAGTGTATCAATTGGGCGAGGGGGGTGTTATCGACTTTGGCCTTTGGCTACTGCGCCGAAAGATAACGCCGCGTTTCTGTCCCCCTCATAAATATCAAGCGCTGCCGTTGCCAAGGGCGACCATCCCCGACGAAAATGCTAAGACAACAGGGTAGAGCCAAAGTGGGAAGGGAACCCTTCATTTACCTCTTTCAAAGTTACTCATGCCATAATCTTGACACACGCATAAAAATTTTAAGGATATCGTCGGAAGATCGCGGATGTAAATCAGGTGCACTTGCAAAAACAATTCCAGAGCCAGAATACTGGTTAGGAACCGTAAAATGTTAAGTAGGATGTTGGTAATAAGCTATGCAAATTTAAGTATTTGATCGATTTTTTTAATATGCATTTGTAAGCCCTGTCTTCAAAAAAGGTCAACAGATATCATGATACATGTATAGCAAACATCAGAGGATTATTTATTCGTGATTTGGTTGTCAAAGGGACCTTAAGTTTTAAAGCTGCATTATGTTTATAAAATGTATGAGGAAATATTCTAATACTACTTATTATAATTTAAATAACAAATTTTTTTATAACTTTAATCAATAACTTCGTTTTAACTAGACAATTTTTCATTTCACCATGAAATAAAGAAAAACCGAAATTATTTCACTTCATTGGAAAATTTAAACAGGATTTTGGTAGTAAGCTGTGTAAATTTAGATATTTCATTGATTTTTTTATAGATATTTGTGAGCCCTGTCTCCCAAAAATCTCAACAGATATCATGATCCTTTTATATCAAACATCAGGAGTATTTATTCATGTCTTGTTGTCAAAGAGACTGACTTTAAGTTTTAAAGTTACATTATGTTTAGAAAATCTTTAGCAATTGTGATGTTTAAGAGAAAATGTGTGAAAAGATATTCTAATAATATTTATTATAATTTAAAAACAAATTATTCTATACATTTAATCAATTACTTCGTTTTAACTAGACAATTTTTCATTTCACTATAAAATAAAGAAAAACTCAGTGTTGAAAACGAAGCTGAAATAACTTGAAAGCTTAATTGTTAAAAAGAAAATTATTTCATTTCCTTGGAAAGTTTAAACAGGATTTTGGTAGTGAGCTGTGCAAATTTAGATATTTTATTGATTTTTTATAGATATTTATAAGCCATGTCTCCCAAAAATCTCAAGAGATATCATGATCCATGTATAGCAAACATCAGGAGTATTTATTCGTGATCTTGTTGTCAAAGTGACTGGCCGTAAGTTTTAAAGTTACATTATGTTTATAAAATCTTTAGCAATTGTGATGTTTAAGAGAAAACGTATGAAGAGAGATTCTAATACTATTTATTATAATTTAAATAACAAATTATTTTATACATTTAATCAATTACTTCATTTTAACTAAATAATTTTTCTTTTCATTTTGAAATAAAGAAAAATTGAGTGTTGAAAACAAAGCTAAAAGAACCTAAAAGCTTAATAAAATGTTAAAAATAAAATCATTTCACTCCATTTGAAAGTTTAAATAGGATTTTGGCAGTCAGCTTTGTAAATTCAGATATTTGATTGATTTTTTGTAGACATTTATAAGTCATATCTCCCAAACATCTCAAGAGATATCATGTTTCATGAATGGCAAATATTAAAGCAGTATTTTCTTGGAATCTGGTTGTCAACGTGATGGACCTTAAGTTTTAAAGTTACATTATGTTTATAAAATCTCGAGCAATTGTGATATTTAAGAAGAAATGTATAACGAAAGATTCTAATGCTATTTATTATAGTTTATATAACAAATTAGTTTATACATTTAATCAATTACTTCGTTTTAACTAAACATTTTTTCTTTTCATTGGGAAATAAAGAAAGATGTTGTACGTGTAGAAAACGAAGCTAAAAGAACCTAAACTCTTAATGAAATGTTAAAACGAAAATAATTTCATTCCATTTGAAAATTTAAACATGATTTTGGCAACCAGATATGCAAATTTATATATTTTATTGATTTTTTATAGTTATTTATAAGTCATGTGTCCCAAAAATCTCAAGAGACATCATGTTTCATATACGGCACATGTCAATGAAGTGTTTCCTTCGGATCTTGTTGTCAAAGTGACGGACCTTAAGTTTTAAAATTACATTAAATATATAAAATCTTGAACAATTGTGATGTTTAAGAGAAAATGTATAATGGGATAATACTATTTATTATAATTTAAATAATAAGTTATTTTATAACTTTAATTAGTTTCTTCGTTTCTTCATTCCATTATAAAATAATGAAAAACTCATTGTTTAAAAATTGCTCATTGTTCATTGCTCATTGTTCAAAGCCAAAAATAAAACTTAAACGTTTAACGAAATGTTAAAACGAAATTTGCTTCATTCCATTTGAAAATTTAAGTAGGATTTTGGTAGCGAGCTATGCAAATTTAGATATTTGATTGATTTTTATAGCTATTTCTAAGACTTGTCTCCCCCAAAATCTCAAGAGACATCATGATCCATTTATGACAAACATCAGAAAAGTGTTTGTTTAAGATCTGATGTCCTAAGTGACGGCCATAAGTTTTCACAGTTGTACTATGTTTATAAAATATTGAACAATGGTGATGTTTAAGAGAAAAATACAACGGGAGATTTTAAAACTAATCATTATAATTTTCAAAACAAATTATTTTATAACTTTTGTTCATTACTTAGTTTTAATTAGACATTTTTTCATTCCGTTATAAAAGAATGTAAGATTGACTGATTAAAACAGAGCTAAAGGAAGCGAAAGTTTTACGAAAACAGTAAAACGAAAATTATTTCATTCCATTTGAAAATTTAAGCAGAATATTGATAATAAGCTATGTAAATTTGCATATTTGGTTGATTTTTAATAGATATTTATAAGCCATGTATCCCAAAAATCGTAACGTGAATTATGATCATGTAATCATCTCAAAAGAACTTATTTCGAATATGATGTTCAAAGTGACGAACTTAAATTTTGTGCAGTCGTATTATGTTTATAAAATATTGAGAGATTGTGAAATTCAAGAGAAATAATACAGTGGAAGAATATAATACTAGTTATAATTTAAATAATAAGTTATTTTATAACTTCAATCCAGTACCTTGTTTTAATCAGAGAAGTTTTCATTCCCCTTCAAAATAATGAAAACTTAAATTAAAATGAAGCTAAAATGTATATCGAACGTTTAACAAAATTGCAAAACGAACGTTTTTCTTTCCATTTACAATTTTAAGTAGAATTATGAAAATTTAAATATTTCATCGATTTTTTTCTTTTTTGTAAGCAGTTATAAGCCATGTCTTCCCAAAAGCTCAACAGATATTATGATCCTTATATGGCAAACATCAGCGGAGTGTTTATTTGGGATCTGAAGTTCAAAGCAATTGACCTTAATATTTGTAGTTGTATTAAATTTATAAAATTTTGAGCGAATGTGATGTTTAAAAGAAAAACACAAAGAAAGATTATAATACTAGTTACTATTGTTCAAATAATAATTTATTTTATAACGGCTATCTATTACTTCATTTTAACGATACAATGTTTTATTTTGTTATAAAATAATGAAATTTTGGCTGATTTAAAAGAAAGTAAAATGTTTATATCGAACATTTAGCAAAATAGCAAAACGGAAGTTTTTTTTTTCATTTAAAATTTTAAGTAGAATTATGCAAATTTAAATATTTCACCGATTTTTTTTTTTTTTTTGTAAGCAGTTATAAGCCATGCCTCCCAAAAAGCTCAACACATATTATGATCCTTATATGGCAAACATCAGCGTAGTGTTTATTTGGGATCTGAAGTTCAAAGCAACTGACCTTAATATTTGAAGCTGTATTAAATTTATAAAATTTTGAGCGAATGTGAGGTTTAAAAGAAGAATACAAGGAAAGATTCTAATACTAGTTACTATTATTCAAATAATAATTTATTTTATAACGACTATCCATTACATCATTTTCATGATAGAGTGTTTCATTTTGTTATAAAATAATGAAAATTTGGCGAATTTAAACGAAGCTAAAATGTTTATTTTGAGCATTTAACAAAATAGCAAAACGGAAGTTTTTTTTTCATTTAGAATTTTAAGTAGAATTATGCAAATTTAAATATTTGACTGATTTTTTCTTTAAGTAGTTATAAGCCATGTCTCCCAAAAAGCTCAGAAGGTATTATAATCCTTATATGGTAAACATCAGCGGAGTGTTTATTTGAGATCTGAAGTTCAAAGTAAGATCTTAAGAACTTAAGATTTGTAGTCGTATTGAATTTATGAAATTTTGAGTGAATGTGATGTTTAAATGACAAATACAATGAAAGAGTATAATACTAGTTACTGTTATTCAAATAATAATTTATTTTATGACAGCTATCTACTACTTTATTTTCATGGTACAATGTCTCATTTTGCTATAAAATAATGGAAATTTGGTGATTGAAACTCAGCTAAAATGTTTATATCGAACATTTAGCAAAATAGCAAAACGGAAGTTTTTTTTTTCATTTAAAATTTTAAGTAGAATTATGCAAATTTAAATATTTGACTGATTTTTTCTTTAAGTAGTTATAAGCCATGCCTCCCAAAAAGCTCAACACATATTATGATCCTTATATGGTAAACATCAGCGGAGTGTTTATTTGAGATCTGAAGTTCAAAGTAAGATCTTAAGAACTTAAGATTTGTAGTCGTATTGAATTTATGAAATTTTGAGTGAATGTGATGTTTAAATGACAAATACAATGAAAGAGTATAATACTAGTTACTATTATTCAAATAATAATTTAATTTATAATGGCTATCCATTACTTCATTTTAATGAGACAATGTTTCACTTTGTTATAAATTAATGAAAATTTGCCTGGTTTAAACGAAGCTAAAATGTTTATATCGAACATTTAACAAAATAACAAAACAGACGTTTTCCTTTCCATTTAAAATTTTAAGTAGAATTATGCAAATTTAAATATTTGACCGATTTTTTCTTTTTTGTAATCAGTTATAAGCCATGTCTCCCAAAAAGCTCAACAGATATTATGATCCTTATATGGCAAATATCAGCGGAGTGTTTATTTGAGATCTGAAGTTCAAAGTAAGACCTTAAGAACTTAAGATTTGTAGTTGCATTGAGTTTAGGAAATTTTGAGTGAATGTGATGTTTAAATGAAAAATACAATGAAAGATTCTAATACTAGTTACTATAATTCAAATAATAACTTATTTTATAACGGCTATCAATTACTTCATTTTAATCAGACAATTTTTCATTTTGTTATAAAATAATAAAGATTTAGCTAATTTAAATGAAGCTAAAGTGTTTATTAAAGAATAAGATAAGAAAATGAAGATTATTTCATCCATTTAAAAATGTATGTAGAACTTTGGTTATGAGCTATCCAAATTTAAATATTTGATCAATTTTATAATTATTTATAAAACATGTATCTTTAAAAGCTCAACAGATATCATTATTTATGTATTGCAAACATCAAAGGACTGTTTATTTGAAATCTGATGTTCAAAGTGACTGACCTTAAGATTTATAGTTGTATTATGTTTATAAGATCTCAAGAATTTGTGATGTTTAACGGGGGGAAAAAGGGGGATATTCTATTACTAGTTACTATAATTCCAATACTAAATTATTTTATGATTTCAATCCATGACTTCACTTTAGTCATCGAATATTTTTACTCCATAGTTTTTATCTTCCAGGTAATCCTTCTCAAATAAGTCTAACAGAAATTTTCTTTAAAATCTTAGTTTATAGAATCTGTCTTTGTTAAGGAAATAATAAAATAACTATCTTGAACAATTTCCTAGAAAAGCGATTTTTTAAGCCTTCCTATAAAGACTTTAAACTGAATTTTGTCAATATTTAAACTTTATTTACTAAAAACATTTAGTCGGTTTGATTCCCAGAATTGTGAAAGAATTTGTATTTGATAAATCAACGTTATAATTATAGCTCCATATTGAAACTGTTGTACATTTTTGTTTTTAGAGTATGAGAAAGAATTATTTGTAAATGTAAATAGAAATAAAAATTTTTAATATTTTTTTCAAAATTTATCAAATTATTAAATATTTTTCTATGTTATTCCTTTATCTACTGTTGCTAAATGTCTCATAATTTAATAAAAAATAGGCATTTGAAGGAAAAAGGATTCTTTTAATAAAAAGTATAGATGATATACTCAATAATTATTACAATTCTTTTTAATGGTATTTATAAAAAATTAAACTTAAAGGTGTACTTATCCTAAAGTTGAATAGTAACTATTATTTAACAAAAATACTCTTTTCAGACATACATCAGTAATTTTTGCTGTTGTTTATACCCGATAACTGAGAAACATCTAGTGGACTATTCCTTTAAAACCACCGACTTTTGTTAAATAAAGCATTATCATGATTAAAGCGTCCTTATTCTACTCTAAAGTCATATACTATAAATTGGTTCATCGCTCTATCTGCATTTACGTAAGCATTAGCGTTTAGTGATTATTTTCCTGACATTAGTGTAATTATGTGTACGATGTAAACACTTTCCTCTGTTACCAAGTAGCCTCTGATACAAATATCTCCAATCCGTTATGAGGTTATGACAAAGTAGTCCTAGAAATACGAAGTACGTTAATATCTACAGTAGATTCAATAGCAAAATATAAATTCCAAACTTTTCTCTTCATTTCGTATGTTCAAAATTTTAAACCTATATATGATTTTGTATATGCCGATTAATATAAATATAAGACATCTAGAAAAAACACAACATAAGACATACATGTAGTTTTATGTATCTGATAGAAAAGAATATAATTTATACTGAATTGTAATCATAATAGTTGACATTGAATTTTGTTTTTAATTAGACTATTATTTCATCAATATATTGTTTCAGTCCCCATCTTAAAGCAAGGAAGACAGAAGCTAGAATAAACATTGAAATTATTAACATTTCTTCTTCATCAATATAAAATAAGATGTTAATAAACAAAAAAATGATATTTTTCTCTGTTTTATCTTAAATTGGATTGAATTTAAGACATAGAAAGCAATATATAGATAACCTTGAGAAATTTTTCACTTAGATAACTAAAATGAAATGAATCTCAGATTATTTTGGCTTAAAACTTTAAGGAACTAATTGTTATAAGTAATTCTATATCCGAAAACTATTTTGCTCTTTCATTTGCTGAGGAAAAAAGATATATCTGATGAGATAAATTTAATACTGCTTTATAAGTGCACAGTTTTACATACCTATGAAAAAGGTTATGACAGCGTAGTTAGAGAAAAAGATATATCTGATCTGATAAATTTAATACTGCTTTATAAGTGTATAATTTTACATACCTATGAAAAATCTTATGACAACGTAGTTAGGGAAAAAGATATATCTGATCAGATAAATTTAATACTTCTTTATAAGTGCATAGTTTTACATACCTACCAAAAAAAATTATGAGTTATAAATAAACATAGTTTAAATTTCTTATTTGTTTTATTCTGTGCAATTCATGATAACCTAGATCTAAGATATTCATCAATATATATTCGGCCACAATGACTGAAGCACTAATGGGGTAATGTTTGTGTACTATGTAGCTAATGAACATTAATCTCTGTAAAGAGACGTACCGAAGGTATCCAAACCTTAATCGGAAATTAAAATCCAATCTTCCTTTAAGGAATTATAATGACTCTTAACTGCAAAATACTGAGAAAAGAACGATGCCGA
Organism: Pardosa pseudoannulata; assembly: GCA_032207245.1. NCBI lineage: Eukaryota > Metazoa > Arthropoda > Arachnida > Araneae > Lycosidae > Pardosa > Pardosa pseudoannulata. The sequence goes on from CM063503.1 coordinate 73,436,948, forward strand.
TTAGAAATAATTTTCCTTTGATATCCATTAATTCCAAGTACTAAGAGAAACTACATGCTTTAATACTGTATCTTTGAAAAGTACAGTATAAAGTAGAATGCACATTTTTAAACCAATTTTTCTATAATTATTTATAATTATTTATTAATTTCCTAATGTCTGATAAATATATTTTTTATTAGAAAATAATGTTAAATGACAACTGAAAATGCTAATAAGAAAAAAAACAAATTTTATTCGTAGAAAACATTTTAATTTTTTTTTTCTGTTATCAACTTATTTAAATACTTTAAATAGACAATGACTGAAAAAGACTGTAATGTACGATAAAACTATTCATATTGTGATCTCATTTGAAATATATTTCTTCGTACACATAATCTCTGAATACTAGTTGAATATTTAATTACGTTTACTAATATTTAATATCTGTAATGTGGGTATAAATATTTATTTACATGCTAAAAACATTTTTATAGCATACACAGGTATTATATATATTTCAATAAAGATTAATTATTGAATAATAATTTTTTAGGGTGGAAGAGATCTGCTGAAAATATAGCTAGAATTAGTAAATAAATATAGAAAAACAGATAATGCACTCTTTCATAATCGTAATGCAATAGTCTAGATATAATTTTTGCTGTCGTTAACATTTAAATTTAATTAATAATTGTACTAAATCCTTTCTTTTATAAATACTCAAAGCCCAGTGGAAAAAAAGCTTTGTAGTATTGTTATATCAGGATATATATCTATACTTTAGTTCTTATAATAAATACCAATAAATCATTTTAGTATTATTTTATTCGACCGAGATATAGAACAACAGTCTGCTGGTTTTGATTGTAAAATCGTTTTTTGAAAAGGAAACTTTTACATTATCATTATCAATGATAAAAAGCAATTGAAAATAGTTATTAAAATATACCCATTCTGCTGTCAGATGTATTCCTCTAATCCATCTTTAATGGGTCGTGGCTTATCGCGTTTAAATTAATAATAAATTAATAGATTTTAGAGTGATCGCTTAGTTTATATCAAACGGAAATGTTCCACTTCCATGAAAATTAGACTAAAAAACAAATAGATTTTAGATATAGCTATCAAACTACATTTATTTCTCCTTTTACTTTTAAATTCAAAGAGATCATTGAAAATTGGGATGTATAATGTTTTATTTATCTATTAATAGAGTTTAATTCTCGCTATCGACTCTGTTTTTTTCCCTGCATTATCTGCAGATTTCTTTCCCCAAAATTCCTTAAAAACCTAACAAATGGTTTTTAAAAATATGCTCATTCAATTACCATATTTTTAAAACTGTATTATTCCTGTTACCAGTTTTCAATGCTTATCATGTTTAGAATAATCACTTATATGAAAGGTTCACAACCTAAGTAAACTAAGTCCATTTTGTAAAAACTTTAAAAATTGAGTCTTACAGTGTCTGAATCATAATTAATTTCTTGAAATTTAAAATAATTTTTAGAAAATATTTAATAATTAAGGTATTTTCTAATATATATAAGTGTGCATGCCCATAAAAGCTTTCGTTTTTAACCCTGAAAAACCGTTCTATTTTGTAACCGGAAAAAATGGACTTTTGCTCATTCTGATTATAAACTCTTCAAATATAAAATATAAATACCTCGCTTTAATAAAAACTATTGAGTACTAATGGATAGTATTCTATACATTTTTGGTCAAGATATAATTATTTCTCTCTTTACTCTTTAATCCAACAAAATCATTATAATGCGTGATGCATATATATTATTTGTCTGCAAATAGAGGAAAATTACAAAATTCAACAGAAAACCTAACAAATGGTTCTTAAAAGTATGCCAGTTTGATTACTATATTTACAAACTACATTATTTCTCTTACTCATTTTCAATGCGTCATGGCTTATCGCATTTAGAGTCTTCACTTAGCCCATATCACACGTAAATACCCTACTACCATGAAAATTGTTGAATAGAAACGGATAAAACTCTAGACTTTCTTGGTCAACAACTACAATTATTTCTCTTTTAACTTTATAATTGAATGAAATCATTCCAACGTATAAAGTATAACTTTTTTGTTTATGTCAACAGAAAACAGTTCTCACTATTGACTCTCTCACTCTTTCCCTGCTTTAACTAAAAGTTTTGTTTTGTTTTTCAAATTTACACGAAAACTTAACTGTTTTTTAAATGTATCTTTTCCATAACCATGGTTTAAAAGCTATATTATACGTCTTAAGCGTTTCAAAGGGCCTTGAACTATTGCGTGTAATCTCTACAGCATATATATAGCATTAATGTCCCAATTTCATCAAAACACTTACTAATAACGGATATGATTCTAGCCATGTTGGTTAAGCTACAATTATTTCTCTTTTTAAGTTTTAATTCAATGGAATCATTACAATGCGGGATATATAATGTTTTCTTTGTATGTCAACAGTACTCAGTTATTACTATTGATACTCTTATACTTTCCCTGAATCATTCACAAGTGTTTTTTTTTTCAATTTCCTCAAAAAACCTAACTAATGGTTTTTAAAAATATACCCATTCTAGTATGACATTTTTAAAAATTATATTATTCCTCTTACCTATTTTCAACTGATCGCAGCTTATCGCGTTTAGATTAATTGTATAGCACATATCAAACGTAAATATTGCCCTTCCATGAAAACTGTTGACTAGTAACGGATAGGATTCTCAACATATTGGTCAAGCTATAAATATTTCTCTTTTTACTTTTTAATTCAACGAAATCATTACAACGTGTGATGTATAATGATTTCTTTGTCCATCAACAGAACATTATTACTATTGATACTCTCATTCTTTCCCTGCATCATCCACGAGTTGTTTTTTTTTCAATAGTCCTCAAAAAAGAAAAACCTAACTAATAGTTTTTAAAAATATACTCATTCTAGTATAACATTTTTAAAAATTATATTATTCCTCTTACCTATTTTCAACTGATCGCAGCTTATCGCGTTTAGATTAATTGTATAGCACATATCAAACGTAAATATTGCCCTTCCATGAAAACTGTTGACTAGTAACGGATAGGATTCTCAACATATTGGTCAAGCTACAAATATTTCTCTTTTTACTTTTTAATTCAACGAAATCATTACAATGCGTGGTGTATAATATTTTGTTTATCCATTAACTGAACTCAATTATTACTATTGATGCTCTCATTCTTTCTCTGCATCATACAGGAGTTTTTTTTTTTCAATAGTCCTAAAAAAAAAACCTAGTTTTTTAAAATATACCTATTTTAGTATGACATTTTAATTTTATATTACATATTATTCCTCTTACCTGTTTTCAACTAATCGTGGTTTATCGCGTTTAGATTAATTGTATAGCACATATCAAACGTAAATATTGCCCTTCCATGAAAACTGTTGACTAGTAACGGATAGGATTCTCAACATATTGGTCAAGCTACAAATATTTCTCTTTTTACTTTTTAATTCAACGAAATCATTACAATGCGTGGTGTATAATGTTATCTTCGTCAATAGAACTCAATTATTACTATTGATACTCTCATTTTTTCCCTGCATCATCCAAAGTTTTTTTTTTTTTCAATATTCTTCAAGGAAACCTAACTAATGGTTTTTAAAAATATACCCATTCTAGTATGATATTTTTAAAACTATATTATTCCTCTTACCTGTTTTCAACTGATCGTGGCTTATCGCGATTAGATTAATTACATAGCTCATATCAAACGTAAATATTCCTCTTCCATGAAAACTGTTGACTAGTAACAGATAGGATTCTCAACATATTGGTCAAGCTATAAATATTTCTCTTTTTACTTTTTAATTCAACGAAATCATTACAACGTGTCATGTATAATGATTTCTTTGTCCATCAACAGAACATTATTACTATTGATACTCTCATTTTTTCCCTGCATCATCCAAAGTTTTTTTTTTTTTTCAATATTCTTCAAGGAAACCTAACTAATGGTTTTTAAAAATATACCCATTCTAGTATGATATTTTTAAAACTATATTATTCCTCTTACCTGTTTTCAATTGATCGTGGTTTATCACGTTTAGATTAATTGCATAGCACATATCAAACATAAATATTCCTCTTCCATGAACACTGTTGACTAGTAACGGATAGGATTCTCAACATATTTGTCAAGCTACAAATATTTCTCTTTTTACTTTTTAATTCAACGAAATCATTACAACGCGTGATCTATAATATTTTGTTTATCCATTAACTGAACTCAATTATTACTATTGATGCTCTCATTCTTTCTCTGCATCATACAGGAGTTTTTTTTTCAATAGTCCTCAAAAAAAAAAAACCTAGTTTTTTAAAATATACCTATTTTAGTATGACATTTTAATTTTATATTACATATTATTCCTCTTACCAGTTTTCAACTAATCGTGGTTTATCACGTTTAGATTAATTGCATAGCACATATCAAACGTAAATATGCATCTTCCATAAAAACTGTTGACTAGTAATGGATAGGATTCTCAACATATTGGTCAAGCTACAAATATTTCTCTTTTTACTTTTTAATTCAACGAAATCATTACAATGCGTGGTGTATAATGTTATCTTCGTCAATAGAACTCAATTATTACTATTGATACTCTCATTTTTTCCCTGCATCATCCAAAGTTTTTTTTTTTTTCAATATTCTTCAAGGAAACCTAACTAATGGTTTTTAAAAATATACCCATTCTAGTATGATATTTTTAAAACTATATTATTCCTCTTACCTGTTTTCAACTGATCGTGGCTTATCGCGATTAGATTAATTACATAGCTCATATCAAACGTAAATATTCCTCTTCCATATTGACTAGTAATGGATAGGATTCTCAACATATTGGTCAAGCTACAAATATTTCTCTTTTTACTTTTTAATTCAACGAAATCATTACAACGCGTGATGTATAATGTTTTCTTTGTCTGTCAACAGAGCTCAGTTCTCACTATTGACTCTCTCACTCTTTCCCTGCATTATCTACGAGTTGTTTTATCGCCCGGAGGACCCGGCTTGCCAACAAATAACTCTATCTCCCCGCTCCGTCGTAATCAGCTGACTGTAAGTACAGATGGATTTGTCCGCTCAAAGCATGCGACTTTTACCGACAACTACGTACCGACAAATATGTAAATACGCCGCCGAGCCTGGCGAAAGCTCGGCGGCAGGGAGAGACTGAATAGCGCCGCTTCAGCCGATCGTTGAACTGTTTGCGGCGCCTGAAGAGAGAATCCTGGCCGCTTTTGGAACGTCGTAGACGCTTATTGCAGGTAAGGGAACTGTATTTTGCGTTCTTTCCTAAAGCTTCCTCCCCCCAGCCTCGATAGTTGAAACGAAACGTTGGGAATTAACAGTGGTAATTCCTGGTTGTTTTCCGGAGAAAACTTGCAACTTAAGGGAGAAAGGGTAATCGTAATCATTCAATTACAGTTGTCAAGACCAATGAATATTGATGAATAAACCTATTAGAAACTAAAGCTTTGAAACGCTTACATTATTGTGTGTGACGTTTACTATTGAACATGTTTCATGCCTTATTTGAAGTCTACTTTTAAAGACAATAAATTAAAAAGCCATAATTTCTTTAGCATTTTAAAGACTTTACCAAATTATGCCTTCATATATATATTCTTACCTGTTTCAATATACTTTCACTGTTTTACAGCTTAAGAAAAGTTAGAACTTATAGAAGAAAGGACAGTAGTAATTATTCAATTACACTTTTCAAGACCAATGAATATTGATTAATAAATTATTAAAAACTACAGCTCAGAAACATTTACATTGCTTTGACATTTACTGATAAACATAGTTCATCTCTTGAAGTTCATTTATAAGTATAAAAATTGAAAAACCATATTTTTTAGTATTATAACTTTATCTACTTGTAATTTCATAAATATATTTTTCATATTTCGATACACACTGCAATTCGAGTAAAACGTTTTCAAATGTGACTATGATTGCAGTAGAATGTGATATAAAAGTTTTGCTACGATAAACAATTGATGTTTACATAACAACCTCTAAATTTTATTGGACATTGTCTTGTGACTGCTTAATATCTTAATGGTAAACCTTAAATTGTTAAACAATTTTGGGAAGGTAAAACATTAAACATTATAGGTGTAAAGCTTAATATATCTGGGAGCAATAATAATTTCAGATTTTGATTTGACATAAAAAAAGGAAATAAAATAGTGAAAACACCCTGTACATTCAATATGATTTTCTGAATAGTTATGATTTAAGATAGCTGGAAAATCTACATTTCAGTCTGATAATTTTTAAGTGTTTGATTTTTTTTTCGATACACTAAAAAATAAGCCCAATATCCTGAAAATTGAAAAAAAGTACCATGATTAATAGCTTTGAATACAACAGACTTACTAATTGCAAAACTTTGTACGAGCTCTTCGTTTGCTTAAGGCTTTTTTCGGTGATTTCTTCCTCCAGTCTATTTAAGCTTTTTTTTTATCATCAATTCTCCCTTCTTCAAATAGCTTTCAACGGCTTTAGGCACTTTCTTTTTTTTTAATAACAACGCAGTTTAAAATATTCGTACTGATTATTAAGAGAGTGAATGAAGATGCTTAAACTGATAATATAAAGCTTGTAATAGCTTAATGGATGATATTAAATAACCTAAAAATTAATGAACCTCATGAATTTCAATTTTATAAAAGCACATTATTATATATATTTTGGAAGATAGGTATATATATATACATACATATATACATACAATACATATATATTTATATGTATATATATATATGTATATACATATATGCATATATATGTATATGTATATGTATATATATATATGTATATATATATATATATATATATATATATATATATATATATATATATATATATATATATATATATATATATATATATATATATATATATATATATATATACAGTGGAAACCGCTAATAACTGTATATGTATATAATTATGATAGATATTATATATTAATAAATAATTTGAATGTGTAGATTTATGGATATATACCCCGGACAAAATAAAATTATAGATATTGAATAATTAAAATGGACAATTTAATTACAGATAAAAATAAAAAACATCCTAAATATTTGTTTGTTATTGTATCAATATGTGATAAGTTTAGATACACAATTTAAATCATATGATAATATGTAGTTATATATATATATATATATATATATATATATATATATATATATTATATATATATATATATATATATATATATATATATATATATATATATATATATCAGCATTATAGCACCACTGTACTAGTTTCGTGGTACATCAAATAATGCTCCCATACATTTAGTTAAAATTGAATGAGCACACAGAGGTACCTATTTATATTTCAGACTTTAAAATTTTATATTATACACAGATTAAAAAATATATACACCATATATTCAAATAATTTTATTTTATTAAATATTTTTTCGGGATTGAAATATTTATTTGTGATTCTTTCCTCCAAAAAATGTTTTATTGTACGTCAAAAAATCTGTTCATCATTATTTTATCGTTTTAATATTTCCTATAGATATGGGTTTTAAGTTAAACTTTCACTATCTCTGATTTTGTATCTATTTTATTACGTTAAGATTTAGTAGGATCTTCAAGATTCCGATTTCATTTATTTTTAAATAATTTTCATTATTATAGTATTTCAATTAGTATTACTTAAAAGTATTTAAATTTAGAAATAGTACACTTTTTCTTTTTGGATAGCTAGAATGACCTTTATAAAATATATTTCTGTAAAGATTTGTTACTGATAATTTATATAAATAGAAGAAATATTATTCTATAATTTTTTATTAAAATATCTTAACAGTTGCAATATATATATGATAGTGATTAGTATTTTATTTCTGCTTTTAGTAAGAAACTTATGTTAAGGTTTAGTATATGTATATATATACTAAACCTTATATTGCATTCAAATTTGATTAATCTAAGTAATTTTTAGTATTATACTTTTAAAATTATTATTTTTTCCTGAATAGCAAGAATGGCGTTTATAAAATATTTTTCTGTAAAGATTTGTTACTGATCATTTATTGAAATAGAAGAAATATTTATTGAAGAAGTAATAATGCAATATAATGGTTTTCAGATCTAATGCTTTAATTCAACTTCTGGAACTGGAAAAAGTTATTTATTATATTAATATAGCAATTAGTTATTAGCTATACTAATTTTTTAATGATGCAAAAATTACAAGAAATGGATCAATGCTAACAAATTTTTAACTATGTTAATTTTAATGAAAATATGAATTTTAACTATGTTATTTTTAATGAAAATATGAAATCAATTTATAAGGCATTTCAACTTAGCATTTTACTTGAAACTTGTTTGAAACTTTCTTCTCGTAAAGGGAATGTTAAAAATGTTTTTAACTTGTTTGGAAACTTTAAGATATAAGTAAATCATTTTTTTGTTATAAGTACATGAATAAGCATTACTTTAACTACTACTCGGGAGTTATAAGGATGTTTTTTTATTTTATAATAGTATTAATCATTATTTTAAAGCTGTGGTTTAATAATGCGCATGTTTAAATCTGTCAAACCTGTTACTGATGTCGGTAAGAGTCAAAAATACTTATACGTTATTATTTATGCACTCATGTTGACTCATGAGGTCAAAGGACCTTGAAAATGACAAAATTAAATTGAATGAATAAATGCAGAAACTTTCTATATTTAATGTAGATAAAATATTAATACAGTTTACAGATATTAATATAAATATCTTTTTACATTTAAACTGCATTAATTTATTAAAAAACCTGAAAAAACTCACAGTAGTGTTTTCATTATTTCGTACCCGGAAATAACATATACGAATTATTCACCTATACAGAGAATTATCCTTTCTCCTTGTCTTCGCATAAGTGAGTCTCCACTGTAAATACCACACATTTTTTAAGGCCCGAATCTTTAATACTCCTTCCCTGAATCTGGGGTTTCTGATTAACGCTACTAAGATATTCATTTCTAAAGAGTGGGAAATAATTAAGAACTTTTTTTAATATATATGACAGTTTTTCAAACATCTAAATAATTTTTTTTGTTATATGTACAAAAATAAGCATTACTTTAACTAGTACTTGGGTGTTATAAGGATTTTTTATTTATTTTTTATAATATGAATCATTGTTTTATAGCTGTAGTTTAGTAATGCGCATGATTGATTCTGTCACATTTGTTACTGATGCCGGTAAGAGTTAAAAATACTTATACGCTATTATTTATGCACGCATGTTGACTCATGAGGACAAAGGATCTTCTAAATGGCAAAAATCGATTGAATGAATAAATGCAGAAACTTGTTTTATTTAATGTAGATAGAAAAATTAATACAGTTTACAGATATTAATATAAATACCCTTTTTACATTTAAACTACATTAATTTATTAAAAAATCAGAAAAACATCACAGTAGTGCTTTCATTATTTTGTACCCGGAAACTACATATACTCACTTATACGAATTATTCACCTATACGGAGAATTATCCTTTCTCCTTGTCTTCTCATTTCCCCTTGTCAATTGAATGAATAAATGCAGGAACTTGTTATAGTTAATGTAGATAAAAAAAAAAACTAATACAGTTTACAGATATTAATATAAATATCCTTTTTACATTTGAACTACATTAATTTATTAAAAAACCAGAAAAAAAACAGCACAGTAATGTTTTCATTATTTCGTACCCGGAAACTACATATATTCTCTTATACGAATTATTCACCTATACGGAGAATTATCCTTTCCCCTTGTCTTCGCATAAATCAGTCTCCACTGTAAATACCACACATTTTTTAAGGCCCGAATCTTTAATACTCCTTCCCTGAATCTGGGATTTCTGACTGACACTACTAAGATATTCATTTCTAAAGAGGGAGAAATAATTAAGAACTTTTTTAATATATATGGCAGTTTTGCAAATTTTTAATTAATATTTTTGTTATATGTACATGAATAAGCATTACTTTAACTACTACTCGGGTGTTGTAAGGACGTTTTTTTAATTTCTAATAGTATTAATCATTATTTCAAAGCTGTGGTTTAGTAATGAGCAGGATTAATTCTGTCAAACCTGTTACTGATGCCGGTAAGAGTCAAAAATACTTATACGCTATTATTTCTACACGCATGTTGACTCATGAGGACAAAGGACCTTGAAATTGACAAAATTCAATTGAATGAATAAATGCAAGTTATATTTAATGTAGATAAAAAAAATTAATACAGTTTACAGATATTAACATAAATAGCTTTTTTTACATTTAAACTAAATTAATTTATTAAAAAAACAGCACAGTAGCGTTTTCTTTATTTCTTATCCGGACTCTACATATATTCTCTTATACAAATTATTCACCTATCCGGAGAATTATCCTTTCCCCTTGTCTTCGCATAAGTGAGACTCCACTGTAAATACCACACATTTTTAAGGCCCGAATCTTTAATACTCCTTCCCTGAATCTGGGGTTTTTGATTGACACTACTAAGATATTCATTTCTAAAGAGAGAGAGAAATAATTAAGAACTTTTTTAATATATATGTCAGTTTTGCTAACATCTAATTAATTTTTTTGTTATATGTACTCGAATAAGTATTACTTTAACTACTACTCAGGTGTTATAAGGATTTTTTTTTATTTTATAATAGTATTAATCGTTATTTTAAAGCTGTAATTTAATTCTGTCAAACCTGTTACTGATGCCGGTTAGAGTCAAAAATACTTATACGCTATTATTTCGGCACGCATTAGACTCATGAGGACAAAGGGCCTTCAAAATAACAAAATTCAATTGAAGGAATAAATGCAAGATTTGTTATATTTAATGTAGATAAAAAATTAATACAGTTTACAGATATAATTATAAATATCTTTTTTACATTTAAACTACATTAATTTATTAAAAACCAGCACAGTAGCGTTTTATTTATTTCGTATCCGGACTCTACATATATTCTCTTATACGAATTATTCACCTATACGGAGAGTTATTCTTTCCCCTTGTCTTCGCATAAGTGAGTCTCCACTGTAAATACCACACATTTTTTAAGGCCCGAATCTTTAATACTCCTTCCCTGAATCTGGGGTTTCTGATTGACACTACTAAGATATTCATTTCTAAAGAGGGAGAAATAATTAAGAACTTTTTTTAATATATATGTCAGTTTTGCAAACATCTAATGAGAGCCCAATGAGGGTGAAATCCTCCCCGCGATTGCTTGTAATATTGCCGAAAGGATAAATATTTGCATTAGGGTTGTCCTCCTGTGATTCACTTCTCGCTTCCTGTTCCAAGGTGAGCTGATTTTATTAAAACCAACAAGAGTATTATTTATAGATTCTTTCCTAAGTGGCTGCCCCAGAGTGTTTTTACGTTTCTATATAATTGTCATTTGGCGGTGGAAATGCATTTACAAGTCAAAATCAATACAACCCAGTTTTTTATTTGCCATCAAACAATCCGGTAGATTGAATACGGTTTACATTCTCTTCTACTTCAGTTGGAAGCCAATGAAACATATCACCGTACTTTATCAGCTTTGAAATAGTAACAAAAAATAAGCTGGTTGTGTTAGGATAAAAGTGTGTTCGTTAAGCCTTGTATCAATTTATATACATTTTGAAAAAAATTTGATAAAATTAATATAATTTTTAACTTAGATTGAATACGGTTTACATTCTCTTCTACTTCAGTTGGAAGCCAATGAAACATATCACCGTACTTTATCAGCTTTGAAATAGTAACAAAAAATAAGCTGGTTGTGTTAGGATAAAAGTGTGTTCGTTAAGCCTTGTATCAATTTATATACATTTTGAAAATTTTTTTGATAAAATTAATATAATTTTGAATTTAGATTGAATACGGTTTACATTCTCTTCTACTTCAGATGAAAGCCAATGAAACATATCACCGTACTTTATCAGCTTTGAAATAGTAACAAAAAATAAGCTGGTTGAGTTGGGATAAAAGTGTGTTCATTAAGCCTTGTATCAATTTATATTCATTTTGAAAACATTTTTGATAAAATTAATATAATTTTGAATTTAGATTGAATACGGTTTACATTCTCTTCTACTTCAGATGAAAGCCAATGAAACATATCACCGTACTTTATCAGCTTTGAAATAGTAACAAAAAATAAGCTGGTTGTGTTAGGATAAAAGTGTGTTCGTTAAGCCTTGTATCAATTTATATACATTTTGAAAATTTTTTTGATAAAATTAATATAATTTTGAATTTAGATTGAATACGGTTTACGTTCTCTTCTACTTCAGTTGAAAGCCAATGAAACATATTACCGTACTTTATCAGCTTAGAAATAGTAACAAAAAATAAGCTGGTTGAGTTGGGATAAAAGTGTGTTCATTAAGCCTTGTATCAATTTATATTCATTTTGAAAACATTTTTGATAAAATTAATATAATTTTGAATTTAGATTGAATACGGTTTACATTCTCTTCTACTTCAGATGAAAGCCAATGAAACATATCACCGTACTTTATCAGCTTTGAAATAGTAACAAAAAATAAGCTGGTTGAGTTGGGATAAAAGTGTGCCTTGTATCAATTTATATACATTTTGAAAAAATTTTTGATAAAATTAACATAATTTTGCTTACAAGTTCCGCTTTCAATGTTACTATGTAAACACAGTAAATTAATATATATAGGATTGATATATAATTGATATATGATAAATAAGCAGCTTGCGTTGATATAAAGTGTATAACGAGGCAGAGTGTTAATTTATAAATTTTTGCGAAATGACTTGAAAACCTTAATAAAATCTGGCTTATCCTCTATTCTTAAATTTAATACATCGACACAAAATTATATCTCAATCACGATGAATTGAGATAAAGTGTATTCATTAATCATAGAGTTCCCTTTACATATATTTTTGGGGGAAATTTTCGGTTAAATTAATACATTTTTAAATAGTTAAATAACAACAATAATCGATGAGTAAATTATTGATGGAGTACGTTTTCAAAATTCAAAATCCAAATTCATTTTAATATTAAAAAGTAACTTCGATTAAAAATTCATTTTAATTGAAGGGGTACCTAACTTTTTCAAGGCTTCAGAATCAGCTGCAGCCTTATTAGTATCATTGTTCTCCAGCCTTTCTGCCTTTCTTTATCCGTAACAGCATTTGCAATACACCTTTACGATCATTATTAGTTACTTTCTTCGTTTTCGTGCTCCTTCTTTACAACACATGATTACATTTATCCAAATCTCTCATTTCCTTCATTCTCTCATTAAAACAGAGGATGTTACTTATTTCACACGAAGTACAATATTTTTAGTATTAAGAAGTTTCACTTCATCATAAAGAAATCTCTGCTTTACTATGATTCGTTATTTTACGATCACTGATATTTATGAACAGCGTTACTTGATCACTAAATTGTTTTCTTTATCTTTTAATCTTAAAAGTATTGTAAAATGCATGCATATTTCTGATAGAAAGGGTATTTTATGTAGCTTTGATGATAGCATTTATTGGAATTAAATAATTCTCAGTGTTGCATTTTGCCAGTTAAAAGTAGTTTATTCTTAATACAGTAGCATTTGAGGGAAAGTATTTCTATCTCATCAGAGCAACGAAGCAGGCGTAGCTTATTAAATTTCAATTTTATCAAAATTATTGTGAAGTTAGAAATCTATCAAAGTATTATCAACAGCTTTTATTTTCAAGCCTTTTATTTTAACTTCCAAAGTGTCATTTTTCAAATAGTATAATTTTTATGTGCAATTTAATTTAGATATAAAAAAGGAGAAAATATTATTTAAAAGAACCTGATACCTGAGATCCTTAACACTAGATTTACGGATGTTGATCATATACCTATTTTTACTGAAGTGAGCCAATTTGGTTCATACAAGAAAATTGAAGTTTTTTGCCAAGAAAATAGTTCCAAATTAATTTAAAAGAAATATTTATTATCAAAAAATTCATGGAAGACATTTTTTACATATAAAATCTGTTTCTGAAACACATTTGCTGCAAACATTTCTATTACATTTAGCACAATGGTTTTTACACCTGTTTCTTTTGCATGATTGTTGAACTTGACAATTCTTCCATGCGTCAGTAGCATGAATTTCTGTCATTGGAATGGAAGTGTTCTCGACTTCTTCTCTATATTTACTTTTTATCTCTTCGTCCAATTAGAAAACGAAATCTTTTAGTGAAGTATTTACTTAAGTTGTCTCTTTATACAGAATCCAAGCATTGATAGCTGCTAAATCTAAAATGTTGTAGGAAATTTGTAGAGGCCATTTGCGTGAATGAGAAGAGAAACAAATTACGTGCGACTTGATTGTTGAGTATATAAATAAATTTCATTATATGCGATTAATGTTAAACCATTCTATATAAATTTCTCACAACCGTGAAAATATATAATTTGATAATAAAAATGAAGGGGTCTGCGTGGAAGAGGAATGAAAGTTTATATATATTTTGTTACTTAACTAAAAGTATGTTTTTGAAAAGGGATATTAGAGTTTTATATATATATATATATACATATATATATATATATATATATATATATATATATATATATATATATATATATTATATATAAAAATATATATATATATATATATATATATATATATAAATAAATATAAATATATATATATATATATATATATATAATATATATATATATATATATATAAATATATATATATATATATATATATATATATATATATATTATATATATATATATATATATATATATATATATATATATATATATATATATATATATATATATATATATCAATATATATATATAATATATATATATATAGTGTCAAATTTAATGAGTCAGATTGGCTCGGTCCGTAAATCTAGTGTTAAGTGTCTGAGGACGATTAATTTTTCACAATTTTCAAATTTTTATTTTTAGCATAAACTTGTAAACAGTCCTATACATTTTGATACCATTACTTTTGCCATACCAAAAAGGGAAACAAAATTATATTAAACTAAATTATTTAAATTCTGTGTGGTTTGGTTTGGAGCGCTACAGTCTACTGTTTTGCACACGAAGGCTAATGAGACCGGGACCTACTGCTTAAAGCAGATTCCGAACGGCTACGAACATCCACGCCATAGTGGGGTTCGAACCCACGAACTCTGGTACCGACGATCAGCGCCCTAACCAATCGGCCAGAGTTAAATCATGTGTGACTTTTAGACATAATTTAAAATTAATTTTTCTTCTCAGGTTTCATGTTATTTAGCTAGAGTACATGATTCTTATAAATAAATATAGTTAATCAATAAGTTACATAAGATTGAAATCAGGTTTGAAATTGTCAATTTTTACAGTAGTTAAAATATACCAGTTCCTTGATGATTTTGCTATATTTATACAAAATTTTTAACATTTTTGTTGAACTAAAAATCATAATGACGCTCATTAAGTTTAAAGTAGGTACAAATATATCTACCTAGATTATATAAACTACAATTCAAACTTAATTTATTTCATTAAATTTCCATTTATACGCAATCGTTTTATTGAAAAATTACTAAACTAGTATCTATACTGCAAGTGGTCCAGATAGATTAATCAATACACATTAATATGCATGTAACAAAAGTAAACAAATATTTGTCCCATTATGAGCTGTAGTCTTACACAAAAGTAAAATTGTATTCCAAAACAAATTTTTAATCATTTTTTAATGTTAATAGCTATAGCTTAATGTTAATGATTTAATAAGTCTACACAAAGTAAAATTGTAGTCTTACACAAAAGTAAAATTGTATTACAAAACAAATTTTTGATCATTTTTTAAAATGTTAATAGCTATAACGTAATGTTAATAATTCAATATTAAAATTACAATTTAATATTAAAATTATTATATGAATGGAATTATGGTATTAGTCTGTCGTTATAAATTGAGAAGAGGGGGGCAAAAATTAGATTGAGCACTGAGCACAAATGTAGTGTACTAATTAACCAAATATGCTTTTATATGCATAATTATACATTAAAAATAGTGATAGGGAATTTTCCCCCTTTTTTTTAGTTTCAGATTCTCTCACTAGGTTGAGTAAAGAAGAATGATATTAAACGTAGACAGCTGAAAGCAAATTAGTAATGGAAAGATAAATCTCAAACAGTGCAGAAAAGAAAACAGTGGAATGTGATTTAAATATCAAATTCTTCAGGGGATAAAATAATTTAAGATCTTTCATTTCGCTCGTGACACTGTTGTAGATTTTATTAACTGATGCCATAAAATTAAGTGGAGATTTAACCTAACATTTAAATTCAGATATATTGAGTAACTGCTTAAGAAATTCTTACGGAAGAGAAACAATTTGCTTAGGAAATAGCATTCCAGTCTTTAAAGATCTAAGACACTAAACAATTCAACCTGATAATCAAATATTGGATATTCATAAATCGTTAAATTGAGAGAGTAGAGAATCTTTGGCACTTGTAGTCAAAACTACTTGTCCTTGAAGACAATATCATCCTGTTTATAATCGCTTCGTACTCTCAGATAAATTCTAAAGTGTTCTCCTATTTTATAGTGTAATTGAATATTTAATTTAATTATACATTAAGAGATGTCAGATTTATTTAATGAAGTTTAAAACCATAAATGTTTAACAAACCGTTATTAAAAGCATGTACTTAACCATTAATATAGACGATTGTCCAAAGGAAATTTAGTTAAATATATAGACGCATAAATGCTGGTTTGTATGTTCGTTAAATCATTACATTTATTAAATAATTTCAAAGTCAAATAACGGATGTATGAATGAAAAGCCAATATAATGTACAATGCTTGTCGCGTCTCCGTACATTACAGCTTCAACCTATAGCAGTTTATGAGGAGGTGATGCATTAGTATGTATTTCTAAGCGATAAGCATTTACATAGAAGATTTATTACGTGAAAACAATAGGTATTAATGAGAAAAAATTTAGGCGAACTGTAGTGATAAATCATTGAATTATTTTTAAAGAACATATAATGTATATCTGGAAAATCTTTTATATTTTTCATAGAATGGATTTTAATCATCTCTTGACATGTTCCTGTTTGAAGGACTACCATTTTAACTTTGATAACTGGATTAACAGGGTAACTTCGTATTGGAGTACACGTGGAGAGCTGTGGTCTCTTGACTGTCTTTTGGTGAAGAAAAAAAATACTTTCCATAGATTATGTATCTGTTTAACTTGTATATTATCAATTCAATATCTGTCTTTTTGAGCATTATTTTATTATTAGCTAAAAATCTACGTTTGTAAGCGTGTTAACATATACTGAAGAATAGCGAATGACCAAATGCAGTATTGTGTAACGAAATTTATTTGAGTTTGTGAACATAAAGTGGTATTTTTGTGATTTAATCCCCTAAACCTGATCGCGATCCCCATTAGTATAAATCATTAAAAGAAATCGCTGATTTAGAGTATATTTACAAACTCAAAATTGTCTCCAAGGAATAGTACAACGTGACAGTACAGGCATTTCCAAAATTAGAAAATTTATACTAATATAAAAACAAAAGCTTTTCCCCTTTTAAGTTTTTAAATATAAAACTTTAAATACAAAAGCTTTTAACAATCAATGATTGTATTTATGCAAAAATTACAATTCTTTCCTACTTTGCGTTTTGCAGAGAACAACACCAATCAATTAGCCATGCCATATAACCCAACAAAATACTGATAATTTTATTAAGGGGAAACTGTATTGGTGGCATTACATTTACAACTTTCTAATAAGGTCACAAATGCAATGTTGATTCTGTTATAAAGAGAAGGATTTTCTGAGTAAAGCCCTTTCCAACTTCTATTCAGTAATCAGTCGAGACAAATTCTCTTGCTAATCTTTACATTTTTTGAAAACTTTTCTACAACCCGCATTTTTTTTTTTTTTTTTTTAAAGGTGGTAATCTTTTTTTTTTACATATTTAAATCTTTGCACATTGCATTCAAATTTACTTTTTTTTGCTATTTTCTTTATTTTTTTTTTTTTCACCTTTATAAATTTTAATATCTTTTTACATATTTTTTTTATTTTTTTTTATTAATTTTTTGTTTTTTTTTTTTTACTTCCATATACTCTACAATTTTTATTGTAGAAAATATTTTTTTTTTTTTACTCTTTTATTTTTTCACATTTTTTTAATACAACAGATACATTAGAAAAATGAAAATTTTTCTAAACCCACGCAGCAAGCAATTTTAGACCATCCACTTGATGCAGAAATTTTAGAAAAATTGCTTAAAAGGTGTATTCCTTTGATTCTAAATACTCATCTTAAAGTCAAGACTCTTCAATCTTGGTCACATTGCAGTATTTGCATTGGTACTATATTTACTATGTGACTTAAATATAGTTTGTAAAATTTTTTTACTTTCTTTAACATATGGCAATAGACATATAAAAAATTTAAGAAGAGAAAAATAATGTTTTTATTCCTAGAAACTAAATATTCTTGTACATTTTTTCTGTTTCTGGTAAATGTATTGAGGTTCCATATACTCTACACATTTTACGGTTTTTCCAGTAGAAACATATGGTATTTTTGGATTCCCCATCTTACTCTTTTATGTTTCCACTGGACACATGCATCTTTTATTTTAATAGCAGATACATTCAGAAACAAAATATGTTTCTTGTCATTAAGTGATATCTAACCATTGATAATGAACAATCATTTACTGACCATAGCTCACTTTTCCAGTTTTATTTTGATGAAATTGCTTAATATGTGTATGGCCTAGTTGGATAATTTTGGACATTTCTCTTATCTATCTATATATCTCTCTATATATATACATGTGTGTAAGGGTATGTATGTTTGTGTATTTATTTGTTCTTTATACATATCCACATATTGTCGTAAAATTATTAAATTTTAGATGGATATTCTTCGATACCGTTAAAACATTTTGGCAATATTGAAGTATCTTCAGCCCAACCAATTATGTGATATCACAAAAAGGTATATTAACGATGCCTGTCAACGAGAAAAAAACAGTAATTGAGTGTTATTATCATGCTATACTCCATTCAAAAATTATTAGTTAAATCCTAGTTTAAGAAGCAGTAATTTATCTGAAGATACAATTGACCACAATGAAATGACCAATGCACCCAATTGACTACAATGTGACCACGATTGAAGCAATCTTGTACTTTAAGATATGAGTAAATTAGAATAACCAATTGCTAAAGTGAAAGTTTTAGTAATTATCGACAGATTTTGTATTTTTGGATTCTTCATCTTACTCTTTTATGTTTCCACTGGACACATGTATCTTTTATTTTAATAACAGATATATATGTTATTAAGCTTTTTTCTGGATATAGTTTCCCCTCTAAAATCATTAAAATCAACGTTTTACCACTTATAATAATTAAACTGGAACTCCAAAATGTCTACATACATATATGCCAACAGGGGATCTCAAACTCGCAGAGTTTTATTCCAATATGATTCCAATTGATATCATATTCATCTCCCTCCCCTACAGCTTTTATGTTATGTCATTGGCTGATGGACTTAGACTATCAGATTTGTTTCAACTGTGTAAGAACATACATGGATGAAAATATCAGCCAGATGCAATATTCTGGGATGCAAACAATTGAAGAAATATTTGATAAACATGTGTAAAATAATGAATGAAGCAACTCATTATTTAAGCAAAAATAAATTAGTAGAACCTTATATTATATATGACACATTAATAAAAGTAGAAAAGCCCTTATGATTCTTTAGTTGAAAATAAGGTCTATGAATTAATTTAAAAGAACTGTCTCCGAAATCCAGATTATCGAATCAGTAATTCAATATAAACGTTGAAAATAGATCATCTGTAGTTTATACATTTAAATAATCTAACAATATTTTTCCACAGTTAATAAACTTGAGAAACTTACGTTTAGTAAAAGCTATTTATGGTTTACTAGTTTTATATCATAGTGTACTTTAAACCTCACATTTTCTTAAATTTTTTTTCCATACCTTTTTCCCAAATTTAAAATTTTCCCATTTTCTGTCTAAATTGAATCCAAAATCAGAGTTAATGTAAAAAAAAAAAAAAACTCGATGATGAATAAAGAACTAAATAAAATCCTTCGATCGTCCTTATATCAAATTAATAGTTCTAAGTAATGAACTAAATATAGATATTCTAGAGTTGGTAAATTTAAACTCATCCTCAATAACTTAAAATGAATCGGAGAAACAGAGTATCACAGTGGCAAATATTTATGATTTCTCCGTTTTATATCATAGCGTACTTTTCTATTTTTCTTAAAAGTTTCCACATACATTTTCCCCCAATTTCAGAATTTTCACATTTTCTGACCGAATCGAGTCCAAAATTAATCAGAGTTTATGTAAAGATAAAGCGCGAAAAATAAAGAACTAAATAAAACCCAACCAGTAACTTACACTTCGCTATGTGCGGGGAAGCGAAATTTTCTCTCGCAGGAGTAAAACCGCACACATATTGCGGGCTTCTCTGCTCCCTCAGTTATTATAAACGCCAAGAGATGGCGCTAACAGGGATCCGTTGCTTATTTATTTGCGCGGCGAAATGCTTTTGACATCTGCCTAATAAAAATTCATGAATGCACAGAGAGGGCTTCAAAAGTAAATATGAGTGGAGATAAATGTCTCGTAGCTCCTATATCCGTGCTTGGAAAACAAAGCGTTACACTAGCATGGTTTCTCCACAGAAAATTTTCGTTACGATACTTGGAAATGCGGGCATCCGTTTAGTTTATTTTATTTTGGAAATTTTTTGTTTTCAAGAGGCTTCGGGGTGTATTCTTATTCCAATTTTTATGAATTTTTGATTTTCTCTGAAAATTTTGAAGTAAAAAAAAAACTGAATTCTTGACTTGAATGAAATAAGTCTAAGGCTATTTTTCAAAACTATCTTTTTTTACTTTTTTTTTTCGCGCCGTTCGAGAGTATAATTTAAAGGAAAACAGAATAAAAAATTTTAAGTTTCACAGTGAATATATCAACATGTTTCAGGAATCGGTAATTTTGTTTTCCTTAATATAATTTGCACCCGTTTTTGTTTTTCTACTTTTCTCCGGATTTATATGAATAATAGGAATGGGAATAAAGGAAAAAGGTTCTAGTCATATATATATATATATATATATATATATATATATATATATATATATATATATATATATATATATATATATATGAAATGCTTTAAGCTATTAATCAGAATACTGTGTAATTGCGTAGAACTGAGTAGTTATACACATATACATACAAAAATGTGTTATACATATGCAATGAAATTTTACTTATACGAAGTATTCATTTAAACGAATATTCAGATGTACGAAACATTCACTTATATGTAGGAATGTGTGATCGTAAATTTCAGAACATAAATTTTATTCAGTTATACGAAGGAAACAAAACATTTTTGTGAACAGTTTCTCCTGCCAGAAAAGTGTTTACACACTGAGTGGAGTTCAATTACGAATAGATCGGTTTGGAAGCGTTTCTGGTCGTTTCCTTTCCACGCTGTAACCCCATTCCCTTAATATAGTCTGTTTTTTTTTTTTCAGATGAAGGGACCAGACAGCCGAAATTAATACTATTCACATATACGACGTATCCACTTAAACGAAGAAATCTCCTTTCCTCTTTTTCTCGTATAAGAGAGGTTCCATTGTCTATATATATACATACGTATGCATCCATACATTCGTGTGTATATGTATATATATATATATATATATATATATATATATATATATATATATATATATATATATATGTATAGATAGATAGATAGATAGATAGATAGATAGATAGATATAGATATATATGTGTGTGGAGTGTCTGAAATGACAGAAAATTAATGTAATTAATTATTAAATATGAAATTCAACTCTTTCTGTTAACAAACAAAATGAAAATTACTTTTGGCATAGAGATAACTAGGGAGAAGAATACTTTTAATATTTGACCTGACTTGTGGTTAGCATGTGTGTATCAATATAAGAATGATTGGTGTGGTTTGGAGTGTCACTGTCTACTCTTTTGCAATACGAGGGCTAATGAGACCGGGACCTACAGCTTAAAGCCAGTTCCGTACGGCTACGAACATTCACGCTATAATGGGATTCAAACCCACGAACTACTGTACCGAAAGCTAGCACCATAACCAATCGGTCATCGTTCGGGAATGCAAGAATGAAATTGCTGTGTTCAATTAGAGGTTTAAAAAGGAGATATTGTAGGAGTGGAGCAGTGGTACGATGCTAGCGTTTGAGCTATCAAGTGTCCGTATCACTTTTGCAGCATTTTTTACAAATGGCGAGATATATTGGATTTTAGTTGATTCGTAATGTCGTTTTAAGAGGAAAATAAACCACTTTGCTCGTCAACGACTGTGCTCGTGTCTTTAATGCTTTTCGTTTTAGATTGAGTTAGTGAACATCACATATGTGTGTGTGTATAATTTATCCGCCCAAAAAATATTAAATTAATTCACACTCAATTTTACGTATCTATTGAATAGTCAAATGAATTAATAATAAAATTTTGCCTATTAAAGTTTTAATGACAAATTTCTAGCACAATGTATTCTAATATAACTAGTAATTACACTTTTTTGAATATTTGAAATGCTATTCCTGGTGTACATTTGCGAAAGGGAACTGAGTACATCTTGTAATATGTCCGAATAATAGCATTCGCAATCTATTGTTATTTTTTCGATTATCATTCCTCTATAATTATACCATATTACTGCTACTTTATAATTTTTAATGAATGTAAAGTTAAAAATAATTATTCAGTGTTCATTTCAATTTCGCATTTATTAAAAAATATTTCTTTTATTGTAGACATCTAAATTTTTGTATAATATATATTGTTATGTATCATTATGCACAAAATGGAGTTATATTAAACATCTATATCTTTTCTTTTCTACGGATTTTGTGTAACAATATTAATCACAATTTTGCAAAGTCACTGATTATTTCCTTCAGATTAAAAAAAAATTAGTTTTACATCATTAAAGTTAAGAAATTCTTTCAAATTTCTATTGGATTTGAGTTTATTACTTTTCTATCGAATATTTATAAAAATACAATTGTTATTGTATCAAATTAAGATGAACTTATACATGCTTAATTGAAATATTTTTATATGATTTATAAATCTTAATATTATGTAATACATTTTGTAATGAATTATTAAGCACAAAGCGAAATTATATTAATCATTAATACCTGGCTTTTTTACGCATTATGTGCAACGGCATTCATCCTAACTTTGGCCATTCACTAATTTTTCCTTTCAGCTTAAAAAGTTATTCGCTCTAACATCATTATCGCTTAAGAAATTCTTTCGAAATTCTATAGGATACCTGAGTTTAATAATATTTCTTCTAAGTATTTATAAAAATAGAATTGTTATTATATGCAATTATGATGTACTTATTCATGCTTAAGTGAAAAAGGTTTTATTTTTGATCTGATCTATAAATATTTATATTTAATTACTATCACCATTAGCAAATTATTTCTTCTCAAAATATTTCTCAAGTAAATGAATAAGAATTAAAATGTAAATAAATAAAACTATTCTCGAGTGATTATTAACTTTTTCGATATTAAGTCATCATTTTTAATGAGAAGAGTAGTAACCACAAAGCACAATTTTAAAGAAATAAAATACCTTCTGCATTCAGGCAAGGGAATAAAAATTCCAAAGTAAATATTCATAATCAAGAAGTAGCAGCATGAACAGAAGAGAAAACCTTTTATCATGTAAATATTAAGATCTGAGATCACGCGCATTTTACATCTCGGAATATTTATTAAAATTTGCCTACTTGAGACTTATACGTACTTATAGATCTAAGCTAAAATATTTGAAAAACTAATGATCTTTGTGGAGCCAAAAAGAAAAATAAAGTACGTGAAAGAGAATATTAATGAATATGTAATACTCTGAATAAAATGTAAATTTCCTAAGACCAATATTCTTAATATTTCTTTTATTGTGGAAGAAGTATTACAAGAAGCAGATTCCAAAATATTATGGTATAGCGTTGTTTAGAAAGTAAATTTATAATTTTCATGTTCCTTTTAAGCATTTCTAAAGGTTGATAGAGCAAATAAAGTGAAATTCTATGTACACTGCGGTCTATAAAAACGGGTTATATTCTCAATTCCGTTTACTTGTGTATTCTCATATAAATATGTCATTTACAACATGCAGTCAAAGCTAATTATATTATACTACCAAAAGTTACCAATTGGTATGCACTAAAAATGAGTAAACGTCCAAATGATCCGGTTTCTCATTATTAATCATTCCATAGCAGAAAAAACATAATTTATAAATATAATAGTGACACATCATTCATATTTTTCCTGTTTATTTATAGTCACACTATAGTATATCTGTAAATAAACATTATGTCGAGAACAATAAATAAACTATGCAGAGTGTACAACGTTTTTCTCTTATGTTTAAAATATAGCGGAAGAATTTCATTTTACAGTCTTCTCCTAAAAAATAAAAAATTTAAAAAAAAATTCACAAAGCATGCATAAGGAGAGCAGACTTTTCTCTGAAAAACTAATTAGACATAGAAAGCGAATCAAAACTAGAGCCTGATATACCTTGAATTGCAAGATTTTCTTTATTTATATTAGTCCAAATGTAATGGGATTTTAGTTTGTAAAAATGTAATTAAATATTATACCATGTGGGTAGATTGCATTTCACAAGTATATGTTTACAAACCTATGAAAAAGTAATTTGACAAAGAAAGAGAATAGAAAGTAAAACTTAACAAACCTTCAATTTCAATTTTTCTTTACAAAAAAATTAATTTCTCCTTGTATGGTTAACTATTTAAGTTTATTTAATTTATATTCGTTCAAATGTAGCATGATTTAAGTTTGTAGCAATGCAGGTAAAATTATAGGGCTTTGTGAGATTGTTTATCACACGTATTTGTTTATAAACATAAGAAAAACCATATAGACAGAGAAGATAAATCAAAATTAGAACATGATAAACCGTTATCTGTAAGTTTTTCTTAATAAAAATGAATTTCACATAATAGAGCTAACTGTTTTAGCTTACTTAATTTATATTAGTCTAAATGTAATGTGATTTAAGTTTGTAAAAGTGTAATTAAATATTTATACCATGTTGGTAGATTGCATTTCACAAGTATATGTTTACAAACCTATGAAAAAGTAATTTGACAAAGAAAGAGAGTAGAAAGTAAAACTTGATAAACCCTCAATTTCAATTTTTATTTACAAAAAATTAATTTCTCCTTGTATGGTTAACTATTTAAGTTTATTTAATTTATATTCGTTCAAATGTATCATGATTTAAGTTTGTAGCAATGCAGGTAAAATTATAGGGAATTGTGAGATTGTTTATCACACGTATTTGTTTATAAACATAATAAAAACAATTCAGAGAGAAAAGAAATCAACATTAGGACATGATAAACCGTTATCTGTAAGTTTTTCTTAATAAAAAGGAATTTCACATAATAGAGCTAACTGTTTTAGCTTACTTAATTTATATTAGTCTAAATGTAATGTGATTTAAGTTTGTAAAAGTGTAATTAAATATTATACGATTATTGTTTAACAAGATATATTTATATGTTTACAAACCTATGAAAAAAAAATTATAATTTGACAAAGAAAGAGAAAAAAACTCAATTAAACGATAAAACCATTAATTTTTTCTTAATAAAAATATTTGTATGGTTAACTGTTTAAGCTTACTTAATTTATATTAGTTCAAATGTATGATTTACATGATTAGTTTTTTATCAATGTAGTAAAATTATACCTTTTTGAGATTGTTTACATATGTTATATAAGTTTACAAACATTTAGACAAAAAATATTAATTGTGACATTGCCTCTATAAGTTTTTCATAAAATACCTCAAATAAACTAATTTAGTGTGATTTATCTGCAAATGTAGTATTTTATCATGCAGTAAAAAATTCTACAGTTTTGGGGATTGTTTATCATGTGTATATGTTTATTTGTTTACAAGCCTTTTTTAACAAAAAATATTAATTGTTGTGTATGCCTCTATACATTTTTCATGCCATCAAATAAACTCAAATTAGAACAAAAATAAATGGTATCTGTCTTCTTCTTATGTTTATTAAAAAATAAAAAAAGAGAAAATTGTTTATATACACAGAACAATGAAGATTTTGTTTTTAATCATAAAAATGATCTATTTTTGCGATATCAAACATGATACATAATATGTTTAAAGGCAAAGTATTGGAAAAGACTGTTGTCAGAATGAGTAGCATATTTAATGTTCTAATCTTATTAATGACTGTGCATATAAATCAATAAAAGCTAAATAATATAGCATCTATCTGATAAATCCTTCAATTTATCTTAAAATGATTATGTATTTAAAAATAAAAACGTTTTTACATAGAAGCTCTCAATGGTCAATAAACTTTTTTTGCATCTAATAGTGCTGCTTCATTAGTATTTTCTTTCAAAACTATTAAGTTTAACTGTATAAAAATCATACTTTTAAACTATGAATTTTTTCTCACAATTTCAAACACCAAATATTCAACGAAATATATGTTTCTTTCATGTACAAAAAATCAAAAAACATTGTGTGATTTCATTTATATCGTTAAATTTAGTTATTCAATTAAAGCTCAATAGATCAAAAATTATTTATTTTTTTAATCAATTTTTCGTGTTTTATATTGAAATATATAAACAATTTAAAAAGAAATATGTAAATAACACCATAAGATTTTTGTAAACAAAAAATCATTTTTAGGGATAAATTATAATCATAAAAGACAAATCAAATAGAATTTGTGTATAAAGTTTTAATATTTTTGAATTGTAATTATAAAAATAAAGAATTTTTATATAAAAAAATGAAAAGAGCAATATAAAACTAATCATAAAAAAAACATTTTTGTAAATTTTTGAAATATGTATGACAAAAGTATTTCGTTTTTCTGTATATGTATTTTTTGTAAAAACAACCATGTTGTTACATAAGTTATTATAAAAATATCAATCATCAAAAACGTACTATACGTGTGCACTCTCAATCGTCAGAAAACTTACAAGTACGTGTACCGCATACAATGTGTTAAACAGCAGACTAACTAGCTCAGTTGTATAAAATGCTTGCGACTATACAAAGCCATTCTTGTGTTACGTCTTTATTTTGCTCTTATACAGATAAATGTTATCAAAACAATTATCTCTATCCAAACCAATTCTAGATTAGTAAAGAATAAATACTAATAAAACATTTTACTCTGGTTACGTGAATTTGAAAATTCTTTCCATACTTTTTAAATCTATATTAATAACCATCTCCCCCTGTTTGGATTATAAAAATTTAAATTGTATATTTTTTGTCATACAGGTTCACATTATTATTTTTAATTTAATTAAAAAATAAAGTCTAAACCAATCTTAGACAAAGAAAAATTTCATTGCAATTTTAAACTTTTATCAAAAAATTATATCAAATCAACTATTTCTAATCAAAAACAATTATATAATTCGCTAAGAGAAGTTTTTCGCTCTAGTAATGTGAATCTGAATTATTCAATCCTTTGACTTTTAAGTCTGTGTGAAAATTCGTCTTCCTTTGCTTGAACTATACAGACCAAAGTAGTATGTTTTACCGTTCCCTACATAACCTTTTACTTATCTAATAAGCACTTAACTACTATTTGAGGACAGTTAAAAGAATAGTTTTTAAAATTTATTTTTACCTGAAATGATTTTACTTTATAATACATACTGAAAACAGCCCTTTAAACAACCTTTCAAATTTTCAAGTATCTATCCTTATTTACAATTTTGTGGCTTAAATTAATATTTCATGATTTTTTTCAGATTTGCACAATTACTCCATACATCAATTAGTAAAGATTAAAATACTATTAAAAAATTTCAGTGATAGCAAAAATATACTTTCATAAATTATTATATTAAATAACATCTATGGATTTAAAATTTAAATATTCTTAATTTTTTATAATACAAAGGATTTAACATACACTAGACAAATAAAATTACATTATGCAATATTTAAATTTATATATAAATATATATATAAATATTATAAAAACAAATATATGTGTTGTGTTTTTTTGCAGGTTTAAAAATGTGATTCAATTTGATTTTAATTAAAATAGTTGGAACTCATTAACGATACTAATAGAAAGACACACGAGCGATATCTATCATAGCCATAAAACAGAGTTACAATAAAGAAGTTTTTATACATGAAATCAAATTTTCCCTTTAATCCTTCGACCTTTAAAAATATTATATATTAAAATTTATATATTATTTTTTTATATATATTTTATTTTTTATATATATATAAATATTATATATATAAATTTATATTATATAAATTATATATATACAATTATATATATATATATAAAATTATATATATATATAAAATTAAATATATATATATAAAATTATATATATATTTTTAAATATATTATATTATATTATATATATATATATACATTATATATACATACAAATAAATATATAATATATATATATATATATATATATATATATATATATATATAAATATATATATATATATATGTGTGTGTGTGTGTGTGTGTGTGTTTTAACTACATTAACAATGATTAATTATGTTATAATTAAAATATTGGAACTTTTAATATAAAAAGACAACTTCGAGCGATATCTAAATGGCATGGCAAAATGTTGACGACCACAAAAACATAAGTTAATTTCTGCTTATCATTAAATTATAACTCCTTAAATTAGTTTTATTGTTATATTAAACGATGTACACTTAACATTCTCTCTCTTGCTTAAATTACTATAATTTATAATATATATAAAGTTTTAATATATATAAGACATATTAATAAATGTATATATTAATATAAAACAAATTATTAATTCAATATAAAATATTAATATATAAACAGAAATATATTATATATTAAAAAAATCAAGTTATATTATCCATATTTGTTTGAGTTTTAGCATTTTTAAATACAGCTATATTTACAAAATCCACAAATTGAGATAATTCAGTTTAAAGACATTAAACTGAAATAAATATTTAAAAAATAATCTAAAATATTAAAATTTTATAAAAAATTCAATATTTTGTTATAGTTTACACTAATAGCAATCATTTTTTAAAAATTTAACTCATTTAACTCATTGTTTTATAATAATTAACATTTTTATGAACTTAAGCAAAGCAGATTTCCGGAGAAAAATTAGCAAACCATATTATTTTATATATATATTTACATCATTATGATACTTAAGATTTAAATATTTCTAGTATATAACAAATGCATAAATAACGTAATTTAATATTATTAAATAAAACTTATAGAACCTTAAGGGCATTAAAATATTTTTCTTGTTCACAGAGCCTTATTTTAAAAGCTATATATTTATTTTAAAACATCATTATGATACTTAAAATTTAAATATTTCTAGTATATAACAAATGCATAAGTAACGTAATTTAATATTATTAATTGAAATTATAGAACCTTAAGGGCATTAAAAATATTCTTCTTGTTCACGGAGCCTTATTTTAAAAGTATCAATCAACATGAATACTTTCTTCAATTTTTATTAGAATATTCACGTTTATTTTATGTATGCTTTTCTTTTAGAATCTTTTTAAAACTCCTATTTGCAAATAAAATAATTACGTCGTGGTAAACATAATATCATGATAAATTATGATATTAAATAATGTTAAAATAACAATAAAATGGTTTGTTTTTCACTTTTATCTAAATACTATATCAACTTAAATTTTTGTGTTAATATGCTAGATGTGCTAAAGAATATTTTAAGGGAAAAAAACTGAAGAATCGATACTTTCGTAAAAATAAGGGTAAAGTCCCGTTAATTATAATAATTCATAAAATTATTTTTCCATTGATTTTCGTATAATAAGTAAGTTAGAGAATGCTACGATGATTGAAATGAAGCTAATAAATAAACGGCTACGTTTTTTAAGAAACTATTTATTGCATCTTTATTATTTATGCAAATATAACACCAGTTTAATATATTATTATAAATAAATAATAATAAAATAAAATATAAACATGTGATTTAAATAATTTTTTTTAATTTTTTTATAAAAGTATAAAAAAATGAAGAATCGATACTTTCGTAAAAATAAGGGTAAAGTCCCGTTAATTATAATAATTCATAAAATTATTTTTCCATTGATTTTCGTATAATAAGTAAGTTAGAGAATGCTACGATGATTGAAATGAAGCTAATAAATAAACGGCTACGTTTTCTAAGAAACTATTTATGTCTGTACTGTGTTTATTATTTATGTTTCAAATATAACCACCAGTTTAGAATATTAGTATTATGAAATATTAATAAAATAGCCATTGGCATGAAAACATGTGACAGTTAAAGGAATTTAGTTTTTAATTTTTCTAATAAAAGTAAAAAACGTGAAGAATCGATACTTCCGTCAAAATAAGGGTAAAGTACCTTTAATTATAATAACTCATAAATTTATTTTTCCATTGATTTTCATACAATAAGTGAATTAGAGAAGGCTACGATGATTGAAATGAAGCCAATAAAGAAACAGCTACGTTCTCTAAGAAACTATTTATGACTGTACTGCGTTTATTATTTATGCTTCAAATATAACCCCCAGTTTAGAAAATTAGAATAATGAAATATTAGCAAAATAACCATTGGCATGAAAGCATGTGACAGTTAAATGAATTTAGTTTCTAATTTTGTAATAAAAGTAAAAAAAGTGGCGAATCGATACTTCCGTCAAAATAAGGGTAAAGTACCGTTAATTACAATAATTCATATAATTATTTTTCCATTAATTTTCATATAATAAGTGAGTTAGAGAAGGATATGATGATTGAATTGAAGCTAGTAAAATAACGGCTACGTTTTCTAAGAAACTATTTATGGCTGTACTGCGTTTGTTATTTATGTTTCAAATATAACCACCAGTTTAGAATACTAGTATAATGAAATATTAGCAAAATAACCATTGCCATGAAAACGTGAAATTTTAAAGAATTTAATTTTTCATTTTTCTCATAAAACTGCAGCGTTACAATTAAATCAATGTAAAGGAATCCCCTTGCTTCTATAAACCAAACAAACTACGCCAGAAGCAGGCGAATTAGATGTAAGTGTCAAGTAAAAAATAAATGCGTTATGTAAAGACTAAATATGTTAAGATAATCAAATATTTTTACTTGGAGATTATGTAATATCTAAAGTAGTGTTACTTGATCGTTTGATTTACTTTCTGACCACATTTTTCCTTTCATTGACATAGTGATCAAAGTTGGAAAACAATACATTACAATAGCATTTTAATTCCAATAAACTATTTACATTGCGCTACTTTTAAAAATAAAAGTTAAACTATACCTTCAAAGTAGCAATATGCGATTTTAAAGCCCCTATGTAATAATAGCTTAAGTTATTTGTCCGTCTGTCCTGGAATTTATGAAGCGGTTGTACCTGGAATGGATACAGCTGTCCATATTCGATTCTTGATGAGTTAGGGTTAGCAACGTTCAAAATCCACCCATTCCCCCCTTTGCTAGTATTTAATGCCATTATTTCAAGCCCTATTTTCCCAGGATAAGGAGCCCCCAGGATAAGGCCCCAGGAGCAGGCGAGTAAATTTATCATTTTTTTTGTCATAATAAATAGGTAAAAATAACATTTTTATCTAGCATTATGACGCCATTCCTTTAACCATCTCATTTAATCATTTCTTATTTTGAATGATTTAAAATATAAAATCTGCATTATTTTCATACGTTTTATCACTGAACTTAAATATAACATAAATAATTTTCTTTTATATTTGGCTTAATTAATACATTATGTACATATGTGATAATTTTAAATTTAATCATCGATTATTTTTGTTGCAATGAAAATTTTACCACAGGTACTAATTACAAATTCTATCTACCCCCAGGGTGTAGTAGAAATTATATTTTCATTCCTTTACTTCCATTAATTACTGCGGAAAAAATTAGGAAGAACTTAATGATAATTTCGACGTAGCTAAGAAAACTTTGAATTATCTTTCTAAATTACTTCAACGTCATTCAAAATTGCATTCACAGTATCGGGAGACTTTAGAAGAGTATGAAGATAGACAAATTATTGAGCTTGTGCCAGATAATTCTCAGCCAAAAAACAAACCATTTTTTACCTGCCTCATAAGGTACATTATAATTCTGAAAATTTAAAAATTTTATTGATCCCGTCATATGATGGGCTACATGCTAGTCGTTAAAATAAATGCGATAACATGAGACTACTTTTTATGTTTTAAAAATTACTTTGAGCCGAACGATGGCCGATTGGTTAGAGTGCTGGCTTTCGGTACCGGAGTTTGTGGGTTCGGATCCCACAGGGGCATGGATGTTCGTAGCCGTTCGAAATCGGCTTTAAGCTGTAGGTCCCGGTCTCATTATCCCTCGTGTTGCAAAAAGTAGACCGTAGCACTCCAAACCAAACCAATAAAAATTACTTCGAGGTAAAGAGTAAAATGTTTCAAGTTTAGAAAGAACGTAAGGAATTATTTCACACCTTTAAAAGTATCTATGATTTCAAGATGTGAGAACACTACTGACATGGAAATAAGAATTATAACGAGATTTTTCTTTTTACTTTTTCAAAATTAGAATTACATTCCAATGGATTTCTACCCATTGTCGAATTCGATGCTCACAGTAGTATTATAAAATAATAGAGTTGTTCAGAAACTTCATAAACTTAGCCACCACTGCTTTATACATTTAAAATTATGCATTAATAATATTAGTTTGTGCGATCTCACCGAAGAATGTGTAACAAAATAGAATTCCGATCAGAATTGTCAAGATTATGACAATTTTTTACTTGATAAATAAGTTTCGTTCCTGATTTATTTATGGAAGATAAACATGTAAAAGTGTATAGGTCTCATTAATTTGAGAAAGATAACTTCAACATTTAAAGATAAGAGAACCCCACTGGCGTAAAAATAAGAACAATAACACTAGAAAGACAGTTAATGAAAAAATGCAATAGTACATAATATTTTCAAATGTGACAAATTTCAATTTCTAGCAATAACTGAAACGTCAACCTTTCATGGATCTGAAAACATTGTTTGAACAGGCGTAACTCCGCTTTGTGGAATAGGAAAAGAGGGGAACCAAGAAGGGAAATCGTATAATAATGCAGCTGGTTACATGTTGTTCTGACCTCAGTTTCAGAGAAGTTGATCCAAATTTCATGCGACATGATACGCTGACTAGGATAGTTGCTTTCACAACATATCGTAATTTTTTTTCAAAAAATATAGCCGCTTGATATATATGCAGACGAGTTAAGATGTGAAATTTCTCTGAAAACATCTATATGGAGCTTTGCGTGATCAAATTGTTTGCTTTTATGCTTATAACTTTGCCAATGCAATCACGCTATCGTAAAAAGGAAAGGTTTTAGCAAAATAAATGTACATGTTTTTGTTACCCTCTAGAAATTTCAGCATTTATTTCGGACTTATTTTATCCTAACTTATCGATAAGTTTATATTTTGCATCGAACATGATGAATCATCAAATTGTATATATTATAACTTTAGGTCTATTTGTTTCTGCAATGGGAAAAATAAATTCATGAGCATTTTATATATTAAATAAAGGCCAAAAATGGATTTACTGATTTACCTCTAAGTTTTATTTTACGAAAGTATATCCTTGTATTGTTTCTAATGATCATATTTTTTTATTATTGCAAATCGTACTCCTCCGAGATGTCAAATTAAATAGGGACAGCATTCCAGCTAGAATTTGTAGAATACTTTTCCAGTTGGGAAAAATATATACGTATAAAATCTTTTTTACAAATTAATAACTCGTTATTGATCGACAGTTTACAACATAATTATTTTCTAGATTTTTATTACATTTAATTGAAACTCCAACCAGTGCAAGTAAAATATGCCACGTACGAATATGTATTTTTTAAAAGAAAGATTGCACTAAGTAGTGATTTATGGTAACAAGTATAACACGAAACATAGGAAGGTATACTTCTTTTAAAAGTATATTCTCCACCCTATCATAAAGAGAAAAAAAGGATTCCTTTTATATTAGTTTTATTTTTGTTTGTGGATGTGAGTTTGTGTGTTAATACTACGGTAAAGTTGAAAAGTGCGTACAAAAATGAGGGCTTCGTTTTTCATGGTATAAAGACTAAATAATCAGTGTTATAAGTTTTTCAAGATGTCTACAAAAAAATTATATTCTATGTTTACATACCATTTTCAGAAAGTCAGCCTCCTCTGGAACAATTTTTGAGTTATATTTGATTTTGTATTTATATTTTTATTTGTATTTTTGAGTTTACTGAGTAGCAAAAGCATTACACCCGGTCCTGAGAGTACAAGAGTCTAAACTATTTACTTACATAGTAAGAAAGACAAAAAAAAAATGAATAAACTAAAAATAGAAAGAGAAATCAGCAAAAGGAAATTAATCTTGAAAATTCCTTAACAGCAAAAGAAAAACTCACTGATCTCCATAGGTTCTCAGTACTTGTTTCATCTATTCTACTTCCTTCCAAATACAACCTTCAAACTGTCGTGCTCATCAACTGAGTTGACATGTTGTTGCATACCCTGAGAAGCGTTCAAAATTAATCCCTTTTCTGAAATATAAATTACATGATATAATGCTTAATACGTGTTCTAACTGTGAAATCACTGAATTTTTATAGATGTATTCCAACACATAAGTTAGATAAGAAAGATTTTTTAAAGGAATTCAGTGTTAGTTATTACGATTGCTCTGTTCTCAGTAAAAATATTTTATCAGTTTGAACTATTGCATTACTACATGATGTAACTTTTCTAAACTGCTCCTTCCATCTAGTCTGCTTCCTCCAAATAAAACCCTCAAACTGTATGTGCATCAACTGAGTTGACATGTTGTTGCATACCCTGAGAAGCGTTCAAAATTAATCCCTTTTCTGAAATATAAATTACATGATATAATGCTTGATACGAGATCTAACCGTGAAATCACCGAACTTTTTATAGAGTGTATTCCAACACATAAGGTGAATAAGTAAGTTAGACAAAAAGATTTTTTTAAAAGAATTCAGTTAATTATTTACTATAGCTCTGTTTTCAGTAAAAAATATTTGATCAGTTTGAACTATTGCATTACAACATGATTAACTTTTCTACGTATATTTCTATTGAGACCAGCTGTAGTACGGTAGCTTAATCTATTTACTTACATAGTAAGAAAGACAAAAAAAAAATGAATAAACTAAAAATAGAAAGAGAAATCAGCAAAAGGAAATTAATCTTGAAAATTCCTTAACAGCAAAAGAAAAACTCACTGATCTCCATAGGTTCTCAGTACTTGTTTCATCTATTCTACTTCCTTCCAAATACAACCTTCAAACTGTCGTGCTCATCAACTGAGTTGACATGTTGTTGCATACCCTGAGAAGCGTTCAAAATTAATCCCTTTTCTGAAATATAAATTACATGATATAATGCTTGATACGAGATCTAACCGTGAAATCACCGAACTTTTTATAGAGTGTATTCCAATACAAAAGGTGAATAAATAAGTTAGACAGAAAGATTTTTTAAAAGAATTCAGTGTTAATTATTTACTATTGCTCTGTTCTCAGTAAAAAATATTTGATCTGTTTGAACTATTGCATTACAATATGATGTAACTTTTCTACGTATATTTCTATTGAGACCAGCTGTAGTACGGTAGCTTAATCTATTTACTTACAGTTCGTAACAAAGACAAAAAAACAAGATGACTAAACTAAAAATAGAAAGAGAAATCGGCAAACGCAAATTAATTCCTGAGAAATCCCTGAAAAAAAAAAAAAAAAAAAAAAAAAAAAAAAAAACTCACTGATCTCCATAGGTTCTCAGTACTTGTTTCATCTATTCTACTTCCTTCCAAATACAACCTTCAAACTGTCGTGCTCATCAACTGAGTTGACATGTTGTTGCATACCCTGAGAAGCGTTCAAAATTAATCCCTTTTCTGAAATATAAATTACATGATATAATGCTTGATACGAGATCTAACCGTGAAACAACCGAATATTTATAAAGTGTTTTCCAACACATAAGGTGAATAGAAAGATTTTTTAAAAGAATTCAGTGTTAATTATTTACTATTGCTCTGTTCTCAGTAAAAAATATTTGATCTGTTTGAACTATTGCATTACAATATGATGTAACTTTTCTACGTATATTTCTATTGAGACCAGCTCTAGTACGGTAGCTTAATCTATTTACTTACAGTTCGTAACAAAGACAAAAAAACAAGATGACTAAACTAAAAATAGAAAGAGAAATCGGCAAACGCAAATTAATTCCTGAGAATCCCTGAAAAGCAAAAGAAAAACTCGCTGATATCCATAGGTGTATTCAAGCTGACAACTCTCACTCACTGCTCCTTCCATCTAGTCTGCTTCCCTCCAAATAAAACCTTCAAACTGTCGTGTGCATCAACTGAGCTGACGTGCTGTTACATACCCTGTGAAGCGTTCAAAATTAACCCCCGTTCTGAAATATAAATTGCATAATATAATACTTGATACTTGTTATAACTTTGAAACCAACGAATTTTTATAGAATGCATTCCAACACATAAAGTGAATAAGTAAGTTGTACAGAAAGATTTTTTAAAGGAATTCAGTGTTAGTGATTTACTATTGCTCTGTTCTCAGTAAAAAAATATTTGACCAGTTTGAACTATTGCATTGCTACATGATGTAACTTTTCTATTTCTATTTCTTTTGAGACCAGTTCTAGGGCGGTAGCTTAATCTATTTACTTACAGTTTGTAACAAAGACAAAAAAAAGGACTGAACTAAAAATAGAAAGAGAAATCGGCTAACGCAAATTAATTCCTGAAAATCCCTGAAAATCAAAAGAAAAACTTGCTGGTCTCCATGGCTTCTCAGTGCTTGTTTCCTCTATTCTACTTCCTTTCAAATACGACCCTCAAACTAACATGCTCATCAACTGAGTTGACATTCTGTTACATACCCTGCGAAGCGTTCAAAATTAATCTCAGTTCTGAAATATAAATTACATGATGTAATTCTTAATACGTGTTCTAACCATGAAACAACCGAATTTTCATAGAGTGTATTCCAACACATAAGGTGAATAAGTAAGTTAGACAGAAATATTTTTTAAAAGAATTCAGTGTTAATTATTTACTATTGCTCTGTTCTCAGTAAAAAATATTTGATCAGTTTGAACTATTGCATTACAACATGATGTAACTTTTCTATGTATATTTCTATTGAGACCAGCTCTAGTACGGTAGCTTAATCTATTTACTTACAGTTCGTAACAAAGACAAAAAAAACAAGATGACGAAACTAAAAATAGAAAGAGAAATCGGCAAACGCAAATTAATTCCTGAGAATCCCTGAAAAGCAAAAGAAAAACTCGCTGATCTGCATGGGTGTATTCAAACTGACAACCCTCACTCACTGCTCCTTCCATCTAGTCTGCTTCCCTCCAAATAAAACCTTCAAACTGTCGTGTGCATCAACTGAGCTGACGTGCTGTTACATACCCTGTGAAGCGTTCAAAATTAACCCCCGTTCTGAAATATAAATTGCATAATATAATACTTGATACTTGTTATAACTTTGAAACCAACGAATTTTTATAGAATGCATTCCAACACATAAAGTGAATAAGTAAGTTGTACAGAAAGATTTTTTAAAGGAATTCAGTGTTAGTGATTTACTATTGCTCTGTTCTCAGTAAAAAAATATTTGACCAGTTTGAACTATTGCATTGCTACATGATGTAACTTTTCTATTTCTATTTCTTTTGAGACCAGTTCTAGGGCGGTAGCTTAATCTATTTACTTACAGTTTGTAACAAAGACAAAAAAAAGGACTGAACTAAAAATAGAAAGAGAAATCGGCTAACGCAAATTAATTCCTGAAAATCCCTGAAAATCAAAAGAAAAACTTGCTGGTCTCCATGGCTTCTCAGTGCTTGTTTCCTCTATTCTACTTCCTTTCAAATACGACCCTCAAACTAACATGCTCATCAACTGAGTTGACATTCTGTTACATACCCTGCGAAGCGTTCAAAATTAATCTCAGTTCTGAAATATAAATTACATGATGTAATTCTTAATACGTGTTCTAACCATGAAACAACCGAATTTTCATAGAGTGTATTCCAACACATAAGGTGAATAAGTAAGTTAGACAGAAATATTTTTTAAAAGAATTCAGTTAATTATTTATTATAGCTCTGTTCTCAGTAAAAAATATTTGATCAGTTTGAACTATTGCATTACTACATGCTGTAACTTTTCTATGTATATTTCTATTAAGACCAGCTCTAGTACGGTAGATTAATCTATTTACTTACAGATCGTAACAAAGACAAAAAAAACAAGATGACTAAAATAAAAATAGAAAGAGAAATCGGCAAACGTAAATTAATTCCTGAAAATCCCTGAAAATCAAAAGAAAAACTCGCTGATTTCCGTGGGTGTATTCAAACTGATAACACTCACTCACTGCTCCTTCAATCTAGTCTGCTTCCCTCCAAATAAAACCTTCAAACTGTCGTGTGCATCAACTGAGCTGACGTGCTGTTACATACCCTGTGAAGCGTTCAAAATTAACCCCCGTTCTGAAATATAAATTGCATAATATAATGCTTGATACGTGTTATAACTTTGAAACTAACGTATGTTCATAGAAGGCATTCCAACACATAAGGTGAATAAGTAAGTTATACAGAAAGATTTTTTAAAGGAATTCAGTGTTAGTTATTTACTATTGCTCTGTTCTCAGTAAAAATACTTGATCAGCTTGAACTATTGCATTACTACATGCTGTAACTTTTCTATGTATATTTCTATTGAGACCAGCTCTAGAACGGTAGCTTAATCTATTTATTTACAGTTTGTAACAAACACAAAAATATGACTGAACTAAAAATAGAAAGAGAAATCGGCAAACGAACATTAATTTCTGAGAATCCCTGAAAATCAAAAGAAAAATTCGCTGATCTCCATGGATTCTCAGTGCTTGTTTCATCAATTTTACTTCCTTCCAAATATGACTCTCAAACTAACATGCTCATCAACTGAGTTGACATTCTGTTACATACCCTGCGAAGTGTTCAAAATTAATCTCAGTTCTGAAATATAAATTACATGATGTAATTCTTAATACGTGTTCTAACCATGAAACAACCGAATTTTCATAGAGCGTATTCCAATACAAAAGGTGAATAAATAAGTTAGACAGAAAGATTTTTTAAAAGAATTCAGTGTTAATTATTTACTATTGCTCTGTTCTCAGTAAAAAATATTTGATCTGTTTGAACTATTGCATTACAATATGATGTAACTTTTCTACGTATATTTCTATTGAGACCAGCTCTAGTACGGTAGCTTAATCTATTTACTTACAGTTCGTAACAAAGACAAAAAAAACAAGATGACGAAACTAAAAATAGAAAGAGAAATCGGCAAACGCAAATTAATTCCTGAGAATCCCTGAAAAGCAAAAGAAAAACTCGCTGATCTGCATGGGTGTATTCAAACTGACAACCCTCACTCACTGCTCCTTCCATCTAGTCTGCTTCCCTCCAAATAAAACCCTCAAACTGTCGTGTGCATCAACTGAGCTGACGTGCTGTTACATACCCTGTGAAGCGTTCAAAATTAACCCCCGTTCTGAACTAGACCGCAGTTGCGCAAATAAATTTTTTAAACAGTTACGCTCTCAAAATGAAATGCAAGCAATTATTCGGAAATAAGACGCAGCGAATTTTTTCCGTTCAGTTCGTTATTTCATTTGATTTTTTTTTCATTTATTTATCCTTTAAAAGGTTGAAACAATTCTCCTCGATAGCCTCTAGAACAAATAAAAACACGTATTGAAAAATAAATTTAATTTGCGCTGTGTTCACTAATTTTACTTCGGTACTCTGTTTAACGGAATATTTTCAGGTTTTTACCCGGATCTCGAGTTAATTTAATCGCATCGTTTAGTTGGCAGGAGCATTTGTTTGGATAAAAATAACACTGCAAATTTTATAACCAAGTTTAGCTTTTGTCTTGAACAATTGTTTAAGCAATGTTGGCTCATAATTTAGATTCTAAGTTTTTTTTTTCTTTTTTTTTTTTTTAGATTCTTGAACTAATGTTAGAAAAAGATTTTAAAACATAAAATAAAATCTTATTTTCGAAAGGTATTTTTTATTTTAATCTCTCATTTTTTTCTTTTACCCCCTTAAGTATTAAAACCACTCATTTTTAATCTTCATCGGACTTTTTTTCTATTTTTTCTGCTTAAAAAATACTTCTAAAGAACTTTTTTTTACGAAAAATCTATATAAAATTGAGAAAATAATTCTTTGGCACAACATATTTTTAACTAAAAAAGAGGAACATTAAAATTGAATGTCTCTCTACCCTGATAAATGAGTAAACAAATAAATGTTTAATATAGAGTCACATCGAAATTTATTTGGTTTTCCTTTTCCGACTGCTCTTTTTGTTATTTTTAAATTAATAAATCCATATTATTGATACAAATTAAAAAAAACTAGTTTTTGGACACACAGATATATATATATATATATATATATATATATATATATTGATATATATATATATATATATATATATATATATATATATATATATATATATATATATATATATATATATATATATATATAAATATACATATATATATATATATATATACATACATACATACATTATATACATACATACATATATATGTGTGTGTGTGCGTGTGTGTGTAATAAGACGGACTTCAGGATGGGTGGTTGCAGTCATGGCCCATAAAAATGACACAGTTTTATCTAAAGATATTTATTAAGGTAACGTTGGAGGACGGGTTCCCACTTCACCATAGGGACAGGACAAAATGAGGAGTCAGCTAGCATGAAGTTATAAGTAAAACGTCCGTAACAAATGGGTCAACATCTCAGTCAAAATCTGTGGGAAAATCTCTAGGAAAATCTGCCTCCGATAGCGTGCATCTCCTTTTGTTTGAAAATTTCTAAATTGTTCACTAGGGCAATATAGAGTTATAATTGGTTAGACCCCTTCTCTGAAGGGGTAAACTGTCGCCCCAGTGGTCAATTTAGGTTAGGGGTTAAAAAGGGGATGCTAAAGGACGCTGGAATTTTTAGCCCTTGATGTAAGTTTTGAAAACCCCTGAGAATTTTCTCGGGCTGTCTTAGTAGTTTTATACAAAATGACTACATTAGATTCCCAATCCAGTTAACTTTTCCTTACATATATATATATATATATATATATATATATATATATATATATATATATATATATATATATATATATATATATATATATATATATATATATATATATATATATATATATATATATATATATATATATATATATATATATATATATATATATATATATATATATATATATATATATATATATATATATAAAATTTGCTATGCCACTACTGAACTTAAGTTTCTTTACCCTATTATGAGAATATACTTATTATCAACATCTAGAACCAATTTGGCCTGTTTTGTTCTGACAGATAGAACCCTATAAAATAAGTCCAAAAATATTTTTAGAGCGCTCTTTTTTTAAATTATTTATAAAATATCCATATAATTTGCATAAAAGAAGGTTTAGCAAGTAAACAGTCATCGCTACAAAGCGTTTTAGAAATTTATTAACCTACAGTTCTGTAGCTTTGTACACATATACATTAAGGTAAAACTAAATAAATTGTAATAATTTTTACCATAATGTCAGGTAAAACTTTTACGTAATTCAAGTTGACATTTTTGTCAATTTTTATAATATTCCTCTCAACTTATTTTTCATGCGTAACTAAAATATAGTTACCAGAACTTCTTATACAGATCAAAATAATTTTTCGAATGCATTATAACTTCAAGCTTATCAAAGACTATAAAAACTTGATTTTAATTCAGAAAAATCAAAATCTTTCATGAAAATTCAATGCGTAGTCATAAAAACATTTCCTATAAATTTACTCTTTGATCAATAAGCATAATAATACCAATATTGTATTGAAATATATTAAGTAATAATAAGGCATAATTAGGAAAATAATAATATTAAATTATAAGGAAAATATTAAAAACGAATAGAAATTTTCAAAAAAAAATTGCGGTTTGAAATTATTTTAACATGATTGATTAAGTTGTACATCAATCTACATGTATGCAAAGATTTATAATTGTAAGTTTACTTTACCACAACTTGTTATAATGTCTCTTAAAAGGAATCTGATCTAAAAATATATTCAATAATTTCGAATGAGTGTCTGAAGTACACAGAAAAATCTCTAGGAGATTCTCTGAAATCTCTTCTGCTTTCGATGCCACAGTGTTGATATTTGCTTGGCGGCAGCTGAACTAGATGTCCCCTCACAAGTTTCACCAAAACGGAAAAAAATATGAAATCAGATCCTCAACTCAGGGCCTCAGCTAGGATTTAGTTTCGAGGAAGGGGGGGGG
Organism: Pardosa pseudoannulata; assembly: GCA_032207245.1. Taxonomy (NCBI): domain Eukaryota; kingdom Metazoa; phylum Arthropoda; class Arachnida; order Araneae; family Lycosidae; genus Pardosa; species Pardosa pseudoannulata. The sequence continues at coordinate 73,479,782 of CM063503.1, forward strand.
TCAAACTAAGTTAGGCCTCCCCCAATGTATGACTGTTTTCAAATAATTGTGTAAACAATTGTATAAAATTTAGCATTAATACCTAATATAAATAATTTCATTAAGTATTAAATAAAATGTTATAAGAATTTCAAATATAAAAAATTATATTAAAAATTATGTAAAATTTAATGTTATATTTATTTAAAAGACCATGCACGATTTTGTGTAATATGTGTAGGGAAGTCTTGTGTAAAATTTGTCAGGTATAAAACAATTAGGACTAAAAATATTGAAAAAAAATTAGACAGAAATTTAAAATTTGAAATTTCTATTTAAAAATTACATTTTGATTATGTATGTGGTTTAGAAGCTTTTATACTTGAAAATTTACTTTTACTCCAATATTACAATGCAATACAGTAAACTGAAAAAAAAAATTGGAGGTATTGCAACCACTACCACCTCCTCATGTGCCACCACTGCCTTATGTAAATATATTTCTGGGGCAATTTTCTATATATTATTGACAAATGTTATTATGTGAATTTATTTTATAATTATTAATTATTCTAATCCTCAAAATTGATCAAAACTAAGTTTCCTCTCTGTAGAAACTAGGAATTAACAAAGCCGAAAGGGTCAAAAGTTTCTTTAGTACTCAATGTAAAGTTATAAGAATTTTCAACTTTTGTATTGGAAGAGTATCTAATTAAAAAATTGTCCTGATGTGCTAACATATATTGTTTTGAACATCTAAAAAATCATTTAAATAGAGCCGAACGATGGCCGATTGGTTAGGGTGCTGGCCTTCGGAACCGGAGTTCGTGGGTTCGAATCCCACTATGGCATGGATGTTCGTAGCCGTTCGGAATCGGCTTTAAGCAGTAGGTCCCGGTCTCATTAGCCCTCGTGTTGCAAAAAGTAGACCGTAGCACTCCAAACCAAACCATTTAAATAGAGTAAAGCATAAAAATGAAAAATTATTAGCAAAGAAAAGTATACTTTCTACAAGAAAACACACATTCATCTAAATATTCGAAATTATTTTTGGGCTATATATTGACAAATGTTATTATGTGAATTTATTTTACAAATATTAATTATTCTAATCCTCAAAATTGGTCAAAACTTGCCTAAGTTTCTTCTCTGTAGAAATTAGGAACTAACAAGCCGAAAGGGTCAAAAGTTTCTTTAGTACTCAATGTAAAGTTATAACAGATTTCAACTTTTGTATTGGAAGAATATCTAATTAAAAAATTTTTCTTATATATTACAATACATTGTTTTACACATGCAAAGGATCATTTAAATAGATTAGAGCATAAAAAATGAAAAATTTATTAGCAAAGAAAACACATATTCATCTAAATATTCGAAATTAATTTGGGCAAATATCCTCTCTATGTATAAAATTTTGAACTACCTTTGTGACAAATCTACTTACGGCTGCTCCACAGTTTCTTTTCATTTAACAGTTACTATCTATTCATCATTATAATAACAAGTGCAATTGACATGTAAATAAACAAAAGTGCAAAAATTTTGTCAGCAATCAATTCCAATTCACTATATTTTGATATAGCTTTCCATTCATTATATCTACTATAAAAATCGCTTTTGATGACAAGGAAGCAAGGTGTCTTATGATCAACAATTAAAATTAATGACATTTGTGGACTGTTCCTAATGGAAATTCTAACTAATTGCTCTTCGACCTGATGATGAACTGTTAATTAGTTCAAAGTAAATGTCATCCAATCTATATTAATTGTGATAAAATTGTGATTCTCTACATTTATATGTTACCCCTTTCAGTAGTTAGTTTTGTCAATGTAAAATGTTGGTTGTCTTTCGTTTATATTTTATTTTCAGATTACGACCATATCGTAAAAAAGCTTATGTGTCACTGTCAAATTGTGTATCATAATTATAATCAATTATAAGCTCTTAAGCTTTGCAACATATAGTAACCAAAGTACAAATAGCGACAAATGGCGCGGAACAGCCGAATTTTTCACGCAAAAAGTATCTCTATCTATTAAAAAAAAGGCCAATTAAATATTATGTATTGGACAAACCGATTTCAGGATCTAAGGAATACAAATACCGTTTTTTCTCTTGCCCGAACTCGAGTCGGGCATTCCAAAATAAGCGAATTTGAGTTACTAGAACTGAGTTCTGGTGTCACAGGAAAGGGGTTAAACTATCTAAAGTTTTTGGACGCCGCCTTTTACTTGCAGTTAGTAATATGATCTTTCACTAAATTTTGTCATATAAATTTTTACGCTTTACAGCTATCTTTCCCATACGGAAATGATTCCATTGGGAACAACTGTCTGAGTTAATAAATTTCGAATGAAAAACGTTTAAGTGTTGTGCTATCATAACATCCTATCGGAATCATAACATATTGTCGTGTAATTTGATACAATAATCCATGCATGAGAATCCTGCAGTAGTATATGATCCATTTGGTACCATTTTTTGTTTTTAACAACTGAGTCTGAGTGATAAAAAAATTTCGAATGAAAAACGTTTAAGTGTTGTGCTATCATAACATCCTATCGGAATCATAACATATTGTCGTGTAATTTGATACAATAATCCATGCATGAGAATCCTGCAGTAGTATAAGTGATATAAAGCCTTCTACTTTGGTACCATTTGTTTTTATTTTATATTTAATATCTGGAGTCTTGAAAAATATCTCAATGATAAAAAGAGGATCATGAATGAAAAACGTTTAAGTGTTGTGCTGTCATATCATCCTATCGGAGTCCTGTAATAACATTAAAAAAACCTATTGCCATGTCATTTGATACAGTAAGTCATGCATGAGAATTCTGCAATAGTGTAAGTGATATAAAGCCTTCTACTTTGGTACCATTTTTTTTTAATTTATATTTAATATCTGGAGTCGAGAAAAATACCTCAATGATAAAAAGAGGATCATGAATGAAAAACGTTTAATTGTTGTGTTATCATAACATCCTATCGGAGTCCTGTAATAACATTAGAAAAACATATTGGCATGTAATTTGATACAATAATTCATGAATGAGAATCCTCCAGTAGTGTAAGTGATATAAAGCCTTCTACTTTGGTACCATTTTTAAAAATTTATATTTAATATCTGGAATCGCGAAAATATCTCATTGCTAAAAAAGAGTCATGATTGAAAAACGTTTAAGAAACGACTGTTCTATCATAACATCCTTAACGGAATCCTGTAATAAAATTAGAAAAAAAATATATTTCCCCTTAATTTGATGCAATAATCTATTCATGATATTCCTGCAGTAGCACAGGGGATATAGAGCATTCTAATTTGATTTTTTTTTTTGTTATCTTCATTTTATAATTATTATCTAGAATTGCAAACTATATCTCAATAATAAAAAAGAGTCATGATTGAGAAACGTTTCAGAAACGACGTTCTATCATAAATCTTAACGGAATCCTGTGATAAAATTAGAAAAAAAAATATATTTCCCCTTAATTTGGTACAGTAATCTATTCATGAGATTCCTGCAGTAGCATAGGGAATATAGAGCATTCTAATTTTTTTTCTAACTTCATTGTATAATTATTATCTAGAATTGCAAACTATATCTCAATAATAAAAAAGAGTCATGATTGAGAAACGTTTCAGAAACGACGTTCTATCATAAATCTTAACGGAATCCTGTGATAAAATTAGAAAAAAAAATATATTTCCCCTTAATTTGGTACAGTAATCTATTCATGAGATTCCTGCAGTAGCATAGGGAATATAGAGCATTCTAATTTTTTTTCTATCTTCATTGTATAATTATTATCTAGAATTGCAAACTATATCTCAATAATAAAAAAGAGTCATGATTGAAAAACGTTTCAGAAACGACGTTCTATCATAAATCTTAACGGAATCCTGTGATAAAATTAGGAAAAAAAATATATTTCCCCTTAATTTGGTACAGTAATCTATTCATGAGATTCCTGCAGTAGCATAGGGAATATAGAGCATTCTAATTTTTTTTCTATCTTCATTGTATAATTATTATCTAGAATTTCAAACTATATCTCAATAATAAAAAAGAGTCATGATTGAAAAACGTTTCAGAAACGACGTTCTATCATAAATCTTAACGGAATCCTGTGATAAAATTAGGAAAAAAAATATATTTCCCCTTAATTTGGTACAGTAATCTATTCATGAGATTCCTGCAGTAGCATAGGGAATATAGAGCATTCTAATTTTTTTTCTATCTTCATTGTATAATTATTATCTAGAATTTCAAACTATATCTCAATAATAAAAAAGAGTCATGATTGAAAAACGTTTCAGAAACGACGTTCTATCATAAATCTTAACGGAATCCTGTGATAAAATTAGGAAAAAAAATATATTTCCCCTTAATTTGGTACAGTAATCTATTCATGAGATTCCTGCAGTAGCATAGGGAATATAGAGCATTCTAATTTTTTTTCTAACTTCATTGTATAATTATTATCTAGAATTGCAAACTATATCTCAATAATAAAAAAGAGTCATGATTGAAAAAGTTTAAGAAACGACGTTCTATCATAAATCTTAACGGAATCCTGTGATAAAATTAGGAAAAAAAATATATTTCCCCTTAATTTGGTACAGTAATCTATTCATGAGATTCCTGCAGTAGCATAGGGAATATAGAGCATTCTAATTTTTTTTCTAACTTCATTGTATAATTATTATCTAGAATTGCAAACTATATCTCAATAATAAAAAAGAGTCATGATTGAAAAAGTTTAAGAATTGCCGTTCTATCATAAATCTTAACGGAATCCTGTGATAAAATTAGGAAAAAAAATATATTTCCCCTTAATTTGGTACAGTAATCTATTCATGAGATTCCTGCAGTAGTATAGGTGGTATAGAGCCTTCTACCTAAACAATTTAAATGAACTACTATATATTATTATAATTCACATAGCTCTGCATTTATTTTCAACACCACTGGCCCTCATTTCCACAAGCGACGAAGTGCAGACTCATGTCTGACGGTGCCACGGCCCATTGGTTGCATTGTGATGCAGATGTACACTTAACAGCCCTACTTAGTCCGACAGGATAGGCAACAAGTGGGCTTAAGCTGCAGCAGCCCCCCCCCCCTTTTCAATAATCTCTAATCACGATTCCCCAGCTTCCGCCCTTTTCCTGGCGTGGGAGTGGAAGCAGCTTTTTCCATGCTCAGATAATCCGCGAGGATCACCCTACTTACCGTTTCGAGCAGACTACGAGCTAAAAGCTTTTATTAACTGATTGACTAATTTCTTATTATTTTAGAGCTGGAGGTTGGCTTGAAGTTTCTCTAGAACCTCATTTCGGAGAAGTATTCATCTCACAGTCTGTTTCTAGATGGAAATTGTGTATATTTTAATCTTAATATATATATATATATATATATATATTTATATGTATAATATATATATTAATAATATATATATATATATATATATATAAATGTATGTATATATGTATATATATATATATATTATTATATATATATGATATATATGATATATATATATTTGTGTGTTGTGTAGTGTGTGTATACACATATATATACATATGTATGTAATCCATTAATTTATAAAACTGTTGGACTAAGAGAAAGCTAAACCTCTAGCAGTAATAAAAATGCAGTCGGCCGACATTGAAGAGAACGGCACAAGTCTAATTAAAACTTTATTTCAGAGCTGCTAAAACAGACATCTTTACTACTCAACGACAGACAAAGGAAAGACACAAAAATCACTCTGCTAGAACAGAGGTGCACCCAAGAGCGAAGACAGAAAGAATATTCCGAAGGGACAAGAAACTTAGACAGCTAATTAAACTGTTAAGATCAGGAAAAACGAGGAGCCATTTGCCGGCGACAGCTTGAAAACGTGTTGAATAGACAGAAAATTTACATCTATAGGATAGAAAGCCCTAAGAAATGTATCAAAAGAATTTTAAATCGAGAACATTTGATTAAGACATTTAGAGGTTGGGAAAAAGATTTTAAGGAATTAGAATGGGAGAGAGGAGGATTTTAAGGGAATATTAAAGTTAAATAATTCTGATATATACACACACACACATATAATATATATATATGTGTGTGTGTGTGTGTGTGCATGTGTACCTATACATATATTTTACATATATGTATAATAGAAGTTGATATAGAAATAAACGAAGCCTACACAAACATCACAAACACAAGCACACACACATACACACTCCACAAACACACACACACACATATATATATATATATATATACAAAATGTGTGTGTGTGTGTGTGCGTCTCAGTGTTTATATTGGTTGATTGTTTGAGAGATTGACTAAATGATTGTTTTTTAATTGAAAATGTACGTAGTAATATAATTGTTCATTTCTCAAGCAAGAATACGCATGTTTAATAAAGTTTATATTAGTTTTGACAAATTTGTCTGTTCCTAGGCTTATTCGTTAGGATTTGTTAAGATATAAAAGATATCTCATGAACTTTTAATTATTTAAACATCTGTTTGGCATCCTATTTTGGTCCTACACTTTTTCAAAGTATTACGTGGTTATGCACAAATGAATGGACTACAAAAGAATCGCTCATAAATTTGCAAGATATGTATTCAAACTTACAAATTTAGATCCATTTTGAGTCACTTAAAGGAAAGGGTAAATTCTAAATGATGAATTATGTTAACATTGTAAAAAAGGTTTTTTTTTAACATTGTTTCAATCTAGTTAAATAATTGATATCTTAAGCAATTTTAACTATTTAATTTAGCTATTTCGCAACCTATTCCAGTCCGAAGCTTTTTAAGAGTATTATGTGACTGTAACCTAATGGATGGGAGCTTATAAATTTGCAAGATATACATTCATACATCCCCTACATAATAATAGCCTAAGTTATCTGTACGTCTGTCCTCGAATTTATGAAGCGGTTGGACCTGGAATGAATAGAGGCATCCATATTGGATTCTTGATGAGTTAGGGTTAGCATCGTTCGAAATCCACCCCTTCTCCCCTTTTTCTGAATTTAATGTCAATATTTCAAGCCCATTTTCCCCAGTTAAAAGCAGGCAGTTAAATTTATTAATTTGTCACATAATAAATAGGTAAAAATAACATTTTTTTCTAGCATTATGGCATCATTTCTTTAACCATGTCAATTTAATTATTTCTTATTTTAAATTACTTAAATATAGTCTGTGTTAACTTCATACGTTTTATGATTGAGTTTAGATATTATGTAAATAATTTTCTTTTATATTTAACTTATATAATAGATAAGGTACATGTGTGATAATTTTAAACTTAATCATCGATTTTTTTTTTCAATGAAACTTTTATCACCGGTATTAACCACAAATTCTATCTACCTCCATGGTATATTCGAAATGATAGTTTCATTCCTTTACTTCCATTAATTACTGTTAAAAAAAAAAAAAAAAAAAAAAAAAAAAATTGGGAAGAACTTAACGATAATTTTGACGCAGCTAAATAAACTTTGAATTATCTTTCTAAAGGAATTCAACGTGATTCTGAACTGCATTCACAGTATCGGAAAACTTTAGAGTAGTATTAACAAATTATTGAGCGTGTACCAGATAATTCTCCGCCAATAAACAAACCATTTTTTAACATCCTCATACGGTACTTTGCAATTCTGGAAAATTGAAAATTTTTTTGATCCCGTCGTATGACGGGCTATATGCTAGAGCAAAATAAGAGCCGATAGATAAAAAAAGAAAAAAATCGTATAGATGAGAGAGTACATGAAATGTTTACTTAAGATGAGTATTCCTTTACTAACTCCACACACACACACGTTTTCCCTTATTACAAAATGTTCATATTTGTTTTGAATCATTAGTTTTTACATTCCGTTCTGTCGTTTTTATGAAAATTCAACACAATACGGAAATTCTTTTAGTTTTGAACACCAGTCAACTCTCAATTTAAAGTAAAAATTTAATTTTTAATATTTACATACACACACACAGTAAAACGTATTTATAACAATACTAGAGGGACTAGAAAAATATCGTTATTGACAGTCTCATCACTTACGCATTCAATATTTATGTACCTAGTATGCATATATTATCTTGGATTGAATTTAGAAATATAATTGAACTCTATTTAAATAATTTAAAAGGTAAATATTTATAACACAATAACTAACCTCTTGATGATTTGTATTGAGTAAATAAGGAATACTTTGAATAAATAAGGAATTACGCGCAACCAAAGAAAATATGGTTATAGATAATATCAATACATACGAGTTTCACAATATATTATAAAAGCTATCTAGCAACAAATTAATTAAGTTTTTTACTTATTTATTTATTTTATTTATATTTTTATTAAGTTTTTATTTATTTATTTTTATTTTTATTAAGTTTTTATTTATTTATTTTATTTTTATTTTCATTTTTTAAAGCTTTTTAACATATTTTATATTTTTTAAAGCTATATTACGTTAAAGAGAAAACTAAGTAACTTTTGTAGGTGAAGTTTTATTAAAGAAAATTTGATTCTAAAACGGTAATTTTTTTCTTTATTTTATGATGAACCAAAAATATCTGGTGGTGACACCATATGACTTACTTGTACGCCAAATTAGTTATACGTATATATTGCTACATTTCATTTAAACTTATTTTATTTTAATGTGAGATGAAGATGTGGTCTGTAATTCTGTAATAAAAAGGACAATTGCACAGTTGCTAAAATATGTGATTCTAACAGCACCAAAAATTTATATAATTACTAATGAAAAAGATTTACGGAAGATCCCACTGAAAGACAGTATATTTAAACTGGTTTATTATGATGTAGAAGGAAAAGCAAATAAACAAAAATATAACAATAAGAAATGTGAAAAAAAATTGTTGGCAAATGATTTCATAACTGAAAACTGTCTATGTAATATAGTGCAGTTTTCAGTTGGATAATATTAAAAAATATAAGTAACATTAAACAACTTTATTTGGTTTTCAGAATTTTTACACCCTTTTTGTAATGACCAGCTACTTTTAGAGAGAAAGTAAAATTATTTTGTGCTTTTTGCACAAAAAATTTAGTTAGTTTCAGAAAATAAAGTGAAAAGATTATATCGACTTATCTTTAATTTTTGGGGTTTTGAGTGCCAGGGAATGTTGACTGGTTCCAGCAAATTATTCCATGATGGAAAAATATTGATGCAACATAGTGTAATTTTCAGTTGGAAGATAAAAAATATAAATTTGATAGCTAGTTGAAAAACGTTGTAAACATCAAATAACTGAAAACTGTCTATGTAATATAGTACAGTTTCCAGTTGGAAAATATTAAAAAATATAAGTAACATTAAACAACTTTATTTGGTGTTCAGAATTTTTACACCCTTTATGTAATGACTAGCTACTTTTAGGAAGTAAAATTAATTTGTGCTTTTTACACAAAAGAATTTAGTTTCAGAAAATAAAGTGAAAAGATTATATCGATTTATCTTTAATTTTTGAGTTTTTGAATGCCAGGGAATGTTGACTGGTCCTAGCAAATGATTCCATGACGGAAAAATATTGATGCAACATAGTGTAATTTTCTTTGGGAAGATAAAAAATAAAAATTTGATAGCTAGTTGAAAAACGTTGTAAACATCAAACTACTTTATTCGGTTTTTTCTCATCCATTATGTAATGACCAGCTAGTTTCGGGGGCAAACAAAATGTGGATGTACTTTTTACAGGAAAAATTCTGATTAGTTTTAGAAAATAAAATGGAGAGATTATATCCATGCAAAATAAGTTTTTTTTTTAATTCAATAGGTAAACAATGTGATGGCTAGTGGGGAAAAACTGTAAACACCAGAAGAGCGTAATCCAACAAAAGTTACTCGAGATTACGATCGTTAAACATATTGACTTTAAATAAAAATAAGCAATTTGTATTGTTCACGATTTCATTTAACAATTTTGGCAGATGATATTTCTTTTTGGTTAGGAACACGTATTTCTTATTTGATAGCAAAATTGTGGTTGTTTTACATTTAACCACAATTCCTTAACGGGGTGGACTATTTTTCTTCTTTCTTCAAAATTCACAGCTGTAACATAAATAGAGAGAAAGCTAAAAAAAACCTAATCTATGAATTTGGGTTCACTTTTAAATGGAAATATTTATGTAATGGGTAAATATGTTTCATTTAGCACTTCTGGCAGATGATGTTTCTCGTTGGGAACATACAGTCTGTTCCGTAAGAGCGTGTAGTCTATTTCTCTGAAAATACAAACGAATTAGTTAAAAATACATTTGTACCATGTAGTATACATATTAAACTGAAATTCATTTCACCTAATAAGTTGTCCAGTCCCCATTATTATCGATTATGCAAGAATTACTTTATCCTTCGATTTTGATGTTGAGAGGCGTTTACCACTTTCCGGTAGGTGGTCAACATTTTGTACCGCTTTATAACGTGCTACCCACTTCTTGAAGAACAACTCCGACTTTCTCATGTACCGGGCTGCATCTGCACAAGACATTTTTGGTCCTTTTGGATGGTTTCACAGAAACACTGCCTCAAAACGGCTCGCATACACAGCACTCATTTTGGAATTGTTGATTTAAACACAGCAAAACAAATCGAATAAAGAATATAACCATAAAGCATTCTTCTTTAATGTTTGAAGAACACGTGCAATTAAGCCGGTATCTGCGCGCTATCTATTAACGAAGTTATGAGGGACACGCTCTTATGGAACAGACTGTATATTTCTTATCTGATAGTAAAATCGTGGTTGTCATACATTTAAACAATTCAGTATCTCAATGGTTTGGTTTGGTTTTGGAGTGCTACGGTCTACTTTTTGATCCATGAGGGCTAATGTGACTGGGACCTACTGCTTAAAGCCGATTCCGAAAGGCTACGAACATCCATGCCATAGTGGGATTCGAATCCACGAACTCCAGTTCCGAAAGCCAGCACCCTAACCATTCGGCCATCGTTCGGCGTATCTCAATGGAATAAGCTATATTGCTTATTTCTTCCAAATTTAGAGCTTAAACATAAATAAATGGGAAACAAACAGCTAATCCATGAATTTGGATTTACTTTTAAGTGGAAATATTTATTTAATGCGTAAATATATCATCTAATTTTACACTTCTGGCAGATTATATTTCCTGTTGGTTGAAAAAATGTATTTCCTATTTGGTAGTGCAATTTGGGTTATTATATATTAGACCAAATCCCTTAATTTTGCTTCTTTCTTCAAAATTGATAGCTGTAACATAAATAAAAGGAAAACTGAAACAGGTAATCTATGAATTTGGGTTCACTTTTAAATAGAAATATTTATTTAAAGGGCAAATGTATTTCATTTAGCACTTTTGGTAGATATTTCTCTTTGGGAACACATATTTCTTATTTTATACTAAAATTGTGGTTGTCATAGATTTAAACAATTCAATATCTCAATGGAATAAGCTATATTGCTTATTTCTTCCAAATTTAGGCCGAACGATGGCCGAATGGTTAGGGTGCTGGCCTTCGGAACCGGAGTTCGTGGGTTCGAATCCCACAGTGGCATGGATGTTCGTAGCCGTTCGGAGTCGGCTTTAAGCAGTAGGTCCCGGTCTCATTAGCCCTCGTGTGCAAAAAGTAGACCGTAGCGCTCCAAACCAAACCAAAGTTCCAAATTTAGAGCTTAAACATAAATAAATGGAAAACAAACAGCTAATCTATGAATTTGGGTTCACTTTTAAATAGAAATATTTATTTAAAGGGCAAATGTATTTCATTTAGCACTTTTGGTAGATATTTCTCTTTGGGAACACATATTTCTTATTTGATACTAAAATTGTGGGTGTCATACATTTAAATAATTCAGTATCTCAATGGAATAAGCTATATTGCTTATTTCTTCCAAATTTAGAGCTTAAACATAAATAAATGGGAAACAAACAGCTAATCCATGAATTTGGATTTACTTTTAAGTGGAAATATTTATTCAATGCGTAAACATATAATCTAATTTTACACTTTTGGCAGATTATATTTCCTTTTGGTTGAAAAAAAATGTATTTACTATTTGGTAGTAAAATTGGGGTTGTTATACATTAGACCAAATCCCTTAATTTTGCTTCTTTCTTCAAAATTCAGAGCTGTAACATAAATAAATTGAAAATTGAAACAGCTAATCTATGAATTTGGGTTCGCTTTTAAATGGAAATATTTATTTAAAGGGTAAACGTATTTCATTTAGCACTTTTGGCAGATATTTCTCTTTTGGAACACATATTTCTTATTTGATACCAAAAATTGTGGTTGTCATAGATTTTAGCAATTCAGTATCTCGATGGAATAAGCTATATTGCTTCTTTCTTCCAAATTTAGAGCTTAAACATAAATAAATGGGAAACAAACAGCTAATCCATGAATTTGGATTTACTTTTAAGTGAAAATATTTATTCAATGCTTAAATATATCATCTAATTTTACAATTTTTTCAGATTATATTTCCTGTTGGTTGAAAAAAATGTATTTCCTATTTAGTAGTAAAATTTTTGTTGATTATATTATACCAAAATTCCTTAATGGAATAGGCAATTTTGCTTCTTTCTTTAAAAGAGCTTAAACATAATAAAAGGGGAAACTGAAACAGCTGATAGGTGAATTTTGGTTTATTTTTAAGTAGTAATATTTATTTAATGGTTAAACATGTCATTTCTTTTACCACTTTGAAAAGTGGAATTCCTCTTTGGTTGAAAATATGTATTTATTTTTTACCCAAAAATTGTAGTCGTCATACAGTTAAATTTCATTCATTAAGTTACTGTAATATTGTCACAAAGATTTGAATGAACACACTGCTTAACTTAACAGATGAATTTATTGAAGCTAAGTAGCAACTCGCAACTTTACAAGATCGGGAATTTGTCTACAACTAGTGGGTATCAACTTTTATACCCGAACAGAATATTCGCGAAATAACTAATTTACATATTAAAGAAAGAATATTCAAGAACATAATTAAACAATAAATAACATTTTTAAATTAAAAATCCGTACTTTGGATAAATCTCCATGGCAAGCATAGAACCCACAATCTTCGAGTCTGGATCGCGTGCTTTGACCATTTGGCCACTGAGCTCGTAGGCCAAGCTACTTTACGCGGCAATATCATGCATTACAGTGCCTTAATGGAATGAGCTATTTTACTTCATTCTTGCCAATTAAGAGCTCAAACATAAAGAAAAGGGATACTGGAACAGTTAATCTATGAATTTTGGTTTACTTTTAAGTAGTAATATTTATTTAATGATTAAACATGTCATTTCTTTCACCACTTTGAAAAGTGGAATTTCTCTTTGGTTTAAAATATATATTTATTTTATTACCTAAAAATTGTAGTTGTCATACAGTTAAATTTCATTCCATTAAGGTACTGTAATGTCATGCATTACAGTACCTCAATAAAATAGGCTATTTTACTCCATTCTTGCCAATTAAGAGCTCAAACATAAATAAAAGGTAGACTAAAACAGCCAATCTATGAATTGTGGTTTAATTTTAAGTAGTAATATTTATTTAATGGTTAAACATGCTATTTCTTTACCACTTTGGAAAGTAGAATTTCTTTTTGGTTGAAAATATATATTTATTTTTTAATCCAATAATTGTAGCCGTCATACAGTTAAATTTCATTCATTAAGGTACTGTAATGTAATGCATTACAGTACATTAATGGAATAGGCTATTTTACTTCATTCTTGCCAATTAAGAGCTCAAACATAAATAAAAGGGAAACTGAAACAGCTATATATGAATTTTGTTTTTCTTTTGAATGATATGATTTATCGAAGCTCGTAGTATAAGAGGTTATTTCCTGTATGAGGGTTTCGATCTTTTTTTTTTTTTTTTTTTCATTTTACCGCAGATTTTTGAATGCGTGTGAAAGTACATAGAAATGCGATACTTCTAAACTGGAAAATATTACTCTCATGAAGGATGTATATTAAAAATTTAATATAGCCTCCTTTCTCATTTTAAACATTTCTTTTCCCCGATAATGAAGAAACCAAAAAAAAAAAAAAAATCCAAGAGATAAAGGTTTAGTCATCCCTCATGTCAACAAATCATTGAGCAGTGCATATGCCTGAAGCACCCAATGAACTTTTTGATATTGATAGAATCCTTCAATTAATGATAGCGTTACTGTAATTCTGCCTTCGAGGCATCGGAAGGTTGGTGACAGGAGACCTATGCCCCGAGGCACACCCACCGCTCACATGTGAAACAAGACGGGTATTTAGATGGGGTGCAGCAGTGCCCCGATTGTAACATATGGGGGAGGGTAGATCATAGACGTGAGGAATAAGTGGTATGATTGCATGGAGATTAAGTCCTGGTCTTTTGGGATTTAATCTCTTGCTTAGTGAGTCGTTAAATCAGCTGTATTGAGCAACACTCAATGCATTTTACCAGGGAGTTCCTTAGGTTAAACATCAATGAGAGGCAAAAAAAAAAATTCAATTTGCGTAACCTACAGTAACAGATGTTAATTTTTTATTCCATACTTTTTTTTTTGCGTCGAATGACATATATAGCATTTCAATGTTTAAATGCTTAGGGATTCAAGCTTTTCCTTTTTATTAACCCTTTATATCCTGAATTAATTTACAACCAACTTTCTTACTGCGTTTTTGCATCATTAGATAAGGTTTAATACGGAATAATCATAGAAAAAAAATTATTTTTTACTGTATTTTAGTAGTTAATTTTGCAGCTGGTACTTTCTAGTACCAACATATATTTTTGACTCTATGATAGAAAATAAAATATTAAATTTTGAATAAAACAAATGAAATGCTTACCTGTGACGTATAGAAGTCTCTAAAAATACTAGTACCAAATAACTGGTAATAAACCACTAAATTTACTCAATTGAACAACACGTGTATCAACTCTACCACAAAATGACCTTCGAATGCAGCACGCCAATTAAAAATCTCTACTGTGCGAATAAAAATGATTCCTGATTGGTGCTGTTATTTCTTTTCTGCTGTAGGAACTGCATCGTTCATGTCCTTGTGCGTACCGTCAGGAAAGACGGTTTTATTGGGAATATATAGGTGTTTGATTGAAGCGGTACTTATAAGTACCGTCAGGATAAAAAGGGTTAAATAAGTATTAATATTATGATATCTAGATCAAGAGTGTGCAAATACATCTTTTCTAGTTTAGTACGGCTATCAGGCTTATTTTGTAAATCCAATTATTAGGGATGTTATAGTAAATGTAGCATCAATGTGTGACATAATACTAATTTAAAAAAGCGGCTGGGAAGCTGTAATAATTAGAAATGAAAAAGCCATTACAGATGCAAAACAGATCCACTTCAATAACTGAGTTTGGGAAACCCTTACCAGAATCAACGTGTCTTTTCTTAACACATTGTGTGCGGGTACATTTCGCAGCGGAATTGTACCGGGAGCGGGCGTTTTGAGCGTAAATTTAGTTAGTCAGTTAAATCTCAATGGATCGAAAATTATTTAATTTTTTAACCAACTTTTCGTATTTTATATTGAAATATATAAACAAATATAGAAATAGACATATTTAAATAACAACCATAAGATTTTTGTAAACAAAAAAATATATTTTTAGAGAATAAATTTATAATAGTATCGTAAATATGAAAAATCAAATAGAAATAGTAGTTTTAATTTTTTCGAATTATGTTGTATTTAAACATTTTTACATTATAAAAAAGTGAAAAGAGCACTCATAAAACTAATAATGTAAAAACTAGTTTTTATTTGTCTAAATTTTTCCAGAATCTCTGTAGTATACAAGAACATTAGGCTTCGTTTTCCTGTATATATCGTTATTTTTGTACCCACAAACAAACCCTGTTGTTACACTAACCCGTACTAGTACATTACCCTCGCTTAACTATCAACAGTCAGAAAACGTACTAGTACGTGTCCCGCAAACAATGTGTTAAAAAAGCTACTTGTGGTCTAATTTCAATTTTTTTCTAACTTATTAATGTACGTATTATTTGTATTCACAGATGAATTTAATAAAAGTGAACTATTGTTAACGATTGACTTATTATTATATTGCAGAACTTTTGTGCACAAAACTGCAAAATTTGACTAAGGTCTAAGTGAAATACTTTACTATATGATCAAACTTCTTCATCTTGTATGTTTATCATACATAAATAAAATAATCAACAAATGCAATCAAGAATATCCACAATACATGATAACTCAATTATATAGCTGAAACTAAATAGAGCATTATGATCTATTGAACCGTACAGTATCGTGTTTTATAAATGGGAGAATTCTCTTTTGTGAATACATTTTCCATTCCATTTCATTGAAATGTAAACAGGGAGTAATCTTAAGCTAATCTGTTACTTTTAGAATTTTTTTTTTTAAGTCAAGAATCAAAATCGCTATTTTTCATTTTAAGACACTTTGGGGAGGGTTAAAACAGTCAGATTTATTCACATCTTAAAGTGCATCTGATACATTCTTATGTAGAGAAATTATTCCCTTAACTTCCTTCACTAAAAAAATGTGCTTTCAACCTTTCTTGTTTTTACTATTTCACACTTGAATCGAAAGAAAACCTTACATTCTCCTTTCAAACTTTGTCTCAAGTTTAAAAGAATATTGTTGTAACTGACCCCTATCACGCTGCTTCCTGGGGTGTGCTCTTCATTGACCTTCAATTCCGAAAACACGGAAACTAACTTATCTGATTCACTTTTTTCCCTATACTTTTCTCCACTACTTCTCTCTACTACTTGCTTTCCACTATCTTTATACTCCCCGGACACCTCTGACTTCGCTTTTGCAGTTAATCTTCTTCTACTTCCTATTCACCGGCCTCTTTCGGTCTCATGCCCTAATGGAAAATAAAGCCCGTAGTACACGAAAGAAAGAATAGGGTGAAAATACTCTACTACACGTAGTTATCACCCGACTTCAACACGGAACAGTCGCACGAAACAATTGTCAATGCATATCTTCGCCTCGTGTGATACTGGCTTAAGTAGACGTCTAGAACAGATTTTTTTTTTAAAGTCAGACCGAAAGAGTCATAAGTCAAAGTTAATTCATTCGCTTACAGTTATTAATCCTTATTTTTTTTAAACGTATACTTATTTAACCATTAACGCCCAAATTATTTTTTTTGACGCACTGACATATAATTCATATTGGGTGTTACCATCAACATGAATATTTTTATCGAATTTTATCAATACGTACCTTAGTTTTTTTTTTTTAATGCTGATCTAAAAATAGATCACTGGGCGTTCGGAGGATAAATTTTAGCAAATACACAACAATCATTAGTGCCTCAATAACGTGGTAAAATCGAACCAAATAGATAAAAACTAATGTATTTTCTTTTAAAAACGTTTATTTATCCAGAATTTCACAATATTACAGAATGTACTTAGTAAATATTAATTATTTTAAAATAATAAAATTTCAATGTTTCTACAGTTTAGTGTGGAATTTGAAGAAACACTCCTTGCATAAAGTTTCATCGCACTTCACACAATATGTTAGCTGACTTCCTTGGCACCCTACAAGTCGACAGCGTCTTTTGCCCTTTCTTTGTCCCATATTGTGATCCCTTTTATAAAAGCGAAAATCATGACTGAGATTAGCTTTTGAGGATGAAGGAAAAACTGTAAGGTCGAGCTTTCAAAACTTTTTCCGATTCCCAATTTTAGATATTTTACAGCAACAGCTCTTCGAAAATCTTACATGGGCATAGAATCAACTTTATGAATATTTCTGTGCAGAATACTTGCATTAACTACAGCCAAATCATTTAGTCGAGTGAATAGACACCAGTACCATATTTTACCACTTATTTTCTCCAAAAGAGTTTTATCTTGATTTGTCATTCTCCCGTTCTTCTGCTTTTGACATGTTTTGGAAATGAATATATGACTTTATTTTTAGGTAAAAATTTCTATTAAAAGAGTCCTGTACAAGACCTATCACTAAATCTTCTACATCACTCCAATAATATATTTCACTTGAAAGAGAAAATAGCCAAAATATATCAAAAACCCTATAAATATCTTTATATCTTCTTTAGTGATAATTAAATCATGGTCGTTTTTGACATTTTTAGCATAGAAAATAGTCTCATCCACAATTACGTTATATACTTCATCAGAAAAAAATGTTTCATATCAATGATGCAAGATACATTTGCAAGATCATTTTCCATTGCCAAAATATTATTCTTATACGTTTCCCCTAATTCCGACCATTTGGTATAATTCGGGTTTTTTTTCCAAACAATTTTTGGCTTTTCAGCTTTTAATATTTTAGGCTTCTTCTCAAACGTTGAAGGTAAATCTATTTAATCACACTCATATTTTGATATTACTTCTATCTTACCAACAATATCATTTACAAATGGAGCATGTAACTTATCATCTATTTTCTCTTCATCTGTCAGTTCATCTACATCAGTTGATATGGCAATAATATCCTCTTTAATTTGTTCAGAAAACAGATAATCAACTGCATTCTGAAAGCTATTAAATACTTTTCAACTCATATTTTCATCTAAAGGTGAAAAAACGTAATATTGCCAGGGTCAGGAAAAAAAACGCCCGAACGCCCAGTGATCTATTTCTAGATCAGCAGTATTTTGACACTAATTTTTACTATTTATATTTGTTTTAAGATAACATCGGTTTATATTCTGATAGCTACATCTATGAAGATATTAAATCGCCAAAAAAAATTTAACTTTCGCTTATTACTTAGCTGTTTTCAGTGTTTATGCTAAGAAACGTAGAAAAATGGCGGAACGAAAGGGCGATACAAACTTTCTCTTATCGCTTTCGATCAATGATATAAACAAAACAAGAAAACCACTTGTTGGTAAACAGGTGCATGCCTTGTCTTGCCCCCTGTGCAGTATAGAATGTGTGGGGTGGGTTTAAGGTCATCTAAAAGCGAGTTTACCAAACTATGTTTAGCGATCTAAAAATAGATCACTGGGCGCTAATGGGTTAATATATTTAATTTTAATCTTAGTTCTATATCAATTATGCACTTAATAGGTGAAACAAGAGTTGTTTATACCACTTTAATATTGTCTGCTGGCATTATATTCTGCTTGTTTATGCTGATTAAAAAGAGCCGATGTAGCTCAGTCAGCAAAGGCAGTGATCTCGTAACTGAAAGGTTGAGGGGTCGGGGCTCAAGCCGGCCTAAGATCCGCCGTGTTCGTTAAAGGTGTTTGGGGCAAGTAAAATAGGTTCGTGGTAACAATGTCCTCCCAGTTCTCAAACAATACCTCTGGGGGTGGCAAGCCAAGCCTGGGGGTTTTCTACTTGGTCCTTGCTTCTAAATGAGGACTCAGCGAGGGTAATGTTACTCAAGTCCGTAGCATACCTTAAGGTAAATGTACTACTCGGGTGGTGCTAAATGGGTAACAGCTTAGCAGCCTTGTATTGGCTTAAAGTCATATAGTGCCTGTATTGCCAGCTGAGCTAAGAAAAAAATTATTATTACAAAATTCATTACTAAAATGAAGGTCTGGATCCCATAAGTGCGTGGCCCGATTGGAAATTTTGTACAAGGCTTCTCAAAATTTAAATAATCCAAAATTAAAAGCTTTTGAATTTTATAGTCAAATTTCGGATACATATGTCTTGAGTGAAATATATTATTTAAATATTTACTTTGAAACAAATTCCGACTGTAACAATTAATAGTCCTCATCGTTAAGGAAGACGAATTTCTACCTTAAAGGATCAGCACCAAATATTGAAACAACTATTTATGAACATAACTTTACTCTATTGGGTATAAATAAACAGAGATACGTTTTACAAAATCTTGAGTTTTTTGTTCTGAAAAATATTGTTAAAATCCAACTACTCTGTTTCTATAAGCATAATGTAGTAGGCAAAGTACTATTGGTACATATATGTACTACTTCTAAGAACAACTGGTGCATATAATTGCACATAGCACTTCTGTAAATATGAGAAATAACACGTTTTATGGGGGAAAATTTCTTAGCTTCTGGAACCGAAACAATGGTGTTTATTTTATTTTTTCTTAAGTGTTTTAAGAAAAAAATTGCGCTATATTTTTGAAATAGTTTTTTATAGACACGGTCCCTTCAGGCGAAATTGGTTCATATCCGGTTTTGCTGAAATAAATAATTAAAAAATTTCTATTCAGTATTCAACTTATGGATATCCCCTATATAATAATAGTCTAAGTTATCTGTCCACCTGTTCTCAAATGTATGAAGCCGTTATACCTGGAATGGATAGAGGCATCCATATAAGGTTTTTGATGAGTTAGGGTTAGTAACGTTCTAAATCCCCCCCCCTTTTCAGCATTTAATGCCATTATTTAAAGCCCTATTTTCGCCGGTTAAGAACAAGGGGATTAAATTTATCAATTTATCCCATAATATATAGGTAAAAATAACATTTTATCTTGCATTTTGGGGGCATTCCTTTAACCATCTCATTTAATCGTTTCTTTTTTTAAATTATTTAAATATCGTCTGCATTATTTTCATACGTTTTGTCACCGAACTTAGATATTACGAAAGTAATTTTTTTTTGTTTAAATAATAAATTAGGTACATATGTGATAATTTGAAATTTAATCATCGATTATTGTTGAAATGAAAATTTTATCACCGGTATTAACAACAAATTCTATCTACCTCCAGGGTGTAGTGGGAATCATAGTTTCATTCCATTACTTCCATTAATTACTGTGGAAAAAAATGGGAAGAACTTAACGATGAATTCGACGTAGTTTAGAAAACTTTCAATTATTTTTCTAAATGAATTCAACGAGATTCTAAACTGCATTCACAGTATCGGGTGACTTTAGAGGAGTATGAAGATAAAAAATTATTGAGCGTGTACCAGATAATTCTGACCAAAAAAAAATCGTTTTTTACCTGTCTCATAAGGTACTTTATAATTCTGGAAAATTTAAAATTTTACTAATGTCGTCATATCACGGGCTATATGCTAGTCAGGAAATAATATCGTAAAAGTTTGAAGGAACTAGTATGAAATAATTTATTATTCTTTGATTATTAATATTTGGATAATTAACTTTAACTCACTATAATTAATAGTTATGCATTTATATTAATAATTAAATGGGACAAATTGTTTTTTCAAAAATTAATTATTAACCTTATAATGCCATTGTCTTTAAAGCAAAATCATAATTACGAAGTAGAAAATTTAGCTTACCTTCTGAATTATTTTTAAACATATAAGTCGAATTATTTTATTTTGCCAGTCTTGTATCGGAAGAAATTTTCTCTTTTTTACCTTTTAAATTCTATAATTTAAATATAAAAGTTTAGTGAAGTTTTCCTGCTCCAAAAGTCCATTTATTCTAAAGGTTAATTCGGATATAAGTGCTTAATTTATTAAAGAGCGAAATTTTAGCCTAAATTATCAAGGCGTTAATCGGGGAACAAAACATATTATTCGCCAAATATGTTTGACATTTACATTAAGTGTTCAAAATTGCCTGTTCATTCCCTCACTTATATGCACTTAACAGTTTTTCTATATTTACACATTAAACTGAAATCAAAAAGGCAAATACAAATTTTACACTATCAAGCACATAATAAACTAGACGCAAAACAGAGCTTAAATGCTCCTCCCAATTTTCTAAGCACTTTAGTTGTCAGGATTTATTTATTTTTAATCTGTGTGTAATCAACTGAGTCAAAACTGTTATTAAATTTCTTCCATGGCGTTTAATTCCCTCTCTGAGAAACGAACACATGTAAGTAAGAAGTGAACGAAGTCAGAAATAAGAAAAGGGGAGAGGGGAGGGGGCTTCTCTTGCTAAACAAAGCGTTGATTCTTTGTGAAAACGAATTCCTCCCGAGTTTGCAAATCAGTTGCCTGCAGGAAAAAAAAAAGAAAAAAGTTAAGAAAAGTAACAAAAAATTGAGACGGAGCAGATGAAAAAAAAATATAAAAAGAGCGGGCGAAGAGCTGAATAAAGTGGTGATTGAAATTCGAAGAGTTGACAGCAGCGGGGGTTCAGCCACTAAGTGATGAAGCGCTGTTGAAGAGCGAAACCCCTTCCCTCGGCTCCCTTGTTGTCAGCTTCCAGACAAAGGCTAAGAGGGAGCCTCCATCGTCTGTAATCCCGTTCAGCCCGAGATAGGCATAGCAAATATTTGCCAGCTGGTTGCCATGCCAACAGAGCGGAGGAATGAAACCGTTGCCATAGTAACTCGAGAGGTGTTCCTTCCATTAGGCCGTCTTCGCAATTCGTAGAACTTGCTCGTGACCGTCACTTTGAAATAAACTCTGAAACAAAAACTTTCCTATCATCGATACCGAAAGCGAGGTGTGCGGAGAGAAAAGTCTATTTTATTTTCATTTGGTTGCTCCCCCTTCGTCAGCTAACCTAACGTCTAATATCCCTCCGAAAAATATAAGGAGGTTAAACCTCACCCTAATTGAGTTGCGGTATTTCATTTCTATTCTTTTTTAAAAGCCTTTACGAGCACGTGTATATTTTAGCACTACAAAAATTTCAACTACTAATTCTACGAATTTACTTCAAATTTTATGCGCCTTAATTAGTGTTTAATTAGTGTTGGTCCACACTAGTCAACTAAATAATTCCTGGCTGAAAAATATAATTAGGTTAAAACACAAACCAAAAGAGTTAAGGAATTTTATTTCGATTCTTCTTTAAAGACTTTTCGAGAAGCATGCAAAATATTTTATTACAAAAATTTCAACTACTAATTCCACGAATTTACTTCAAATTTTATGCGCCCTAATCTGTATTTAATTAATTATTTTATTTTCATTTTGTTGCTCCCCCTTTGTCAGTACTACAAACTAACGTCTAATATCCCTCTGAAAAATATAAGGATGTTAAACCTCACCCTAATTGAGTTGCGGTATTTCATTTCTATTCTTTTTTAAAAGCCTTTACGAGCACGTGTATATTTTAACACTACAAAAATTTCAACTACTAATTCTACGAATTTACTTCAAATTTTATGCGCCTTAATTAGTGTTTAATTAGTGTTGGTCCACACTAGTCAACTAAATAATTCCTGGCTGAAAAATATAATTAGGTTAAAACACAAACCAAAAGAGTTAAGGAATTTTATTTCGATTCTTCTTTAAAGACTTTTCGAGAAGCATGCAAAATTTTTATTACAAAAATTTCAACTACTAATTTCAGGAAGTTGCTTCAAGTTTTTTGTGACCTAATCTGTATTTAATTAATTATATTATTTTCATTTGGTTGCTCCCCCTTAGTCAGCTAACCTAACGTCTAATATCCCTCCGAAAAATATAAGAAGGTTAAACCTCACCCTAATTGAGTTGTGGTATTTCATTTCTATTCTTTTTTAAAAGCCTTTACGAGCAAGAACATATTTTAACACTACAAAAATTTCAACTACTAATTCTACGAATTTACTTCAAATTTTATGAGCTTTAATTAATGTTTAATTAATTTATTTGTATTTTGTTGCCACCCTTCGTCAGTACTACAACCTAATATCTAATATCCCTCCGAAAAATATAAGGAGGTTAAACCTCACCCTAATTGAGTTGCGGTATTTCATTTCTATTCTTTTTTAAAAGACTTTAAGAACACGAGCATATTTTAACACTACAAAAATTTCAACAACTATTTCTACGAATTTACTTCAAATTGTATGCTCCTTAATTAGTGTTTAATTATTTTATTTTTATTTTGTTACTCCGCACTCGTCAACTAAATAATTCGCGACTGAAAAATATAATTAGGTTAACCCTTTAATGGGCAGTGGTTTCACAGCTAAACCGGCTATTAATACTTTTTCCTCTTGTTTTTAAAAACATCCGAAAGATTTTTTTCGATTTTCTGTGTTATTGACTCTTTGATATAGTAATAGATAATAGAATTTTGCATAATTTACTTTTCCCTTTGAAATATATTAGTTTAAAATTGATTTACATGAAAATTCTCGAATTTAATTTTTCTCTTTATGACTTCAATTAAAAACACCTACCCAAAAGAACAATGAAAAATTGTGTAGTTATCTATTTCTTACATCATTTTGATGATAATTATACATTGTTCTTTCAACATAATTGATTTTAAAAAACTTATTTTCATGCTGTAAAAGGAAAAGGTTTCACAATTATCTCCCCCCCCCCAAAAAAAAAAAAATATATATATATATATATATATATATATATATATATATATATATATATATATATATATATATATATATATATATATATTCCCACCTCTCAAGGGAATGTAAAATTTGTTTTTATATGGTTCCTATTTATAAACTTCACTGACAACGTTTATAACCTAATTCCGTTAAATCTGAAAGAATTTTTAATCGTGACCTTTAAAGGGTTAAAACACAACCCAAAAGAGTTAAGGAATTTTATTTCGATTCTTCTTTAAAGACTTTTCGAAAAACGTGCAGAATTTTTATTACAAAAATTTCAAGGCACTAATTTTATTTAGGAAGTTGCTCAAGTTTTTTTGTGATCTAATCCGTATTTAACTAATTATATTATTTTTATCTTGTTGCTCTCAACTCATTATGAAACCTAACATTGAATATTTCCCCTAAAAAATATAAGAAGTGTAAACCTCCCCCTAATTATTTTTCTGTATTTCATTACTATTCCTTTTATAACAGATTTTTTTAGCTTTAGTACTACAAAAAATTTATTTCAAATTTTATGCGTCCTAATCAGTGTTTAATTAATTATTTTAAATTCATTTTGTGATACCCATTTGTCAACTAACATAATACCTAATATTCGTCCGAAAGCTGTAATTAAGTTAAAACTTAACCTAATAGAGTTACGGTATTTCATTTCGATTTTTTTTTAATGACTTTTCGAGAAAAATTGAATATTTCAAAAATATTTCATCTACTAATTCTAGACTATAATGCATTTTCCCTCAGCATGGCACATCTCAACTCATGACGAATCTAGCTATAATTTGAAACGTAAGAACAGCATATTGGTTTCTTATAGGCTTCGTAAACATGAAAATGAACGGTAAGGGCATTATTGTGGTTCGTGACGTTGCATGAAATCCCTTTATTTCTACAAACCTAATCAGTTACAATTGATAACTGATTAGGTTTTATGTACCCTAATCAGTTATCAATTAATTATTTTATTTTCATTTTCTTGCTCCCTACTAATCAAGTAACCTAACGTCTAATATTCGGCTGAAAAATAAATTATGTTAAACCTCAGATTATTTGGAGTTTCAGCGTTTCATTTGGATTACATCTTTGAGACTTTACGAACAAGTGTATAGTTTAGTATTACTAAAATTTCGACTACTAAGTCAAAGAAGCTCTTTAAAATTTTATGCTCCTAATCAATATTTAACTTTTTATTTTATTTTCATTTTGTTGCTGTCGATTCTTCAATTTAACTAAAGCCTAACATTCCTCTGAAAAACATAAACCTCACCAGAAGAGCGATTTTTTAAAACTTATTCGAGATAGTAGCCTTATATTTATGTGTTCTAATCAGTATTTAATTAATCATTTTATTTTCATTTCATTTCTCTTCTAACCTAATACTAAATACCCCTCCGAAAAATAACAGAAACTTAAACCTCCCACTAATTCAGTTACGGTATTTCATTTCCATTCTTTTTTAAATACTTTTCAAACACTGGCATATTTCTTTGCTATTTTTGTCATAAAAATTTCAATTACTAACTCTAGGAAGCTTCAAGTTTTATACGCTCTAATCAGTATTTAATTAAGAAATATTTTCAATTTTGTTTTTTCGAATGACTAGTTCATATAGGAAGAATAATTTTGATACCTCATGAGTTAGCTAAATTAATTTTCAATATTTAACGGAATTTTTCATAATTTTTTCTATTAATCATAAAAAAGAAAGAAAATTATTTTACATTAAAATTTAAGTGAAATATTCTTTAATGAAAAGGCGGAACAGTTTGCGAGACTTTCTTCCCCCGCCCCCATATATATATATATATATATATATATATATATATATATATATATATATATATATATATATATATATATATATATATATATATATATATATATATATATATTTGTAAATAAATATATGTACATGCATACATAATCAAATATAGTGTATGTTTTGGACTATCCTCTTACTAAATCAGTGCACGTAGAATACAAATTGCGTTAATGAAGTGAATAAATTTAATTCTAAATGCAGATAAGTATTACAGTCTGACACTGTAGCTTAATTGAATTATATTCTAAGTTATTTTAACCCTTAGCTATAGCCTAGTATTTAGGTATTGTAAAACCATGAATATTTAATAAGAACAACGAAATAGACATTATATCTTTAAGTTTAGTGTTTTCTTGGAACACATAAACTTCTTTTCGAGTTCAAAGCTTTTATCCTTGATTTAATTTTCCAATTCTGAAATGAAATGATTCAGTATGACTGTTTTTTTATTTGTTTTTTGTAGTTAGTACTAATTTAAAATAATTTATTATCCAATACCTTACTGTGCAACGATACGTTAATATACGATTAACAAGAAATATGGAGCTCTTTTTTTACTATTGCAGATTTGACTGCATCAGTTTATTAACTAAACTTTATCATTCCTTAATTGCTTGATGTAAAATCAAATACCTGAGTTGAAATATTTTATGCATACTCACATACATACATGGATATATGTGCGTGTGTGTGTATCTGTGTATATCCATTGGCAGGTATGTATGTATATTGCATAGTGATAAGCGTATCGTGCTTCGACCCGATGGGTTTTGGTTTGATTCCCAAATAAGCCTTCAATGTAATTGTGAAGTCCCTTCATTGAAAACAATGTTACAATTGATGTAACAATTCCATAATAAAATGTCAACAGATCTGCTAATCTCTATGGGGAAATGTCCGAAAGTAATGTACTACCGTACTGATATATATATATATATATATATATATATATATATATATATATATATATATATATATATATATATATATATATATATATATATATATAGATATATATATATATATATATATATATATATATATATATATATATATATATGAATAAATGAATTTTCTTCAAAAAAAAGCTTTTCCTGTTCCAATTATTTTTTCCATTTTTGGCAGTAAATCCTTACGTAGCGAACATTTTTTTTGGTTTTGAAATCAGAGCCCAAAAATATTTAGAAACTAATGATAAAAACATAGAAAACATTCCAAGCTTGAAATTTAGAGGTCTCTAAAAGTCATATCGTTTTATAAATGACAACCACTTCTTAAATCTTTTACCTCAAACTAGAAACTATATGTATATCTATTATCGTTACTAAATATTATTTTTTTCTGCTTGACTTTGGATTTTTTTCTTATATCCGCATAGCAGAAAATATAAAAGGGCATGTTAAAAATTAGAAAATTGCATCGCATGTAATCATTCTTCCTGCACTGACACCCGTTCAAGGTATTTATTGTACTAATCATTTGTTGCTACTAAATATTATTTTATGCTACTTGACTTTTGATCCTTTTTCTGTGACTCCATATTCAGAGAAAAAACAGCACATCAAAAATTAGAAAATCCCTCCGTATGTAATCATCCTTCATGTACTGACCCTAGTGCAGGGTATTTATTGGACGAGTCAGTCATCAACTGCAGTGATTCACAAACTGTTTCAATATTTGCAGAGATCTCACTGGTAAGGGTAAACGCGCGGCCGTGGTACCTCCCTCAAAACATCCCACGGACATTTCGACAAGTGGGAACGGGGGACCTCTGTTCTCGGGGTGCAGACTCTCATCCCTGGGGACAGACAGCTTGCCGACGGAAGATTCTCTTTTTCAACTCACTTCAGAGTCACGAGGATTCGTCGAGAACTCTGCTCACCATCTGCTGCTACACACGCGTGTGAGGGTAGAGAAAGACCCCTCAAAGCTTTTCTTCTGCTCGTCCTACACCAAAATGAAATTATAATCGATTGCAGCCGCGACAAGTGCTTCAACACATTTACATTGTCGCGGTAACGGGGAAAAAGTTCTATTAATTTCGAAAAGTGCAGTATTTTAATTTCCCGTTCACAGGTGGGAGATACGCCGAGAATTTGGCGCATTGGTTGTATGTTACCTCTTAATGGGTAAAACTGCGTACTGTAATGGACAATTGGCAAAAGCAGTCAGAAAGTACAAAGTAGAAATCGTAACACTCGTTTAGTGTGGTATACGGGCCACTTAGCAAACTATAATGGATACGAAAGATGGAAATAAAGTACTAGAGATTAAGTCCCCTCCATAAAATTTGCAGGTACCATATGACACGGGCGTTTCCATTTGTAACACTTCGTGAATAGAAGTTGCACTCATAATACACTAAAGTACAATTAGATTTCATAGGTTTAAACTCGTTTTCGCTTTTAAATATTTTCTTGCATATTATTTTTAAGTAGCATGGTGGGTTTTCCTTGATTACTTTATATTTTTGTACGAAAATATAGAAATCCTGATTTTTCATATTTTAGTACATAATAGACGTTTCTCATTAAAAGATCAGAAAACATAAGTAACATAGAACACAACATTTATGCTCATCTAATATCAAAATGGTGTGACTTCTTTAAAGATCACGGAATTTTTCCAATTTTTTTAACTGAAGTTTTCTATAATTTTTAGTCCTTAAACGTGGATTTTTAAGCTAATAAATATACTTCAGGTTTTCAATGTCTTCGTAAAGTGCCCAAGAGATTAAGATTCTTAGTTCTAGTTTGCTTAAAACGATTTTTGCTTGTCCATTTTGCTCTTTGAAAAGTAGGTTAAAATGCGAGTTTATCCTCATCAAGTTCACTAACCTTTGTGATATACTTTTATCATTGGACAACTTTAGGGATTACTACGACATAATTCGACCTGAGTAATATTTCATTACATGAATCATTCTGCAGAAAATCAAATTCTAATCTTAGGAACCATATTTTTTTTCTTTTGATTTCTGTTTCTCTTGCAGTTTGGTTTCATTTGGAACTCTACAGTTCACTTTTGTTACACGAGGGCTAATTTCTCGTGCCAAAGGTAATATCTGTCTGGTGGTTTTCCAAAATGTTGTTTATCAGCTATATCGTTTTTTCCTCAATGGATACTATTAGCCTTTTGTCTTTATGTGTTTATAAAATAATTTGCTATTCTGAAATTGGATTTGGTCGGAATAAAATTTCATTAAATAACAAATAAAATATTTTCCTTTTGTTTTCAAAGTAAGAATATTTCTTTGAAAATTCAGGGGAATAACTACTTTTCCAAGACTATTCTTGAAAATAAAATGAAATGTTTGAGAAGAATATTGCTTATATATAAGCAATATTTTCTCTACAATTGTATGTAAAAAATATATATATATCTTTTAATGGATGTTAAATATAGATTATTTTCTAAAAATCTTTTTTTGGACACATATTTAATAATATATAACCCTGAAAGGCGCGGAAGGCAGTTTTAGAGTAAAAAGTGAATATATTATTTTCTTTTTTCTTTTCTTCCTGTCTTACTTTTTATTGTAACTTCAGTTTTTAAAAATATTAAACTTCTTGTTTAAATTGTATCTACGTAGTGATTTCAGTAGACTAATTAATGCTTTGCGCAATTGGCTTATTGAGTTTCGATGTCCAGTTCTACTTGATAAACGTGTTTTCCTGTAAATTTTGCTCAATAAATTGTATTAAAAAATTAAAGGGAATGTGATATAGGTCTCAAAACTGATATCATATACTTATAATATTTTAAAAGAATTTTTATTAACTAGCTTGAACATAGTGTAATTTGAAACCATAGATTTCTATATATAGCACATATAATAAGATTTATCTAAAATAGTTTATTACATATAAGAAAGTTAAAGCTTTTCAACCATATCGTTTTCATCAGTTACCCAATCTAATTATAACAGCTTCTGGTGATGAATATAGTAATCCATATTCAAATGTTAGTGATGCATGATTGTTATGAATTCATAAATTCAAAATTTAAGATTTTATATATTTATTATAATAACTCATTAATATATCTAATAATTTTCTGTAAACTTTGGACACATATTAAACATGATGCTAAGATTTCATATCTGATATTGGGTTTTAACTATATTCTTATATTGCTTGGTATTCCTTAGAACAGTGGTTCTCGAGCTTTTATCTTCACGTCACTGTTGTCGAACTACAAGATACCTTTAAAGAGGTTTAAATAAAAAGTAAAGGAAGTACAATCAGTACAAATTTAATGCTCTATTACCTTTAATACGATGAATGAAACTGTCTGGTTGAATTTTTCCTTAATCTTGCTATTGTCTCAGAATCCCTGACATATACTCGCGTTATCCAATTGGAGAACTACGTTCCTAGAACAGTTGTAGGTCTGTAAAGGGTTAAGGAAATATTTTTCCGTTTAAAACTTGATAAGCAATAACAATCAGACATTAAAACCTACCACCATATTTGAAAGCATAAGGATAAAAATTGAACTCTAATGCAATTTAACTTTGTTATTTATTTTCTCTTCTTCCTCTCATAAATTTACTTCTTCAATGTGTATTTTCAATTCCAGTTCTAATTAATATTACCCAAAGTTATAAAAAGTAGCTAAGTTTTGGATATTTACGCTACCTTCTTTTTCTCTCTAGACATTTCTCCATTTTATAACCTGTCCATAGCGTTCTGCCGATTTTGTTCCAAGGTGTTGTTAGCTCTAAATTCATAGAGACTATGTTATGCTGATAAAGTATGATTATCAACCTCCAAACTTGTCTTTTTCGACAGATAAGGATTTACGATTCCCCTTATCTCAGTGAAATTGTTTGCTTTAGGCCCACTCTTCAAAGACGTTATCAGCAAAATAGAACGTTGAGAATGTTTCGCAATAGCATTTAGGCTTACGACGTCAGGGGGAAGATAATCTGTCCGACAAACAAAAAATTAAAAAGAAAGAATTGTTTTTAACTTACACCTCCTTGGTGAAGAGGCAGAAGCAGATGGCTAAAAGTGGAGGTGTGGAACTTCACAAAGAAATGCCTGAGGCTAGATCATTCATTGTACAATAGGAACTTCATTAAGTTTTAAATATATCTAGGTTGATTCATTTGTTGCCATTATAGTAGGTGCTGTATTTGTTTACGAGCAAAATAGGAAATTTATGCATACCTCACATAGAATAACTGGCGCTTTCAGTTAAAGAATGATATATTCCAAATTTTATATACTTTGTCTAGACATCAGTATGGAATAACAAATAATTTTAAGTCAAAGTGTTAAATAGAGGTTCAAACTTTTATTGAAGACGATATGACAACTCTTGATTAGTGATTAGGCAAGGCAATAAAACAATAGAAGAAAATTGCATCTTTAGTAAAGTTATAACCAGCAATTTCATATCATGTTCAATAAAAGGTGGTTTACATATTAATACTTCACACAAAGAATCAGTTTCCCTTCTTATTTTGGGTATTTCATACTATAGTTAAAAACGCCAGGCGTTTTCTAGAATTATCTATTTCATACTTTGAAGGTAACATATTAATATTCATTTGGGACATTACTTTTATGCTTTTTCTGTTTTCAGCAGCTCTAGTATTCTAGACAGATATATGTTCTGTGATAAAATTATGACAAACTAATTTGATTGTAAGTCATTAAACATACATTTGAATAATTTGGTTTAAATGTTAAATTTATTGGTTAAACTGAAAATTGGAAAGCTCTTATATTTCCCGATAGATTCTCCAAATGTTAGTTCTATATTATAAATATAAGAAAAGCTGAAAGTATGTCTTTATTTTAATTTTTTTTTTTTTAAGATTATAGGTGTTCTATATTCCATTAAATGCAAATGAATAGAGAAAATAGAAACCTTAAATGTAATTTGTAACTAAAACCTTACAAAAACAGCATGTAATTATAAATGCGGGTTTTGTAAGTTGATAATTAATGCTTCACAAATTAAAGATATAATAGGTTTTCTCTTAATACTTTTAGTCATTTATTAGAAGAGACTAAAAAAATTTCTAAATTAAATGTAATTTATTGAACGTAAATTTGATTAATTTGATTTAAATGTTAATTTGATTCATTATGCTGAAAATCTTTAAGCCTTTATGTTTTTAGATTGATTTCCCAGAGAAATTTTTTGACTAAAAAGTCTTTATTTTAAATTTTTATGGTTCCGGGTATTTCATATCACATTAGCATTAAATAAATGAGGAAAACAACGACTTAAAAAGACATTATTGTAGATAATACTGTAATTGACGAGCCATGTTTCTCAAATTAAAGATTATTAGATTTTATATTGATTTT
This sequence comes from Pardosa pseudoannulata, assembly GCA_032207245.1. Lineage (NCBI taxonomy): Eukaryota > Metazoa > Arthropoda > Arachnida > Araneae > Lycosidae > Pardosa > Pardosa pseudoannulata. Next base: position 73,512,200 of record CM063503.1, read on the forward strand.
TTTTCTTACATTTTAAAAGAGATATAACAATTGCCTTTAAAGTGTAACTCCACTTTTGGCTATACATGAAAAATGAATTATTTTTCTTTCAAACTATTTAGTAAGATTAAAAGATCAATGCTTTAAATACGAGAAAGGGACCAAATATTATTTCATTCATTTAAGATTATTTGCTAACTTTCAAGAGAAAAGACAAAGTATTACTACTTTAAAAATTAATATCTGACCTTCAATATGATTACTACTATGTATAGTAATTTATATGACTATTAAAATCACATTTTCAAATTAGTATTAATTACTATATAAAGTTATAATCTTTTGCAAAAAGGTTATTCATCAAGAATATATGAACTAAATAACGTCTTTTTTTTTATTAGTTTTTAATATTTTTTAATTAAACCTTTTTTTTCCCATTTGAAAGATATCAGCGAATTATGCTGTCAACGCAGGGCTATCAGTGTTGATAACATAATTCATTGTTACAAGTTAAGATTTAGACGTTTTCGAGAATTAACAGTTTATATAGAGGTACTTCCTCTATGTTTGATTCCAAATTAAGAATTTAGGTAAGTATCGTTTTCCCTTTAAGCATGTACTTAACAAATACAAAAGCATTTTTATCCGAATCTTATAAAAATCCCCACCATCTCCAATTCATTTCAACCGAACACTGGCAAATTATCGTGCAGGATTATTTAAATTTAAAATATCAGTTTCCCTTTTTTATTTTCAGTTTCCTGCAGCGAAAGCGCAAGATCCTGAACATATCTTTGTTTTATGGCACACCTTGCATCTCGTGTAAAATACCTCAGGTTATAAAATTTTCACTAAGCCAGATAAAATTACTTTAAAGCCTCGATTTCAACCCAACAAATACGAGCATTACATAATCTATTAATGCCAAGCATTTCGATTTTAAAATAATTTTTGCACTTCCAGATTTCCGAAGTAAAAGAATAGCATCTCTCGCATTAGTCCTCAATTGAAACGCTCCTTTTTCATTTGGAAACCTGGTTGTACAAACAAATATTTGAACATCTCCCGCGTGTTGGCTGATTTTCTGATCTCTTCCGTTGAAATGTAATTACTATTTTATAAAAATTGGTGATACGAAAGCCAGAATATGTCCACATGCATAAATCTCATAAAATACGAGGGTTATTCGGGAATAAAGGAGGAGATTATTTAAACTGTACTCAAAAGGTTGGTGTTAGAGCGATTTCTCAGTTGGTATAATGTATTTGAAAGGAAAAAAAAAACAATTAGAGTTTTAAAGAATTCGGGAATTCTTGCGGAATTTCTCGTATTTGGAAGGGTTTCATTTGATGAAATAGATAATATTCTGTTCTAAGAATCAAGTTAGGATTTTAATTTACAGAGGTTTAATTATAAAACTGCAGCATTCTTTAATTACAAATAGCAACATTTTTTTTTCATTCCCTCTGAATTATGTAAATAACTTTATATCTTGAGTAGGGAAAGATAAAAATGTACATTAAAAATACTGCTACTCATTTTAATTAAATCTTATATCTATTAAATCAAAAATTGTAAAAATTGAGAGATATGATTATTATTATTATAGAAATTCTATTGTAGGAGTTATATGAATAGAATTATGACAGTTTTTATACAAATTTTTAACAAAAGGAATGTTTATACATATTTCCTCATATTATAAAGTTCTTAATAACGTAATATGGTATAGACATTATTTATTAAATTCTGAGTTAATTTTAAAAGTATTAAAAATTACTATGAGTATGTATACAGTCCCACACATATAGGTGAACATATAGGAGAACCTGTTGTAACCCAAACCGGTTGCACCTTGGTCCTTCGATTCTGCAATGTTATTTATTGAATTTTTTGTAAGATAAGGTTTTACTCGTTGATTTGCTAGTGCAGTGTGTGATTGTTTAAAAAATAAGGAAGATTCGTGTATCAGTCTAATTGATATTGCATCTAAAATAAATATCTCATATAGTAAATATTTTCCAATTTTTTTTTCTTCCTCTTTTTTTTTTCAAGTGAACACAATCCTGTTATAACTCCTAATAATTTTTATCGGTAAATCAGATACTGTTTACAAATATATTAATCCTACATTCGTGACATTAACCTTACTTATAGAGCTATGTAAACAATATATGTTCGGACAATCCACCCGTTGTAACCTCGTGCCTGCTTCTTTGTTTTGCCACAACCTATGTCCGAGACACAGCGGCTTACATATTATTATTTTTCCTCTTTTTGATGATAAATCAGTTACTTGTTCAAGTATTTGAATTTTTATAACTAGTATTTCATTTTTATTGTTGCCTTTTGTTAAGCATTTTGTAGAGCTATGTAAATAACATATGTTCAGACAATCCACCTACTGTAGCCTCGAGCCAGCTTCTTTATTTTGCCACAACTTATGTCCGAGATACAGCAGCTTACATATTATTATTATTATTCCTTATTTGGATGATAAATCAATTACTTGTTCAAGTATTTGAATTTTTATAACTAGTATTTCATTTTTATTGTTGTCTTTTGTTAAGCATTTTGTAGAGCTATGTAAATAACATATGTGCGGACAATCCACCCGTTGTAACCTCGAGCCAGCTTCTTTGTTTTGCCACAATTTACGTCAGAGATACAGCAGCTTACATATTATTATTTTTCCTTTTTTTAATGATAAATCAGTTATTTGTTCAAGTATTTGAATTTTTATAACTGATATTTCATTTTTATTGTTGCATTTTGTTAAGCATCGTGCCTCTGATAAGCATATTAGGCGTAAAATTGTCATATACATAAATTTTTCCGTGTATTGTAGTAAAATTTATTTTTAAATAAACATTCTTGTAGCTAAATCTCATTTATTAGTATATTAATTCGCTGTTACATTACAGACAAGTACCTGCCAATTAATAAGTTAAAAATTAAAACAGAAATCAATAGATCCAAGAAACATTATGACATTATACTTTGGCCATAATAGATCTCTAACTGTGAAATGCCCAGAAATATAAAATAATTAATATAAGAAATATAATAAAACTACATACACTCCCTATTTACCTATAGTACTAAAATGACTGAACATATAATGTATTATTTACGAAACTAAAGAAAGAGGCAATAAAACCTAAAAAAAGGACCAAAGTATAACACTTTTCCCTATGTATGTATGTATATGCTTGTAAGTTGTTTTATTAGAAACGTGTATTGTATTGTCAGAACGCAGAACCCAACATACCCAATAGGGTTTCGCCCCCCCCCCCCTAAAACTAAATCCTTATTGTCTTGAATGACACTCAAAGCTCTACGGAAATGGTATTTCTATTCTAAAAAGTAAAACTAAAAACTACAACAAAAGAGTTTATACTTTTACTCCCAAAATCCAAGAAGAAGGTGGGTTTTGGAATAATACTGATAAATTAGATATAAATTACATTTTTTGTAGTAGTAATAGTATTAATAGTAGTAGTTACTGTCATTTTCAAAAGAAAAATTTCCCTTATAAGAATTTCGTTTAAAACTGAATAAAAAGTTTTTTAATCATAAATTTAAATTAACACTTAGAAGTGTAGTTTCAAGTAAGTTGCAAGTTAAAACAAGAAAAATGTATCTGACAGTGAAGTGAATAAATATGAAAACATATGTTTGTGGTTCTCCAAAAGTTAAGGTGCCAATACCTAGGCCTAAATCAGGCCCTGGTAGCACATATAAATATCTAAGTAAAAATGCTTAGAAAATAATTTTTTTAGTTTAATTTCTTGTTTTTA
>CM063503.1:73518478-73558478 GCA_032207245.1 Pardosa pseudoannulata
TATATATATATATATATATATATATATATATATATATATATAATATATATATATATATATACATATATATATACATATATATATATATATATATATATATATATATATATATATATATATATATATATATATATATATATACATTATATATATACATATATATACATATATATATATATATATATACATATATATATATATATATATATATATATATATATATATATGTATATACATATATGTATATATATATATATATATATATATATATATATATATATATATATATATATATATACATATATATATATACATATATATATACATATATATTATATATATATATATATACATATATATACATATATATATATATATATATATATATATATACATATATATATATATATATATATATATATATATATATATATAGACAAAACTCCTATTTTAGTTACAAGCCTAAAATTCGGGAATTAAGTCTTTTTGTATAATGTACACAAAATAAACTGAAGGAAAATATTATTTTAAAAAAATATGATAAACTATAAGAAACTATATTGCAGTTTTATAACATTTGTCATCTTAAACCTGATAAAATAACTTCTAATACACCTTCTAAACCATTCCATAACCATAAGAATTTACCATAAGCGATCGTTTTATCTTAATAAATATGTTTCAAATTTATATTAATATCTTCGTAAGAGAAACATTTTTATCTGAAACCGTACCGATTGTTTGTTATGCTAAATGCCTTCATTAAAGAAACTTGGAATATAAGGCGGAATAAAATAATATCCCTCGTGTAAAGTTTCTTGCTAATAAAATAAACATGAATGATTTCTTAAAGCCCGGGGAGAAAGTTTCATTGGCTGTAATGTAATACGATTACCATATTTTTCAATAATAAAAAGCCCTTCCGAACACTTCCCGACAGGTTGCCTTCACCTTTCATTTATTCTTTGGGAATAATTCCACCAGAAAAGAATTAAGGGCGTTCTTATGAATCCCTAGCAATTAAGTTTGGAATGAAAAAAAAGTGGGGGGAATAAAAGTTTCACTTCTAAAACATATTTAAAAAAAAAAGGCTGATCGCACTGATCAATGAAGAGAGTCTTAAAAGCTAGGCGCTATTCTCCGGAGAAAAATGCATATTTAATTTCATGGAAGTGCATTTTCTTCTTACAGCTGAACACTTTCATTTGGTGGAGAGACATCAAATATAGCCAATACTAATTCCCATTGATTAATGAAAGGAAAACGTTTTGCTTTTGAGTTTGGCGCCGGCCCACTATGCCTCTCCTTCCTTTGACCAATCTTCTTGGAATAAGAGGTTTCGTAGTATTTGACAAATTCTTTTTCAAGATTCGTTTATCTCTCGGGCTTATGGAAACGCTAGTGACGCAATTCGATAGACAAACATTACTATTTGCTTTTCTTTTGACGCTCTTTTATACGACATTTAAGAAATAAGAATTTATAAAAAAGCAACAAGACACATCTTTTTTCTTCCCCACCCTATATCGCCTTTTTCCCCCGCTCCTCACGGAGGAAGTTTTTCGACCGTGTACTTAGTGGTAAAAAGTTCTTATTTTTCGTCCGGAGCTCCGTTGTGAGCATTTGTATCTCTCTCCCTCTCTTTCACTCTTTTATTTCAACAGTTGCCCCCAAGCCCAACCGTGGAGTTTGTTTAATCCCACAGTATCCAAAGTTTACCCAACTCCCAACATCTGATTGGCCAGACAGCGCGTGTGTGTGTGAGTGTGTGCGTGGTTATGCGTGTTTTCTTTCTTCAGCCCGGGCAAAATTATCTCTTTTATTTCTAAACCAAATATTGCTCGAAGATTGTCAGTGTTTGCACTGGAATCTAGGCGCCGCAACATAATGACAATTCCGGACTGTTTGCATACGAAATATATTTACCCACAATCTGCCAACCTTACAAATTATCTTTGAACAAATATGTAAATATTTAAGACCAAATATGTACCAAGATGAGCGGCTCGGTTAGCGTCGTCAGCGATTCGCGGTGAAAGAGACGAGGATTTTGCCAGAACTGTACTGATCGGCAAAGGATAAGGATATGTCTTTAGGTCGCTCGCAACATTTGCATTGGGAGCTTTCGAATTATTTGCGATCCGCTATTCCATGGCCCGAGTTTTGAAACAGTGTCGGTGAACAGGCATTCTATCTGCCTATCTGCCTTGAAACCATACGCTTTAGAAGGATGAGACTGCCGAAGCTACCGTTCCGGTTGGTAGACCTATTCAAATCGAGAAATTCCCAAGAGGAAAAAATATTTAATGGAGGTTAATTAGTAAAAAAGCCCTCATCAAAAGAGAAGATTACTTTAGATTAAATATGGGTACCCATTGACAGACTTACAGAAGGAAGAAGAAAGATTCTGACTTGCAAATTTATGTCTATCTGTTCATCTAGACGAAATGACCAGAATTTCTCGAGGTGCATTGTCAACTCATGGTGATAATAAATAAGTGAATAGTATTAATCAGCAATAAATCAGAGCAAATAAGGCTCCATGGTCCTTTTGATGTAAAAATTATAATTGTCTTTTGTGTCTATCCTGCAATGGCTTGTGGAATCTTACTTTCGTTATATTCAACTTGCTACATATATAGAAAGAAACCTACAAATTTTATTGCAGTGGAAATATACTAACGTTTTTACTCTGAGCTAACCATTCGTAGTGTGAAACGTTCCCTTCTCGTTTGTATGTTTCAACGAATATCTAAAAACATGTGCGGCAGGGATTTCTTATAAAGATGAATGAGTCTTGAAAATTTAAAGAATTGTTAAATCAACTCCAGATTAATAACAAGATACATTCTTTGATTTTCAAAATTATTAATGTAATTATTGAATGTAATTGGAAAATCACTAGTAGAAATGAAACTTGTAATGAACATTGTATTTTATTCTAGTCATGGACATCAAATATTAAATGGTTGATGATATATCAAGCTAAACACAACAACTACTTGCCAAGGATCTTCTCTTCCTTTGAACGTCAACTGTCCATATCACAAATATGTAACTCAAAGTAGTTCAGTTATTGTATCTCTGAAATATTATCTCTGAAGAACAAAGTTTCGATAAAATAAGTCACATTCTTCTTTCACTTTGTGTTGGTTATATACAACTAAACCGGCAAAATATTTTATCGAGTTCCTTTTTTTTTTCTTTAGAAAAGAAAACTTTTTCAGGGGTGAATTATTTTTTTGTTATATTCATATTATGTTTTACATTATTATAATGAATATTAAACTTGATGGTTTAGTTAATAATTTATCTTTTCGTTAAAAGTTTCAAATACTCATCTGCGAACTCTGAAAATGCTGATGTATCTCCATTGTCTTTTGAACAATTTGAAAATATGTGTTTGCACGGACAAGTTATAACTGAAAAAACACCAGTCTTTCATAGCAAAACTTGAAGTTGTGAATGACTAATTAACAATAACTATTTATTAGTGAACAATAGACAACTACTGAAGAACTTTGAAATCTCAATACAGATACTTTTGCACGTATTTTTCCATATATTTTGTGTCCCAAATGCGCAATTTTATTCAATTATGTTGTCCATTTTTCAGAAAATATACATTTGTTCTTATTGTAAAACTGATTCAGTCTTGGAAGCTTTCATCAGTTCACCTTTCATGCAAGGATAGCAGAGTACTTCAAATTATGTAACTTCAAATTATGCAGAGTACTTCAAATTATTTATCCTAAATATGTAAGTTATAACCATTGTTGATAATAATTCTAATTTATTTTTCTAAAATAAATATTTAGATTTAGTATAGAGGAAATAATGTAATGTCTTTTTTAAACAGATTATAAAACTCAATTCACTACAAAATAGTTGAATGCCAGATCAAATTAAATTGCAAGTTATTTTATTCTTTTCTGTATTTCTTCTTCTATCGAAATAATTATAAGTACTTTTATAAAATTTATCATCGTGTTTAATTCTGTAGGTATTGTTCAATAGCTTTGACCGTCATTTTGGTGAAATTGAAATATTTTTAGTGTTAAAAATTTATTACATAGTAATTTTTTAATCAAACTTTAACCGCTATTTAGATTTTGCCAATTTCGTTAAATTACTAGAACTTTTAGTTAATCAGTGGCCCCTTTTATAATCCAAATGCAGAAAAAGAATCATTGAAATGGTTTAATTACGTGTACTTTGTACAAAAGAGTACACATTGTATATGTGCATTTAATATAAGTTAAGATCAATTAGTAATTCATGCTCTGAGGCTTTTATTTTAATACTCTACTACTAAAATTAACATTGATAATTATTTAATAAATCCATTGCATTGTATATTATTTTTTGTCTGACTAAAATTAATTATCTTGAGAAATTAATTTTGTCATATATATTGAAAATTTCCAAGATTTTCAAAGGGGTAATAAATTGTAACATTATATCTAATTAGATGAAATTTGAAAGTAAAGAAAATGAGTAAAAATAGAATATCTGCTATAAAATTAATCACTTTTTGATATTCTTATAAACTGCATGAGTGAGGCTACACTCTCAGTAAAATTGTAACCTATGTAAATACCCCCCCCAAAAATAGTTAAATTCTTATATTGTTTACAAAACATGCAATTTTCAATATTTTAATAAACTAAGATAAGTTAGTAGCTCATGTCTTTCATAAGCCTTTTCTTTAATATAACAGTATAGTTAAAAATCAATAATTATTTTTATAAATCCAGTGATGTGTATTTATTTTTTGAAAACTTAGTAAGCTTAATAAAATTCAAAAATGAACATCCTCATATACATTCAAACTTTCTCAAAATTGTTCAAAATAACAACGTATCATGACATTATACCTTTTAATTGAATTTTACTTCATCAAATGAGAACAAGGAGAGTAAAATGAATCAAATGTAGTATTTAAACTGTAAAATGAATCTTTTTATGTTTACTTGTCAAGGCCATAATTGATGCTATAATTATGACTACAAAATGGTTACAATGAATACAAATTTCATCTTAATTTCAATGAAATTTTTCCCATGTTGTTCTGAAAGATCTTATATTTATACGCAAAAATTACCCTGATTTTTTTTTAAATCTATAATTTTTTTATTGTTTCCTGTTGGAAAAATAATATATACTTTTATTGGTAAATTTATATTAATTTAAATTTGCTGATATGAAATATAAAGTTATAAATTGTCTATACTCTTAGGACTATCTATTAAAATATTGTTATAACAATTTGACAATTAATAATGGAAGATAAAAATGTTAATGTTGAAGTACGGAAACCTAATTTAACTGAAATTAAGATAATTCGAGATTGTCACATAGGAAGATGCATTGTAACATTAGCCGGATCACTTTAGTAGTTTAATAATAGTATTGCTAATATAAACAGTATTTCAAACTCTTTAACTACTATATTTTAATAATAAATAATGTTGATTATTTTAACTATATGTAATAAAATCTTTCTATTCTGTTAAAATGTGTTTATTAAAGTAATTTTCAGGACATTATTATTAAACTTTTAGAATATATCCATGATTACTTAAAAGGGTTAGAAAGAAATCCAAATTCGACTTTCAATTTAGCTATTACTGTGAAATTTCGGCTAACTTCATTTAGAAATTGATGTTAAAGGGAAAAAATACTTAATTTAATTTCAGACTTTGCATGGATTTTTAGAGAAAAAAGCTCTTGCTTTCAATTATAGAAAAGTTTTAGAAAATGTGGAATTCTGAATATCTTTGACAGTAATTAAGTTTATACCTGGATAGTCAGTAGTTTAACTTGAATGTAAATCTATAAAATTAGTTGTAGTATTTTAAGTGATCTTATACCTTTTGAATCGGTCTTAGTGTGTACTGAAAGTGCATCTGATTAAATAAACCATATGTGCTTAAATACTTGATAAATTTATGCAAAAAACTTTGAAACATTAAAGATATATAGGCCTGATTTTATACAATCATAAACTAATCACTCTTAGTTTACATGCTTGATTATAAGGAAAAATATCTACAAATTAATTTGGATTGATTTTGAAAATAAAATTATAAGTCTTATGATGGTCTGAAAGATAAGGAAAAGAGACAAAGTACCTTTCGAGCTAAAAAGTCTTCTTTATAACAGCCTATTTTTGATTAACTTTAAAATAAAAAGTTCTGCTCTTTTTGAGAATAAAATATTTCTTAAATAATAATTATAGGCTTAATTTTATTCAAATTATTTATGGTTGATATATGAAGAAATACATTTTTAAAAAACGTAAAATATAAATACAATTAAGAAATAGAAATATAATTACTCGCAAAATAGCTTTTGAAATAATTCAATTAAGACTCATTTTTATTGAAATGGAAGCTAACCATCATTTTTATCTCTTAACCTCAATTATATTGTTACATGCATGATACTTTATTTTAAACATGATAAAGACTTTTTTTTTGTATTTTCAATTTTTTAAGAATTTTTATTTATTATTTTTTTTATGTTGAATACCTCTAAAGTTCTAGTTTACAGAATAAAGCATATATTTTGCTTTAACTGGATTAAAAAAATTGGTTTCTTAAGTACATACTTCAAAAATTATCTTGGCTGTAAGTCATTTTAATTTTTTCATTTGGTGTATATGAAATGTTTGGTGTATATGTTTTCATATTTATTATATTTATATTTATATATTTATAGTATTTATTTTACTTCAAATCATTATAAAATTTGGTTTCTAATTTACATATTTCAAAACTTATCTTGTGGGTAAATCATTATAATTTCATTTAGTTTATATCCCTTATGTTACGTTAAAAGTACACTATTTGAAATGACAATTATAAGTAAGATTTTTAACTTAGAAAGTTATCAAACTACATGTAAAAAAATTCATTCTAAAAAGAACAAAATGTTTTATGCTATGAAAAAAGGCTGTTAAAATTAGAATAATTTAGTCTCTGCCCCCTTAATACAGAATATTGATATCAACCTACAACTTGGAAGAAATTTCAAACTACATTCTATAGCAAGAATTATTAATATAAAAATCTGTTAGAAAAAAATCTGTTTCAAATATTTGTAAAAATTTGAAAAAAAAATATTGAACAAGAATGAAATTATAACTAATTATTTATTAAAAACAAGATTTTGTTATTGCTCAAGTTTGACTATCTAAATCCTGTTGATTAATTCTTTGTATAATACATTGTATACAAGCAGAAAAATATTCGATTTATTTATCGACAAAAATTTTAAAATCTTCCAAATCGTGATGTAACATATAATTTTACATTATTATTCTATATTAGTTCTTCTATATTTTATTGTAATAAATAAGAGAGCTGATTTCTCAAATTTTTATTGAATTAAAAAAGATCATAAATATCTCATGGATAATTATATAACTTTATTAATAATTCAAAAACTTCTATGCAGTCAAAATAAACACAGATTTACCACTAGATCTTTTTTCGGAGGTATGGGATTTCTTAAACTCTTGTATTTTCAATGAAAACTGAATTCTCGCATGCTTCCCAGTCAGCCAACCTTTGTAAAAGATAACTAAAACCTGAAAATAAAGGATGAAACTAATTAATTTAAGGAATATTTACAGTGTTTAATTTGCTATCCTTTATAAGTTAATCATTTAAGTGTAAAAATATTAATATTTTCTCTAAGAAAGTTATTTTCTTACTATGTGTATTTAAAACAGATTTAGGATTTAATTAATAAAAATTATTCTCCACTTTGATTCCATCTTCAAATTAATTATTCTAATATTCAGTATTCTTCTATATATAAAAGCTTCTGTATAATTTGCTGATTATTTTAAACTTTATATGAGCATTTGAAATTTTTGATTTCATATTGGTAGTATTTTGTAATATATATATATATATATATATATATATATATATATATATATATATATATATATATATATATATATATATAAATAAGGAATATAGTAGAAAGTAATACGAAGTTTCATAAGGAAATAATCTTATAATTTTTCCCCATGAAAAATATATATGAGAAAATTTTCAGGGTTTTTACATTGAATAGGTATAATTTTGATACAAATTGTGAATTTTCTTTTTCTAGGAATGTAACATCATTTTGAAATTAATAATTTATTTTTTGAATGCATTTAGAGACAATTCTGTAATATTAAATTTAATATCATACCAACTTTAAGAATCTTGTAAGAATTTCTAGTCTTTAGGTAAAACTTCCTTCAAATATTTTGATAAACTTATTTCTCTCCTAAATATAGTAAATGAAAAGTACTAGGGCAGAATTCGTAAAGTTAATATATATTTATAGTAGCTTAATTATACAAAAACTGAAACAAAAAGAATTTCTAATTTCAGTAATAAATATTTTCTCGACTACAATAATTTTTTTCCATTATATTGTTTAAGCAATATGTAATAATAAAAACAATATTTATTATTTTAATTGAAACAAGTTTAAACTGAAATAAAGGGAATTTCTAATTTCAGTAATAAATGATATTTCCTCAAATACAATAATTTTTACATGATTTTGTTTGAGCAATGTGTAATAATAGAAACAATATTTATTCTTTTAATTGAAACAATTTTATTAAAATATTATTAATATATTTGCAATTAATATTAATAAAATTATTTTTATTTAAATATATTTAATTGAAAGAAGTAATACAGCAGTTTTCTTAAAATTAATATATATTTCTATGCAGCTTAAATTTATAAAATTTTTAATGAAAGAATTTCTCAGTGTCAGTAATAAATTATATTTCATCGATTACAATCACTTCCTCTATGATCCTATATGATATTGTTTAAACGCTATGTAGGTACCAGAATAATCTGTTTATTTGTGTTTAAAGTTTATTAATAAATTTATTTATTCCTTAAATATACGTAATTGAAAGAAGAAATAGGGCAGATTTCATAAAGGTAATATATTTTTATAGGAAAAGTTAATATATGTTTCTAGATCTGAAGTGGTTATAAGTAATAATTAAATTTATGTTCTGGTAATAATAAGGGGAAGGTTGCTCAAGTCGTACCACAACCTAAATAGTACCATTGCCAATATTTTAATTAAAGCGCCAAAAATAGCACCTCTCGTAACTGTGAGATGTGTCATTGAGTCATTTTTATTTTTGTCAACTGGGTGTCGACGAAAAACGTTTGACTTCTATAAAAAAAAAAGCTAAAATGTAAATTTCTATTGCTTTCTCTATAATTTTCCATTATTAGTTTTTAAAATAAGCAGATGATTTGTAGATGAATATCGCTTTTTTGATTTTAATTCTATAGTAATTAAAAAGCTATTTGGTTAAAATAACTCTTTGAAGGGCTATTCTAATTTTATGTATTTAAATTACTAATCCAATTATGGATTTAATAATAATACTTGGTACGACTTACGATGCAAGTTATTTCCCCCTATTTTTATTAAAAAATGTAAACATTTTTGAACTTCCTTTAAAATAAGAAAAAACATTTTCACTAAGATTTTAATGATTGAAAATATGGTTTCTTAATTCTATGTAGATTTTTAATTAATTGGATATTTTTCATAGGGAGGACTACTTGTGCACCTTTCCTCTATATTTGATATAAGGGGATGAGCATTAAAATCCCCATTCCGTTTCTCGATCTTAGTTCTCAAATGAAATAGATAGAAATAAAGAATATTCAATCAAATTTCTCCCAGCTGAAAATCCATTGCCCTTTTAAGTTAAATGTAAGAATAAAAACAAATATATATCTATGAAAAATTTTCATTACCATCATTCCGAAGGTCTTAAGTAATTGGAGGGTCTCAAAACTTTTTTAGATAGATTTTTTTGCAAATGTAATAGAAATTTGGAAACATACTTGTGTAATTATTTTTAAATATGACGGTAAAATATAGATTATTTTTAGAACTATTAACTATCATTTGTTTGAAAATTGGCTATTTTAAAAATGTTCCTCCCGCATTTCTTTCACACGTAATACACTAATTTTTATTTGTTACATTGTTACATACTTTTTAGATCTCAGTATAAAACTTAGTAGTTAAGTAAGCATTCGTGTAAATTATAAACAGGCAAAAATGTAATACTAATAACAACTGTAAGAATAGCCGTTTATCCTATAGAAAAGGATTCTAAAAGTCACTTAAATTACAGAATGGACAGATTATGCATTTGTATACGTATTAACTTTATCTAACTCTGATTTTATTCGTGACAAGGTAAATAATTGATAAATCTCAATGTGACACTTAGGAATGCACATAAGAGTTTGAAGCATTCATAAAATAAAAAATTTGGTTATGAAAACATTTAAATTTATAGTAATAATATTGGGGTAATTGTTCTATGCATTACTGGCTAATGGATTTTTTAATCTTCTTGCTTTACGTTGTTAGTTATATTTCATAGTTCAATCCTATTAAAAATTTACAGCCATGTATCACTGAACTAAAAGTCCACTGTCGTTTTCATAATCGTCCACGAATAATATGAAATTACAAAAGTAATAACAGTGAATATTAAAAAACAAAATTGTGAATCATAAGTTTTGATATATTATTTACAGTGCAAAATTGTTTTTAAAGGAAGTATTATTAAAATGCATACTGTATTTGTGGCAATAATAGTTATATCAATCGTTTTGTAGCTGAAATAAAAGCTACGAATGTACTTCGGTAAATTTTGAAAAATTGTCAAGTTTATTCAAGAGGACCAACTTGAAATTAAATTGAAAACTGAGAAGGAAATAAATAAACTGCGCAGTTATCGTTGCGAAATTTTTTTGCTTTACAGGCATTTTTCCTGTACAAAATATTTTTAAGAGATATTTTATGCACATAAATTATGTATGCATTTTGGAATGTATTAAATAGTTCATAAATTTCAAAGGGAAATGACTGTTAGAAACAATAATGTAATGTTTTAAATAGTCATAAAAGACAAAAATTATTACACCGAACATTTTTTAATAATAATAAATTAATTTCGATGTAGAAATAAATATATCTATTCATAGTTACATGAACGAATTTTTTATGCTTCTCATTCTTAATTATATTTCATAACATAATAAGATAGAAATATCGAGTTTTCAGCCATATTTCACCTAGCTTTAAATTCACTTCTTCCTTAAAGGTAGAAAAATTTGTGTCGTAATTAATAGTTTTTGTTATTTTACACAAAAGTACATAACAAGAGACCGTGCATGATTTTAATGACATCCATATTCCAATTTCTCAATGTATAAAGTCGTACTTTAGTTACACTCGCAAGCAAGCCGTCAATAGAGTCTTAGTCACGTGATTTGGAATATATAAGAAAACGAAAGAGCTTGTGAATCATTTAATCTTTAATGAAACAAAAGTTTGTCTTCAAGATGCAATACAACATTCGCTCTAATTCGTAGACGACATTATATACATTGCGTATTGCTAACTGATTGTTGTAACATTTGTGGCATCCTCAAAGTAAATCTTTCTTTTTCTTTGCAAAACCATAGGGTGAAAAACGTTAGTAAAAATAGTTTTTCATTTTTAATAATTTTTAACATTCATTCTTTAATGAATTTTAATGACATTTCGTAACTAACAGGAAATGAAATAAAATAGTTACTTTTGTGCTTTGAGTAGTTTTAACTTACCGTGTTGTTGTTGTTGTTGTTGTTGCCAATGCCACGTGGACGAGACAAGTAGCACATCAGCACAGAGGCCACACGAAGGGGTGCTTCTTTAGTTTGGCAAACATCATAGGGTGAAAAAACGTCTAGTATTTCGTTCTAGTTAACATTTTGTGAGAGTTAACTGTCTTTTGAATCTGGAAATAGTTTCTAATCTTTAAACATCTGTACAAATAAGAGTATGTGTTTATGTATGAGTGTGTGGGTTTTATGTGAGTAAAGAGAGAATTTGTTTACAGCTGGTGTTTTACATCTTATACATTCTAATTTAGAAAACCAAATTATTTCATCTGAAGTTTGGATAGAAAAAAAAGTAAATTATATAACTGCTAGATAACAGGAGAAATTGCCTTATCAAACTACGTTTACTTAAGTTATAAAAGAAAAGTAATTTTTTTAAACGGCTTAAAACTTTTATTGAGAAAGCAGCAAATGCTACTGCTCCTAAAATATTAAATGATAAGGCTACAAACGTTGTCTCTCGAACAAATTTGCGAATAAAGCATTTTTTCTTAATGTTGGAAACATTCAATTCTATTTATATTACTATCCAGTCACTACACAACAAACTATGTCTTTACTTCGTTTGCCTCTCAAAATAAATTTCTTCAAGATGCTTCCATACTGAAGTAACTTTTGAACCACGAATATCTTTATTGTTCAAGTATTAAAACATTACTTTATTTTTTATGCCGGTGATAAATTATTCTAAGCTATTCAGTATATTGAAATAGATTATTAATAATATTTACCCGGATATTTTAATAACTTTCTGTAATCAATAATAAAGTTATTTCTGCTTCATTTAATACTTGTTATGTTTAACTTTGCATATTTCATAATAGTTGGATAAATACATAGTCTTCATATGCTAATTATTATCTACTTATCTATATTTCTGTATATATATATATATATATATATATATATATATATTATATGTGTGATTATGTGTATATATATATATTATATATATATGCATATATATATGTATGTGTGTGTATGTATGTATGTATGTATGTGTATATATATATATATATATATATGTATATATATATATATATATATGTATATGTATGTATGTATGTATATATATATATATATGTATGTATGTATGTATATATATATATATATGTATGTATGTATATGTATGTATATATGTGGTTATATATATATATATATATATATATATATATATATATATATATATATATATATATATATATATATATATATATATATGAGGCTGTTTCATTCCAACTAATAAATTTTAATTATAATACTTAATAACATTTTGGTAATTACGTAAGTTAAAAGACTAACGTACTTCCAATTCTTTAAAGAGCCAAACGATCCTCACAATTCTTTGACCAAACTTTCATTGTCTTATCTATCTCCAATAATCCTGCTGGCAACTTCCAATTGCCAAACCTTATTTATGTCCACTCAGCTTTCCTTACTTGAAAATCTGACACGTGTGGGGATGTCAGTAGCGCCCCCATATGATCTTTTTTAACCTTTCTCATAGAGTAATCATCGTTGTTCAAACTCGTTTAAAAATATTCTTTTTTGAGATTTTGCGGCAAACTAGTACACCTTCTTTCGTCAAATACGCGTATGTCGTTTTTCCCAACATATTTGGCTTCCTCACTACCTAGGATGCTACGCTTTTCTGTTGCAAACAACAATGGAGAAAAAGGGTTATATTTCAGTGTCTTCCAAAGAGCCGGCAGGATGATGCTTTTGCGTTGAAACCCGATGTTTACCGGGATGACAAAATTAAAATAAAAATTTCGTGTAAGCTGGAAGGGAAGACAGGAGAAGTTGCCGCACATGTTTGATACGCTATCAATTCGGTTTTTAAGCAGACATTCAACACCTATATTTAACCATTTTAAAAAATTGTATAAAATAATTATAATTAAAATTGATTAAATTTTTAATTAGAATTAAAATAATTAGAATTATGATTATAATTTGGTTAAAAATCATTGCACACTCACACATATTTATATATACATTAAGCACAAATACATACATATATGCATGAATATATATATACATTAAACACATATACATACATATATTCGTGAATATGTGTATATATATATATATATATATATATATATATATATATATATATATATATATATATATATATATATATATATATATATATATATATATATATACATATATATGCATGAATGTAAATAAACAAAAAAATATTTATTTTTATACGTAAGTGTAGTTGATATTAGGAATTTAATTAAATAAAAATGTTATAAAATATAATATTTATTAAAATAACTTACATTTAGGGGAAGGAAATGAGATTTATGGACAGGAAATATATCAATATTATGTAATTAATAATATTTCGTTAAATATTCTTTTTGTTAGATTATAATGAAGAGTATTTACAATTTATGTAACCACTATGTGTCTAAAAAATATTTGGTAAATTGCTAACACTCAGGTATAAAAGAACCAATTTATTTCTGCTTCTGAATATTTGTTGCCTGAAATTCTTATATAACATGAAAGTTGTTCTGAAATGATATAATAAAATTTTAATTTATAATTTACGAGGAAGTAATTAGCCCAATATTTATCATTTTAAGATTTCTTTTAGATAGAAATTCGTTTACCTATTAGAAATATGTTAAATTTATAAGAAGAAATGTATTATTCTTTTAGATTTAGAATTATTCTGTCTAATAGATTTGTTATTAATTAGATTATGATGAATAGTACGTAAAAGTAATCAACAGCTGTTTGTGTAATAGAAGAAAATATTTGATAAATAACGGACATTCAAGTTTGAAAGAATTCTATCCCTGAATGTTTGTTGCTAGAATTTTTCCCTAAAAGAGAACTGTGGTAGAATGAAAGATTAAAATTTGCATTATTAATATTTCATGAGACAGAAATTAGCACAATAAAGTTTACAGCAAAGACCACACTCCAGAATCGATAATCTAAAAGATGAAAAAAAAACCGAGGTCAGCCTTTCATAAAACAAGAATTTCTCTTTTTCCAGAAATAATTCAGTTAGTAAAACATTGATTTGAGTGGAGACTCTAGGGTTTATATTTCACTTCTAATTTTAGTTAGTTTGTAGCTTTCGCCATACGCTACAAACCAGCATAAAGAAATAAAAGCTTAAGTGTTCTTCATTATTGTATATAGTCTTTTACTATCCTCAAGGGTTTAGTAATATTTTATCAAATATATGTGTCATTAGTTAGATTATAATGGTATTTTTCCGCAATTTAGAAGTCGTTATGTATGGGAAAAGCATATTTATAAATTAATGACACCCATGTTTAGAGGAACCGATTTGATTCTAAACCGGAATCTTGGTCACTGGAATTGTCATTAGTTAATGAAATTCATCTAACTAATGACAAATAATGAAATATATTTGTCCAAAATTAGATTATGATGGTATTTTTTCAATTTAGAAGCCGTCATGTATGGGAAAAGCATATTTATAAATTAATGACACACATATTTAAAAGAACCGATTTGATTCTAAACCGGAATCTTTGTCACTGGAATTGCTCTTTATAATAAGAATGCTGTGGTTGAATAGCATATTGAAATTTGCGATATTCATATTTATGAGGAGGAAATTAGCTCCATACAGTAAAAACCAGCCTCCGGAATCCATAATAAAAATGATGAAAGAAAAACCGAGGACTGTTATACATAAAACAAAATACCCGAAATGCCTTTTAGCCCGAAATAATTCTATTAGTAAAACATTGATTCATGTCAAGACTGCAGGATTTTTATTTCGTTTCGAACTTTAGCTAGTTTGTAGTTTTTGTCACATGCTACAAACCAGCATAAAATAAATAAGCGTTTATACATTCTCCTTCTTTATTGTATATTGTCTTTTATTGTCCTCAAGGGTATGAGACCGGAACAATTTTTTTAGCTCAAATACTGCATATTTTGTTCTAAAATCCTCGTTTTTGCAGGCTTAACGAAACAATATCCGAATAAAAAGCATTGAAAGAATTTATCTTTGCCCATATTTCATTACGGAAGTTCCGTTGTGCAGAAATCTCAATTCAAGATAAAATGAATTTGCATTTACCTCCGCTTCAATTCTTTTTATATCGCAGTGGGAATCTGAACTCGATGAAAATATCTTGCCCAGAAACATCAACAAGAAAAGAGAATTCTTACGTTTAACTCTACAACAGATTTCTGGGAGCATACCGGCGAAACAAGGGGGATAATTAAGTTACAGAGAAAAATAGCTTTACACACAGCGTTTGACACCGTAAAAACGTAGTATCAAAAATGGTTTTATAGTATTCCTTTATTTATTTCTAAGAAATGCATATAAAAGTCTCCCTTCACGCTCGAAGCGAGTTCAAATTTCATTTCAAGTCGGCAGCTACTCATGCAATCGCTTTGCGTCAGAAACTATTTCCAGACGAATTGAATTCAGGTCGCAAAACAAGCTCGCTTCAAATTTTTCTCGGATTTTAGAAGGCCTTATTTTTCAACTTTCTTGCCATTCAGTAGAGTGGGGAGCGAGGGTGAGACTTTCTTTGTCGACAGCATGATGCGTTTATTGAATTCCGATGTTACTTGAAAGTAAAACGGCGAGCTCCAAGTCACGAGAGCAAGCGGAAGAATTTCTTTACGTTTTCATTTCTGTGCCGAATAGATTTTATTGCTGTCTCAGAAACAATGATATAATGAAAAAAGGAGCGCCAGCTGTTTGTAAACCATATTTTCTTTCAATAAATGAGGATTTGGGAATTAAACCCAAGTTTCATATTAGCTTAGTTTCGAGCCCTTAAACGTTGTAAAGTAAATAGAAAATTGTCGAAAGTAAAAATGAGGTTTACTACGGTTATATTAGTAAACTATAGTTTACAAACACAACTGTAATAAAGAAAATGCGGCTTAAAAATAGCCAACTGTTTGTAAACCAAATTTTCTTTAAATAAATGAAGATTTGGGAACTATACTTAAGCTTTTTATAGGCTTAGTTTCGGGCCCTTAAACGTTGTAAATTAAATTGAAAATGTCGAAAAATGTTGTGCGATCTGATAAGTGAAAGTAAAAATGGTGTTTACTACAGTTATATTAGTAAACCATAGTTTACAAACACAACTGTAATAAAGAAAATGCGGCTTAAAAATAGCCAACTGTTTGTAAACCAAATTTTCTTTCAATAAATGAGGATTTGGGAATTAAACCCAAGTTTCATATTAGCTTAGTTTCGGGCCCTTAAACGTTGTAAAGTAAATTGAAAATGTCGAAAAATGTTGCACGATCTTATAAGTGAAAGTAAAAATGGGGTTTACTACGGTTATATTAGTAAACTATAGTTTACAAACACAACTGTAATAAAGAAAATGCGTCTTAAAAATAGCCAACTGTTTGTACACCAAATTTTCTTTCAATAAATGAGGATTTGGGAATTAAACCCAAGTTTCATATTAGCTTAGTTTCGGGCCCTTAAACGTTGTAAAGTAAATTGAAAATGTCGAAAAATGTTGCACGATCTTATAAGTGAAAGTAAAAATGGTGTTTACTACAGTTATATTAGTAAACCATAGTTTACAAACACAACTGTAATAAAGAAAATGCGGCTTAAAAATAGCCAACTGTTTGTAAACCAAATTTTCTTTAAATAAATGAAGATTTGGGAACTATACTTAAGCTTTTTATAGGCTTAGTTTCGGGCCCTTAAACGTTGTAAAGTAAATTGAAAATGTCGAAAAATGTTGCACGATCTTATAAGTGAAAGTAAAAATGGGGTTTACTACGGTTATATTAGTAAACTATAGTTTACAAACACAACTGTAATAAAGAAAATGCGTCTTAAAAATAGCCAACTGTTTGTACACCAAATTTTCTTTCAATAAATGAGGATTTGGGAATTAAACCCAAGTTTCATATTAGCTTAGATTCAGGCCCTGAAACGTTGTAAAGTAAATAGAAAATTGTCGAAAAATGTTGGGCGATTTTATAAGTGAAAGTAAAAATAGGGTTTACTACGGTTATATTAGTAAACCATAATTTACAAACACAGCTGTAATAAAGACAATGCGGCTTAAAAATAGCCAACTGTTTGTAAACCAAATTTTTTTTAAATAAATGAGGATTTGGGAAATGTACTCAAGTTTTTTATAGGTTTAGTTTCGGGTCCTTAAACGTTGTAAAGTAAATAGAAAATTGTCGAAAAATGTTGCACAATTTTATAAGTGAAAGTAAAAATGGGGTTTACTACAGTTATATTAGTAAACCATAGTTTACAAACCCAAATGTAATAAAATAAATTGTCTTTTACTATAATTCACAAAGAAATCTTACTTTATAACTTTAAAGCTCTATTTAAAACAACAAAGACTGAAATTTTTTTAAATCTGTTAGGTTGTTTAACTTTCAAGTAAAAAAAAATTAAAATTTTTTAATTATAAGAAAAATTCTCATTCTCAAAATGAGCTGTACTTCAAGGTATACATGCATATACATATATGTAATCCTTAAATTATAAAACTGCTGAACAAGGAGAAAGATAAACAGATAGTAGTAATATAAATGCAGTAGGCCGACATTGAAGAGAACGGCACGCGTCTAATTAAAACTTTATTTCAGAGATGCTAAAACGGACGTCTTTACTACTCAACGACAGACAAAGAAAATACACAAAAATCACTCTGCTCGCACAGAGATGCACCCAAGAGCGAAGACAGAAAGAATTTTCCCACTTAATCAGCGAATTTAAGAGCAAGATCAGGAAAAACGCGGAACCATTTGCCGGCGAAAGCTGGAAAACGTGTTGAATAGGCAGAAAATTTACATCTATAGGACAGAAAGCTTTGGGAAATGTATCGAAAGAATTTTAAGTCGCGAACGGAGCGTTCGCGACTTAATTAAGACATTTAGAGGCTGGGAAAAAGATTTTAAGGAATAAGAATGGGAGAAAGGAGGTTTTTAAGGAAATATTAAAGTTAAATAATTTTTATATATTACATATACATACTTACATCAATTTATACATACATAAATGTATATATATATATATATATATATATATATATATATATATATATATATATATATATATATATATATATATATATATATATATATATATATATATATATATATATATATATATATATATATATATATATATATATATATATATATATATATTGTTAGCATCAAAGTTTTCTATAGGTATCTGCATACCATACAATATACTGATATCTATAAAGCCTCTATAACAATCCACAGAATGTTCAGAAGATAACGTTTGTTACAGATACCTTACATAAAATTTTTATACTTTTGAGTGAAAGGGATAAAGTTGGTATCCACTGGAGCAAGGAAAATATCGAAGTCACTGTGATTTCAAGTCTAGTGGGCATCATAGGTATACTCTCTTTGATATCCAAAGTATCTGAAGCTATACATTTCCAAGGTACTAAAGTTATATTGAAAATGTTTTTGATAAGCCTTTAACCTTCTCACTTGCTTGTTATATGACATCAAAGAAATATTTTTTAATTGTTATGCTTAAAATGGTATTCCAGTTATGAAGAAAAAATAATTTATTTAATATGATATTTTCAAACCCTTGATATACAAAAGTAACATAATTTGATGCGTCCAAAAAATACTATTTTATAGGAGGAAACTGAACAGCCTTGTGCAAGCTGAGAGTTAAAACTTTATATTTTGATATTTGAAGTGGTGTATAACATTAAATTGACTCAAATATTGTCATTTCTGTTATTTCTTTTCATAATTTTGAGTTTATCAGACTTAAATTTTATTAAGTATGTTATTTGCCGTGCCAGATCACTGCTATACTGAATATTGCTTTCATTATGGTTTTTTCAGGTTTAAGGATTTATGAAAGTACCTTTGTTATTTTTACCCTTATTTTAGACAGATTTATTTCAATCATTAGTTTCAGTTTTATTCAGCAAAATACATTTTACTTAAAAACTCTTAAGGAAGCTGCATTAATATTACAAAAATTTTTATCATTGTGGACCGTCATGTAGCCAGCTGAGCGATGGCTGAATGGTTAGGGCGCTGCTCTTTGGTTCCGGAATTTGTGGGTTCGAATCCCTCTGTGACATGGATGTTCGTAGCTGTTCGGAATCGGCGTTAAGCAGTGGGTTCTGGTCTCATTAGCCATCATGTTGCAAAAAAGGAGACCATAGCGCTCTAAACCAAACCAAACCCTCATGTAGCTAAAAAGAATGTCAATATTTTTTGACAATAACAATTTCGAATAAACCTTTATTGTCGGATAAGTGTTTTTCAATCTTTATATTGGATATTATTTTATAGGTCTTTATTATTTATAACTTCTTTTTAAATTCAGTATGTTTGAATAATCAATAGTATTTTATATCTAATATATTCTGACTAAAATTGTATTTTTTTTAATAAGGCTTAAAATTTAGATAAGGCTTAAAATTTAGAAATACACATTAAAAAGAATATTATTGGGGTTTAGTTTTACTTATTTTATATTTTCTACAGCAGCTTTTAAAGGGATTCATACCTTTTAAAGGAGTCTGTGACTGTTGAATTTATTTCTGTTTAGACTGTTTATTAGTTATGAATAATTTGTGAAATATTTAAGAACTGTTTCTACCCTCAAATTATGAAAATATCATTCTGAAACTGATTTCATCAAAAATATACAACAATTAATATGCAGAAGAATTTAAAATTATATGCAGTATCACGATCCGTAAGATTTTAAAAATGCTTCTCTACAGATAAGACTAATTTTTATTCCTATTGTACAGTTCTACTACATTCAGAATGAATGAATATTATTCAGATTATTAAACATTAGGGTTATTTTTAATGACTGAATAAATCATAAATTCATTTTACTTCTACTTCTTTTGACGCTTAAGTTTTTTAACTTTTATGTTAACTTTTAAATAACTTTATATTATTAGTTTTTTTACAAAACTTTTATATTTTTAAATATTTCTGCATTATTAAACCATTTTATAAAATGTAGTTTTAAGATCACTTTAATTTAGGTTGTAGGTCAACACTAATACTCTAAATTAATTTATAGTGGGGATTGATATACAATTTTTTTTTTTTACAAAATTTTGCTTATTAGTTATTTTGCTTTTTACCTTATAATCTATTAAGATGGATTATTTCATGATTTGATAAGAGTTAAAACACTTGAAATTTCTAGAATATTTCATAATCATATATAAGAATTTTCGTCGTATTTAACGCGAAATGCAACCCGTTCTGTATGACTGCGATTCTCAAACTGGGTAATGTGATGTCTCGGTGAAAAAATTGAGAATCATTGACTTAAAGTTTCTGAATCCTTTCGATCAGTTCAGAACACGTCAATGGTATTTTACCATCTTGAACAGCGTGTATATATATAATTATATAAATATATATATATATATATATATATATATATATTATATATATATATACATATATAAATATATATATATATATATTATATATATATATATATATATATATATATATATATATACATATATATACATATATATACATATATATATACATATACATATATTATATACATATATATATATACATATATATATACATATATATATTATACATAATATACATATATATATATATATATATATATATATATATATACCTACAATGTCAAAGGGTTAAAATGGTTTTGTTTCCTAAGAACAGTATATCTAGGCATCATTTGCAGCTTTGACCATATTTCATGTAGATGCTTTTTTAAATAGTCTACTGACTTGCATAATCTGACAGCTGAAAACATAAAACGCTAGCTATTAGTAAAGTATTAGAATTTTTTTTTACGTTCCATGCTTTATTTCAATCTGATTGGTGCAAACCGCTCCATTTTATCTTTATTCGTTGCTGAATTATTCAATTTTAAAGACTTTCTTGATTTTTGAATCACTTGGTATATAAATCCTCAAGATATTAACATTTACGTGTCTGAAAAAGTTGCATAACGGATACTCAGACTGCGAGTCCTCTAGATGTTGTTATACTTCAGTCTCTTCCACTTTCCCATATAAGTCAATCATATAATTTACCGTAGTATTTCCGATGAACAAACAAACCAAACCATCTACACTTTATGCAACAATACATTTTTTCAGATTTGTTAAACTATATACCCATTCCTACATCATCACTATGTAGGATTAAAATAGTATTTGCTGGCAGTTGGTCACAGAAATATTTTTGAGATTATTAAGGGCTTGATTAGCGCTTCATTTTCTTTAAACTTCCTTTGTTTGAACAAACATAAGATGCATAAACATAAACAGATGTTGCTATTCTTCAGTTTCTCCTGTCCTTCTCTGTCCAAAGGACAGGCCTATAACTGACCGTAGTATTCCCAATGATCCAAACGAAACAAACTTTCTACACTTGGACCAAAAACACACTGGACAAAATTGTTAAACCATTATCCTATTCCTACACGATTACTATATAGAATTTTTTAACTCCCTATACTCATACATGGTTGCATAAGAATTTTCTCTTTTATTTAGGGCTGAAATGACACTTCACCTTGTTTAATATTCGTTTGTCTGTATAAACATAATCAGTATAACAGAAACTCAAACAGATTGCGATTCCGCTCGATGTTGCTATTCTTCAGTTTCTCCTGCCCTGCTTCGCCCAAAAAACAAGCCTAAAACTGACCACAATATTCTCGATGATCCAAAAGAAGCAAACTTTCTATACTTTGACCAAAAACACACTGGATAAAACTGTTAAGCTATTATCCTATTCCTACACGATTACTATGTAGAATTTTTTAACTCCCTATACTCATACATGGTTGCATAAGTATTTTCTCTTTTATTAAGAACTGAAATGACGCTTCATCTTGTTTAATATTCGTTTGGCCGTATAAACATAAGCAGTAAAATAGAAACTCAAACAGATTGCGAGTACCGTAGATGTAGGTATTCTTCAGTTTCTCCTGCTCTTCTCCATCCAAAGGACATGCCTGTAACTGAGCGTAGTATTCTCAATGATCCAAACAAAACAAACTTTCTACACTTGGACCAAAAACACATTGGACAAATTTGTTAAAGTATTATCCTATTTCTACACTATTACCATATAGGATTTTTTAATTCAGTTTACTGATACATTTTTACAGAAATAGTTTATCTTTTATTAAGGGCTGAAATGATGTTTTACCTTGTTTTATATTCGTTTGTCCGTATAAACATAAGCAATATGATAGAAATTCAGACTGCGAATAAGGAAGATATAGCTATTCTTCAGTATCTCCTGCCATGCTCCGGTGAAAGGACAAGCCTATAACTGACTTTAATATTCCAGATGATCCAAATGAAACAATTTTCTATATTTTGACCGAAACACACTGGATAAAATTGTTAAGCCATTATCTTATTCCTACATGATTATTATATAGAATTTTTTAACTCCATATACTGATATATTTTTACAAAAATATTTTATCTTTTATTAAGGGCTGGAATGACGCTTCATCTTGTTTAATATTTGTTTGTCTGTATAAACATAAGCAGTATAACAGAAACTCAAACACATTTCGAATACGGTAGATGTAGCTAATCTTCAGTTTTTCCTGCCCATCTCCGCCCAAAGGACAAGCCTATAACTGACGTAGTATTCCCGATGATCCAAACGAAACAAATTTTCCAAACTTTGACCAAAAACACATTGGACAAAATTGTTAAACCATTATCCTATTTCTACACCATTACTATATAGGATTTTTTAACTTCATATACTGATACATTTTTACAAAAATGTTTTCTCTTTTATTAAGGACTGAAATGACGTTTCACGTTGTTTAATATTCGTTTGTCCGTATAAACATAAGCAGCATAATAGAAACTCAAACACATTGCTAATACGGTAGATGTAGCTATTCTTCAGTTTCTCCGCACAAAGGACAAGTCTATAACTTACGGTAGGATTCCCGATGATCCAAACGAGACAAATTTTCTATACTTTGACCAAAAACACACTGGATAAAATTGTTAAGCCATTATCCTATTCCTACACGATTACTATATAGAATTTTTTAACTCCATATACTTATACATGGTTGCATAAGTATTTTCTCTTTTATTAAGGGCTGAAATGACGCTTCATCTTGTTTTAATATTCGTTTGTCCGTATAAACATAAGCAGTATAATAGAAACTTAAAGAGACTGCGAATACGGTAGATGTAGCTATTCTTCAGTTGCTCCTGCCCTGCTCCGCCCAAAAAACAAGCCTATAAGTGACCACAGTATTCTCGATGATCCAAAAGAAACAAACTTTCTATACTTTGACCAAAAACACACTGGATAAAATTGTTAAGGCATTATCCTATTCCTACACGATTACTGTATAGAATTTTTTAACTTTATACACTCATACATGGTTGCATAAGTATTTTTTCTTTTATTAAGGGATGAAATGACGCTTCACCTTGTTTAATATTCGTTTGTCTGTATAAACATAAGCAGTATAACAGAAACTCAAACAGATTGCGAATACCGTAGATGTACCTATTCTTCAGTTTCTCCTGCCCTTCTCCGTTCAAAGGAAATGCTTATAACTGACCGTAGTATTCCCAATGATCCAAACGAAACAAACTTTCTACACTTGGACCAAAAACACTTTGAACAAAATTGTTAAGCCATTATCCTATTTCTACATCATTACTATATAGAATTTTTTTAACTCCATATACTCATGTATGGTTGCATAAGTATTTTCTCTTTTATTAAGGGCTGAAATGACGCTTCACCTTGTTTAATATTCGTTTGTCTGTATAAACATAAGCAGTATAACAGAAACTCAAACAGATTGCGACTCCGCTCGATGTTGCTATTCTTCAGTTTCTTCCGCCCTCCCCCATCCAGAGGACAGGCATTCACGACAAGTCTTCCAATTTGTGTCGGCCTCACACCCTTTCAAGTACAAAGATAAAGCAAAAGTAGAGACGGAAGAGGAAAGAAAACCTTTGCAAATCGAATCAGGAGAGTAACGCGAACGTGCTTTGTCGAATGGCAAAATTCGATTCGTTTCTCGGTTCGGTTCACTCCCACTACCTCCTTTCGATTCCGTTTGGATTCTTTTTTTGTCTTCTGCTACAAGAAATTGCGAGAGGGATCGAAAGAGGAAAGCAGTCGAGGTAATTCAAAAAATTGGAAATTTCGATTAAAGGAATTTCCTGGAATATTACAGATTTCTAAGGTAATCCCAAGGGAGCTAAGAGTTAATTCTTCTTAGAAGGATGAAAATATTCGTGCTAATATAAATGGAAATTGTGAATTTGAGAAAGACTTGATTATTAACGCCTTTAAGCTACGAACTCGTTTGAACATATAATCGAAAGTTTATCTCCCAGAGATATCTTTTCATGGAGTATTTTATTTCATGCATTCTGAGAGTTCATTATTTTAATTCTTAACATAAATTAACCTTTCGTGAAACATTTGTTTTACTTTGTATTCTTTTATATCGAAATAATTAAAAGTAATATATGATAATTTTAAAAACTTTGACATTTATTTCTAAATATTAAATAAACTGGAATATTTTATTATGTTAATCACGGGAAAGGAAACGAAAAGAATACCATTGATTTATTCTGATTTAATTTGTGTACCCAAAGAACTCTAAGCGTAGAATATGTTTCTGGAAAAAAAAAACATTTTATATCTGCCAATAAACCTATTTTTATCTTATGTTTATATAGTATAAAATTAGAATAAACCAGTTCTCCCGATTGGTTACATGCCTTTCATGTAACGTATCGGACTTTCCCTCTGTCTACATTTGCATCTAAAGATTGGAAGCGAGTTTGAGAAAGGATACTCTTAAAGCAATAAAAAAAAATTATTTATTTACAAACTCATGATTGTCAATAATATATGTACACTCGGCTCCAGTCAAACTGGCACTTGGAAATTTCAGGTAGATATCCAAGGGTACCTTTCATTCAAGTAAAGACAGAGTTCAAAAGCTTTCAGTTTTTTTTTTGGAAGTGTTGTGTTAACATAAAATCTGTCGTCACAAGTAGGCTTTACGACTGCACTGATGGACGAAAACAAAATGAAAAGCCTCGAATAGTTTCTCAAATGCACTGATGAGCGAAGATAAAATGAAAGTCCCGAGCACTTTGCAAACTGCACTGGTAATCGAGAAATCAAAGTACGTTACCGGTAGTCGTTAAAAAATGTACTAATGTGCAAAGATAAATAAGTTTAGTTTCTGGTAAATGTCTATCATTCTAAAGAAAGTCTCCCGAGTTCCAAGTTCCAATTATCCCTCGACTCTATGCCTTCTTTGCGAACATGTTCTCTTCTTCCTTCTTAATTGGCGCGCTATGACGTCAGCACCGCTCAGCCCTATGATTCGACAGTTACTAGTAACATCACCTTTCCTTACGAACTCGTGGGCAAAACTCGTAAAGCGTTGTACGAACATAGTTTCTCTCCATCTCTATCATCGGGACTATTAAAGGAAAGAATCAGAGAGTTTCACTTTTGAGTTTCTAACGTCAACTTACCAGACTTTCTGTTGTTCTGTAAAAAACTCCCACTTAGGGCCAAGGGGATTGCTACTGCCACGGAGTGTAGATTCATTACAGTCTTAATCCGATGCACAGATCTACAATGTTCATACAAGCCTGCATTTAGCCAGTGAATCAAGGTCTGCAATTCTCTCTGTATGATATGTCACCTTAAAGTTACGAATGTTACTAAATACTTTTTAGACAAATTTTGTGAAACTATTAGTTTATGTGACGCAAGAAATGTAATGTTTATGAAATATTAATATGTGTGACCTATTTAAACATTTATAATTTATGGATAAGAATTTTTATTTGATTAATGAATGTCGTATTAATATTCATATATATTGTGTTAGGTGGAAGTGCTATGGTTTAATTTTATGCTTTGAGATGAGGAATATCTACGTTTTACAGCTGATTTCTACGCCTTACATCTATGCCATCAGTGAGGTTCGAAGTCACAATATCTGGTACTAACAGTTAGCACATAACCTCACAAGGTGGTCTCCAACTATCCAAGTCAAATTTTTTTTTCTAGAATTTTCGAATTTTTCCCATAGCTAAGTGGCACATAGAAAAAGCAAAATTTTCAGTGATTGAGAGAAAAATAAATTTAGAGGACGGAGTTTTTCCTTGGTGAAAGGCAGTGGGTCACGAATTCGTCATGACAGTTTCAAAATTCATTTGATAATTATCACTGAATGAAATGATGGTAAAACCAGCTGAAGAGGTCCAAACCAGTTGTATTTCATAGGTCCCAATAATCTAAAATTCAGTTGTTCTTCAGTAGTTCTGTTAAAAAAAAAAATGTATCGTACGAGTTTCAGATAGACCATCAGCTAAAATGCATGTCCATGTCAATATTTCTTGTTAGAATTTCTACCATAGTTATGTGCTATGTTAAAAAACAAACTTTACAGTGATTGAGACAAAATAAGTTTACAAAAAAAAAAAAAAAAAAAAAAAAAAACTTTGAAAGAAATTGAAACAATAACGTGTAGTGAGAATCTCAAAATTCATAGGTCGGTTATCATTGAATGAAATGATATCCCGCCCTCCCCCCTACACACACACTATTTTCACAGCAGGTCAATAGCTAATAAAAACCTTTCTAAGTATTACATAAAGTATGATTTTTTAATGTCTCATATTACTTATGTTTTGGATACATATTTCATAATATAAACACCGGAAAGAGTTACATAGGAAGACAGAAAAGAACAGTTGTGAACAGGAAGGTGAATAGAAATGAGGGTGAAAATAAATATATTTCAGTCAAATTCTTTCATTTTAATCTTTATGTGTATATTTTTCTTAAAAATATCCCCATACTAGTATTGCCAAGGTCTTTTTCTCAAATGAATAGGTTCTTACTTTAAAAAGCTTTCCTTTTTTAACATTGATGACGGCGGAGACATGCGTTTGAATTCAAGGATAAATTATCAGTAACAATAATAAATGTTGGACAACATGATTTTATAAAGAATATGTATTTCTTTTGTACAAATAATAAATAATACATATCTAACAATTTTGGGGGATGTTTGACTTCCCCCCACTTGGATAGGCTTTGTTTCACAGGTCCTAATGTCTAAAACAACACATCCTTATTTATGACTTTTTTAAGTGACAAGTAAGTATCGCAAGAATTTTAGATTATCCCCCCCAGAAAAAAGAACACTTGTCAATATCAAAATATCTCTATTCTTTTAATTGGACAATGTACCTTCAAAAGGATAAAATTTAAACAAAAGTGTGATATTAAAAATTAGTCAAACACTTCATAATAGAGTTCTAGTATATCATAATAGAGTCTAATAGATTTATGTAATCGAATGATTATTTTATTCCATTAAAACCACATTTTGTCTACGCCCTTGTTTTAAAACTCCTGGTTTTATTAGACCATTAAAATTAAATGTGTTTATAATTAATTGTGAATGGTATCTTGAAATTGTACCGCTTATTTTATATCAAATAGATAATATAAAGTTGCACACACACATGTGTATGTGTGTGTAAAATCTTATTGAATATATGTATGGCATTCCACAATACTAATTAAAGCCCCATGATTTAGGTAGTTTGTTCCTTGGACCATTAGCTGTTAATATAAAATGTCAATAAGCAACAGTAAATTTTTAAAAACGTTTACAGATCGTCAAATGCGTAACCCCTTTCCTGTGACGCCGGAACTCAGTTTGGGCAACGCAAATGCGCTAATTTTGGAATGACCGACCTGAAATAAACCTAAATTTTTACCTTTTTAAATAATCTATTTCTAACATTTTGATGATAATAACAAACAAAATTTTTAAAAAACTTATATGTAAGAGTATGACAAATGTAAGAGTATGACCTACTAACTATATATCTCAGTCTTTCATTTTGAGTCTTGTTATTGGTAATGAATACTTTAAAAATTGTAAGATGTATTTTTTGTGATATTTCACAATTAAACACGCTTTCGAGTAGCAAAAACTGCCTATAGTACTAACAGACCACCCGCTTAAGTAAAGGAATTCCCCTCTTATTTTGTAAAATTTATTTATTAGACTTTTTTGAATTGTAGCAAACAATTTAAAGGGCAGGCGTTTACTATATACTGAAATAATTTTATGTACCTATTAAAAAATAATTTCACAAACCTATTGGAAAAGACATTTTTATTAAAATATTATTGAAAAATTGTCATAAATTTTAATCGAAAGGAACAGGAAATTTTAAAAATATATCTGAGAGATTCCGATTAATTGTTTCTGATCATTATTAATTAATTTATTGATGAACTTAAGAGCGGTTGTAGTCTTAATCACTAAGGGTCTGTCTTTTATTACCCACAAGTGATTACAAGCTTTTTAAAAACATATTGTATGGTATTGTTCCTTTTCATGTATTTATCCACTGTTTATAGTACATTCAGTGTTTCTGAATTTCCTCAATTCATGTTACATATCTCCCAATGAAAGAAACTGAAGGGTTAGGACGAAAATCTTTGAGACCAAAGTTCGTGGGTTCGAATCCCATTGAGGCATGAATGTTCGTAGCCATTTGGAGTTGGCTTTAAGCAGTAGATCCCGGTCTCATTAGACCTTGTGTTGCAAAAAAGTAGATAGCAACGCTCCAAACCGAATCAAACCCCATGGAAGATATCACCGGATGATTCCCATTGCCCTGCATGCCATCAAACTTAACACGTTCAATTGAATATAAGAATTTTTTTAGGCTTTTACTCTTAAATCTGTACATCGGAAGTAAAGAACATTATGTGATTTTCTTTTAAACTGAGAGTTTTTCGTAGCCATGAGTAATTTGTTTTCCTCTATTATGTGATAGAAGCTTTACCTCTATTTCCTAAAGTTGAGATATCGAAAAAAAATGTTTAATAACCAGCATAGTTTTAAACTAAAGACATCCGTTTAGAAGTATAGTTTCTTATTATTTTCATATTTTTGCAGGCATTATTTCTTCGCTATCACTTCAAAGAAGTATAAAGCTTTTCACGAAAAACAGCACAGTTTAAAGAAATCTGTAAAAAATCTTTATTAGGCTCTCCTGTATATTTTGAAATTTTTAACAGCTTACACTTTACTTCCGATGTACAGATATATGAACAAGTGTACTTGAGCATAATATTTTAGAAAAATAATCATTGTATACAAACGTACCAGAGACCATAGAAAAAGAAACATCTCAGAAATTCCGATTATTTCGTTATTAATTTATTAAACTTGGATCTTTGACAAACTTGGGTCTTGAAATAAAATTATTCATCTGCTACAAGACTTTTATAAAACTTATTTCATGATGTTCTTCCTTTCTTAAGTTGATCCATTCTTTATAATATATCCACTGTTTCCTAATTTTCATGACTCACGTTCCCCAAAGCATCTCCCCTTGCAAAATACCACCTGACGATCCCCTTACTTTATGTGACATATTTCTTAATCTAAAGATGAGAAATACTTTAGAGACATAATCATTGTATACAAAAGTACCAGAGATTATAGAAAAAGAAACATCTCAGAAATTCCGATTATTTCGTTATTAATTTATTAAACTTGGATCTTTGACAAACTTGGGTCTTGAAATAAAATCATTCATCTGCCACAATGATTACAAACTTTTATAAAGCTTATTGAATGATGTTCTTCCTTTTCATAAATTGATCCATTCTTTATAATATATCCACTGTTCCCTAATTTTCATGACTCATGTTCCCCAAAACATCTCCCCTTACAAGATACCACCTGATGATCCCCTTACTTTGTGTGACATCAAACTTAAATCTTTCTTGATCTGAAGATGAGAAATATTTAGAAAAATAATCATTGTATACAAACGTACCAGAGACCATAGAAAAAGAAACATCTCAGAAATTCCGATTATTCCGTTATTAATTTATTAAACTTGGATCTTTGATCTTGAAATAAAATCATTCATTTGCCACAAATGATTACAAACTTTTATAAAACTTATTGAATGATGTTCTTCCTTTTCATAAGTTGATCCATTCTTTATAATATATCCACTGTTTCCTAATTTTCATGACTCATGTTCCCCAAAACATCTCCCCTTGCAAGATACCACCTGACGATCCCCTTACTTTGTGTGACATCAAACTTAAATCTTTCTTGATCTGAAGATGAGAAATTTTTGAAGGTTTTATTCTTAAATATATATGAACAAGCCCTTTTTTTCTGTCTTCTCGCCAATGTATACTTTCACCCTCGATCCTCCTCTGGAAATTTATATTTCGTCCGTGCGTCGGTCTCGCCAAAGTACGCAGAAGCGTTGTCGCCAAAGTGTGGCATCCACCCCCCCTCCCTTCCTGCACCGTAGAATGTTGGCAGAAGAAGGCCCCATCGATTTTCCGGGGCCCTAGCATTGTTCCTGATTGGCCGAGCATAGCTTTCGGGCTCTGGTATGCTTGGGCCTTCCATTGATTGGTGGAGGTTGGCGACTACGCTCAGATGTGGGGTGTGGGGGCAGCTCAAGTATAATCTTCGTTTATCCCACCTACCCTTTATGTCTCCATTTTGCCACCACCGTAGTTTCCCCCCACCCATCTTCATACATCTATACCTGCAACTGGAACAGACTTTTTTTTTCATAGTGGGAGGGGAGTGTTTCCCTAAAAATACTCCGACTAAGGCGTCTTCAGGATGTGGTAATATGGGGATAGGATTTGGCTAAGAACTGTTGTTTTCAGTCTTTCTTTTAAGGTGACTTGACACATTTTGCCTCGGATTGCTCACAAATTCTAAAGCAAACATTTGAGCTGCAGCTGGTTTTCAAATAACTTGATTGTTTTATGTTCGAAATTCGATTATACACAGGTACCATGGATTGCGTTTTCATCAAGAATTTCGGTTTTCATTTTTTTTTTCTCACATGTTTTCGGTTAAATATGATATAATCACTCATGATGTAATCTCAAATATATTCAATATTTGTATACATTTGGACAGCGGTTGCATACTTTCGGTTATGTAATTTCCCAGTTGTTGATTATTTAAACATTCTATTAATATCTGGATAAAAATTTATGAAAAATTTTAGGTATATAGTGGATGCTTTATTAACATTTTTAATGAGATGTAAATAATATAATTAATTGCACAAACACTGTTTTTATTTTTTAATAGCTAAAAATTCAAAAGAAATTCAACATTGCACAAAAAATAACCATGAAAAGAAACTCAAATATTTTATCTATTTATTTATTTTTATTTTTTCCTTGTTCACGCACATTAGTCTAGCATCTCCCAGATTTCAAAACCTCTGTGAATCAAAGTAATATTTAAAGTGGTATAAGCTATATTATAATAGCAAGTTTAAACATTATGTGTACATTCAAAAAAAGTCTGCTACAGCTAAAATACTGTATTTCTTTTTTTAAAATATAGTTATATTTATAACAATACTTGAGAACTAAAAAAACATTAAAAAGACATTTATATGCATTTATAGATTTTTTTTCTTTCTCATAAATCAAAATGTTTGATGAAATAATATTGAGGGATCTAATTACTGACAAAAATGAAATAAATGCTGAAATTAATAATCGTACCATGATGGCAAATAGGTGTTTTTATGGTTTAAAAATTTTACTCAAAACTAGGCTTATTAAGTATACCACAAAAATTAACATATATAAAGCCCATATTCGACCTATAATATTGCATATATAGTGCTGGATACTCAATAAGTCAGAGGTGGATAGGTTATTGATATTTGAGAGGAGAATGCTAAGAAAAATCTATGGATCTGTCCATGAAAATATTGTCTGACGGATACGTTACAATCATGAAATTTAAAGAGCATAATATTGTTAAGACCATTAAAGATTATCGTATTAGATAACTTGGACATCTATTTAGATTGGAAGATTCCAACCCAGTTAAAAAACTAACATTTAGCAAGCCTCGTGGTGTTAGATCGGCCTCTAATTAGATGGCTTGACAACGTAGAGAAAGACCTTAGGTTACAAAATATTTACCAAGTTACCATGTTTACTAATAATTAACATTAAAATAAATAAAGTTATCTGTTTTTAAGTTTTACTTTATTTAGGTTATTAAAACTCAATTAATATTTATAAAAGTCCAAATTCTTTCACGATAATTCAACTAATACACATAAAATTATTTCTATAATTTTTTTTCATTCAATCTATCCAAAAATCAATACCACAAACTCTTTTAAAGTTACTCTTTTTTTTTAATCAAATGAATATATATATATATATATATATATATATATATATATATATATATACACACACTAACACATCACTCCATAAAATTAAAATTGAGTTATTCCTTCTAACTGACCTTGAATGTTTCATATCAGTGCAGTATTTCTAAAAGTACAAGTCATTTCTGAAGCTTTTTAGCATTTTATTGTTTTTTGCCTAAGAATTTGGTCTTTTTAGCCGTGGAGCGAGTAGTTGACCAATTTCTGCCTCTAATTCCATTTCCCAAGAAAATCTGTATAAGAAAACTTTTATGCTTATAACGGTCAGATGCCCTTGAAATTTATTAACTATTAAATTTATAACAGATAAAATAGAACTTTGTTAAATTTTGTTGTCTTCTACAGTCTAATCCATCCATTTGAAATTTGCTAGAAACGTTTTGCAGGAAAAAATGTCTATTTCCACAATAATTAATTTTTATGACCATTCTCTGTAAATTTGTATAAGTAAAATCGCAAAAAAACATTTTTTTAATGTCTAAAAAGCTTGGTTTGGCTTAGAGCGCTACGGACCGCTGCTTTTTTACACTAAAGACAAATGAGGCTAGGGCCTATTTTAGAAGCCAATTTTTAACATCTATGAACATACATGCTTGTAGAGGGTATTCCAACCCTTGGACACTGATTAAAAAAAACTTCATTACCTATTCGATCATCGTCCAAATTGATCAAGTGGTTGTCCTATAAATAAAAAGGGTTATATCACCCGTAAAAGGAAAATTGCATGGAGCATTTTCGATGTTGTTAAATTTGAACTCCCTATTATAAATAACATTTAAAATAATTAATACTTTAATTTGGAATTTCAATCACTTTTACTAAATGCATTACTAACAAGTATTACATTTAAAACAAATTGGTTAAAAATAAATCAAATTAGCTCTGAAAGTCCGCTTTCGCTTTAACCCATATTGTACCGCTGTCCTATAAACAGGACAGCAAATAAAATTCCATTTAATAGTAAAGTTATAAATATTTTCTGAGTGGATTTTATATTAACACCTTTAAAATAGACACACTTTAGCATATTAACAAACAAACTGAGAAATCAAATTATATTTTATTGTAAAACTTATTTTCAGCAACCTCTTAAAAATTGTCATTTTTTAATCTTTAATTTTATATTTATTATTATTATTTTTTAAACATTGTGGAGGTTACTTTTAGTTTAAAAACAGAGCTAATAATGTAGCTGAAAGTTTTTGTTGAAAAATATATTTTACATGTGTATTTTGTAAGTATAAAAAAGGTGCCCTAAAATTAAGATGACGGTCCAATCCTGATTATTTTTCTATGAAATCGATATTGCATTGATAGCTCACATTCTTTTCTTATCTTTCAATGAAAACCAGTTCAAACACCTGGACACAACAAGGGGTAAATAAATGTCTATTCTATTCAGAAAACTGGAGATTTTTTGCAAGATAAACTTACTCTCTTACTGCCAGTTCAATAACTGCAAGAAAAAACCTACAACAGTATGCTTAAAATGTAATGTTGGACTTTGTTTTGAATGTTTCCCCAAATTTCATTTTCTCTAATAATAGTACCTATTCGATGACTTTATTATTATTATTATTCAGCTAACAACTTCACGTCCAGCATTCGGTCTGGATAAATGTGAATCTCAAAAGTTGAGCAGAACTCTTTAACGGTAAAGCAAAAAAGGAAAGAGTTAATACAAGTCCAACAATTTTTTGGCATTCCATGAGAGAGTACCCAGTGTAAGCCGTACTTTCCTACGACTCTGGTGTGCACTTTATTTTATTTATTTATTTTTTAATTTAGAGCGAAAATCAAGGTACGCCTTATAAACAGAATTATTTTCACTGTTTCCTGTTATCCCCCGATAAACTCAAAATAAAGACAGGTATTAAAGGTAGAAAGTAAAAAGAAAAATATCTTACTCAATAAAACAATGTTGTATCTTTATTTCATTTCTATTACAGTTCTTATGTACAATATTCCTCGTAACAAACTATTAACTTTGAAATCCGAGCTTCCAACTTGAAGCACGGTTCCTCTATTTTTATGCACATTGAACTAATTGCAATTTAACCCTTAATTTGACAAGATTTTTTTTCAAATATCGATTAAAAATATATTTAAATAAATAATAATAACAATAATAATAATAATTTAAATACTAATACTAATAATTAAGAATAATAATAATATATAATATATTTAATATATTATATATTATCGATAAAAATATATATTTATTATAAAGATTTTATTTATTTGATTGTTCGTTGTAGCGGATTTAGCCAAATTAAGGGTTAAATGCTGCAGTATGACTAGATATCTTCTTCATCTGACTCGCACGTTGTCACTAAGTACTCTTTCTCTATAAAAAATGAAAATGAATATAGAAAATAGTATTCCTTGAATAACACTCCATAAAAAAGGGGGTGGTATACGAAGTCTTCAATTTCAGCCTCACAGTCATCTTATAGTAGCCAAAACCATTCAAATAATCTGAAAGAACCGATAAAAAACTTGAAGGAGTTAACAACTTTAAGATTTAACTCACCCTTAGAATGACTTTGGAAGAGCGTTGGAGCTTGATTCACTGGAACTAGGGTCTACTTTATAGCCCCTAATTTATAATCAGGAATATCGCGTGTAAATCAAATTATATGTAATCGTTATGCTCACAATATAATTATTAGTTGCTTTTTCTTGTAAAAAAACACGATGCGTGTTATACCCTAGTAAATGCAGTATTTTTACATGTTGCCTGCAAACGCCGATACCATAAAGCAGCGCCTAGTAATAGTTCGGCACTTTCAACATTATTAAGTAGACAGATAGGTTTAAAGTACCTCCTAACTTTACAAGAGACCCTTGTGGTTTAATGCTTAAGTTTGTATTTGATTTTCTTAGTCACCTTTGTTTTTGTTTTATTAGATTTATAAAAACCTATTTTTTGAAAAAAATTAAAAATGTGATTTTTTTCGATACTTATGTGTCTACTTCCTTAAGTTAGCGGGACCAAAAATTGCCTTCACTGAAAGCCTGCGGCTAGAGAAATGATTCAGAACAGACTGTCTATCCTTCTAAATAAGGTAGAATTTTTTCTTTTTTGTTTATTCAGTGTAGTATTTTTCCATCCGTTTGCTTAGTTTCCATATAACAATTTTGTGTCCGACAAAAAATAATCCGAGTAGGATGTAATGCCATTTAAGTTCAATCCATCATCCCATATGTAGACAGATCTCATATGAGCCAGCAATTTCCCAGTATAATTAATACCTAGTGTGTTGCATTAGGAAATACACATTAGAAATTAAGCATTCTGAGAGTCAGAGAGAGATGTCTCTGCTTGAGCTAGCACACGCTGAAAGTGATGCATATAGATGTTTTCATATACATCTCATATTCATACATACATTCATATAATTCATATGTGTGTATGAATTTTAAAAGGCCATATTCTATGAGCCAGCAATTTTCTAGGGCAATAAATACCGAGTGTGTTACATTAGGATTCACACATTAGCACTAAAGCATACACATAGTAAAAAAGCTAGAGATATATGAGATAACATACGCTGAAATTGATGCATACGTACAGATCTTTTCATATACATAAGTGCATATGTATATTAGAGTGAGTGGGTGTCATATCATATCAGCCAGCAATTTCCTAGGGCAATGGATAGTGTGTTATGCTAGGAATTGTAGATTAGCACTAAGCCATACAAAGAGGTAGAGTGAGACAGATGTGTAGGAGTTAGCATACGCTGAAATTGACGCATACATATAGATGTTATCATATACATATGTGCATATGTATAGATGTGTTTGGGGGATTCGTTAGAAATGTAACATAAATCATATTTCATCTCTTCAATTCCTTCATGCATAATTCATCCATATTTCTTATTTAAAAGATTCACATCTGAACGGGTTTATAATTTTTTACATTGCTAAATAATATTCAAAGCAAAAGCACAGTTTTCTTCAGCATTCTGTTAAAAAATTCAATAAAATGTTTTTGAAAATATGTTTTAAGGTATTTTAATCTACGATTTTCTTTGTTTCTTATCTTAAACATTCGTTTACTTAGTAAATAATAGACCAAGATAACTATATTAAAGTATTATGTACCGAAAGAATTTACCTTTCGCTGATTGATTAAAACAATTTGTAAACTTTTGATGCTGAAAAATAAACTTTTGGTATAATTGCTTTGGAATTAAACTTGGAGCACACACAATAAATAATGATGAAAAGGCCTTCTAATAATACAAAAAAAAATACTCTCGAGGAAAATTAAGTCCTATATTATTAATTATGATTGGTAAATATATCACATTACTACAGTCATATCTTTTGCATAATTTATTCAGCTTTCAATCCGTTTGTTTTAGCAATTTCCTTGGTTTTATGCATAACTTTTATGTTATCTAACTGTTTGTTTAAGTAAGGAATCAACTGTATTGTCTGTATGCTGATAAATCTTTGATTTATTTATGAGTTAATTAAACTATGATTATTAATAAATGCATCGGATTCGATACATTTAATAATTCGAAGTTCATTTGATATTCAGAAAATATACGAACTATTTAATTGACTGCGCTCTAAATTGAAATTTCTAAAGCCTCCGTGAACTGTTTTAGGAAAACTGAAAGGTTAGTGTTTAGATTAGTACGATCAGAGCTATTATGTTTTAATCTGGATCAGATTGTTTGAAGTTACTGGTATTTTCTAGCTTATCGTGTATAAAAACCACACTAAATTTTAATTTACTTAACTGATTTCACTTTAATGCTACAAATTAAATTCAAGATTGCAACAAAATTATTAAAATTAGTTTCTGCTCCCTCATAAAAAATGCATCGCTTTGTTGATTATTTTAAAATACATTTTATATGTTTCAATTGTTCATTTTTGAAAGTAAATATAATTCAAAGAATAATTAGCAAAATTTCTTTCTTTGCTGATTAATTAAAAATATGGCACAATTTATTAAAAGTGATAAGAAAAGTTTTCTAATAACTAATTATGTTAATCTTTTCCATAAATATGAAACTTTTAGAGCTCAAAGGAAATTGTTATAGTATAATATTTAGCTTCTGTTATGATATAATGCGCTTATCCAAAGGATTAAAATCTTTTGTTTTGCATTAGTATAGTGTCAACGTCGATTATAGATAAATAGTCCTAATAAATTAACTTTATTAAAAAAGTTGTAAATTTAGTTTAATGAAAAATTCCTTAAGGGGTGATGTCACTTTTAAATATTCGGAAATGGAGAAATAAGGGACCATGTGTTAGTTTTTAGATTAGTATGATCAAAGTTAATATGTATAATACTAGTGATACATTTTTAAGTCAGTGAAATTTATAGCTTATCGTGTATATTATCTAGGAAAATTATTATAATATATTAATAATGTATTAATATTTGTATATAAATTTAGCTTCTGTTATGATATAATACGCTTATCCAAAAGATTATAACTTTTTCGTTTTTCATTAATATAGTATCAAAGTCGATTACAGATTATTATAGAGTCCTAATATATTAACTTCATTACAAAATGTGAATTTAATTTAATGAATTATTCGGGTGATATCACTTTTAAATATTCGGAAATGGAGAAATAAGAGAGCTTGTGTCAGTGATAAGATTAGTATGATCAAAATTACTGTGTTTAATGGCGATCATGCATTTTTAAGTCACTGATATTTATAGCTTATTGTGTATAAAAAAAACTCTACTAAATTTTAATTTGCTAAAGGGATTTTACTTTAATGTTATAAATTAAACATGATTTAAGCAATATTATTACAATTAGTTTCTACGTTCTCAAAGAAAGTGTATCGCATTATTGCATGGTCTATTAACACTAGATTTACGGATGTTGTTATATATCTATTTTTACAGAAGTGAGCCAATTTGACTCATACAAGAAAATTGAAGTTTTTTGCAAAGAAAATAGCAATTAATTTAAATAAAATGTTTATTATCAAAAAATCATGGAAAACATTTTTTACTTATAAAATCTGTTTTTGAAACACATTTTCCGCAAACACTTCTATTACATTTAGCACAATGGTCTCTACATCTGTTTCTTTTGTATGATTGTTGAACTTGACAATTCTTCCGTGCGTCAATAGCACGAGTTTCTGTCATTGGAATGGAAGTGTTCTCGACTTCTCTATATTTACTTTATACTATATTTATTACTATATTTATTTATTTTCATATACATTCTATGAGTCAAATTGGCTCCCAACCTTGAAAATAAGTATACCACATTTGATAATACGAAATGAAATGTCTTCGGGGAAGAGGAATGAGAGTTTACATATAAATTATCACTTAACTAAAAACCAACGTATGTTTTTGAAAAGTGTTATTAATTTTTTATATATATATAGTGATCAAATTTTTAATGAGTCAAATTGACTCGGTCCTTAAATCTAGTGTTAAAATTTGATATGGAAAGTTAATTGCAATAGCTGTTTATATTAAATTCATCCCTTTTTAGGAAATTTATGGGACTAGATATAAATGATTGTAAGAGCTCATTGCTTCTGTAATGATATAATAAGTTTATCTACAAATTTAAAACACTTTAGTCATGTGTTCGGCACCATATATAGTATCGGATATCAATTATAGGTTATTTAACTGATTGCTCTTTAAATTGAAATGCAGTCTGTGAGCTGCTTTAGGAAAACTGAAAGCTAAGAGTTTAGATTTGTATGATCAGAGATATTATGTTTTAGTATGGGTTCAATGGTTTTAAAACACAGAAATTTTCTATCTTATCATGTAAAAAAATTCACTAAATTTTAATTGCTCATCTGGTCTTACTTTAATACTAGAAATTAAACTCTAGATTTCAACAGAATTATTGAAATTAGTTTCTGTGTCCTCATAAAAATATATTGCGTTGTTGA
>CM063503.1:73563478-73575978 GCA_032207245.1 Pardosa pseudoannulata
TTTGTTTATTATTGAGAGTGCCAAAATGAGCACACCCATACGGAAGTCATAAAGGTACGATTCCTGGTAAACGAATAACTTTTTTATTTTAAATATGTTCTCTCTCTTATTATCATTTTTAATCTCAAATTAATTTGAATTTTAGAGCT
The DNA here is from genome assembly GCA_032207245.1 of Pardosa pseudoannulata. NCBI lineage: Eukaryota > Metazoa > Arthropoda > Arachnida > Araneae > Lycosidae > Pardosa > Pardosa pseudoannulata. The sequence goes on from CM063503.1 coordinate 73,563,628, forward strand.
CTAAATTTGTAAAATCCCTTATGCTATCAATAATTGGTTGTTTTACTGTGTTATTGTATGCTATTATACTATAAATGAGAGTTATAAAAGTCTTACACTATATGAGACCGAGATGTTTCACTTATGGCCATGGTGACATTTATATGGAATTTTGGTCTGTATATTGAAGCTTTTCTCTCTCTTATTATCATTTTTAACCTCAAATTATTTTGAATTTTAGAGCTCTAAATTTGTAAAATCCCTTATGCTATCAATAATTGGTTGTTTTACTGTGTTATTGTATGCTATTATACTATAAATGAGAGTTATAAAAGTCTTACACTATATGGGACCGAGATGTTTCACTTATGGCCATGGTGACATTCATATAGAATTTTGGTCTATATATCAAAGTAGTTGAAAGCACACTTTTTCAGAGTGTGAATATCCTGTAAAACTCATTTTCATATCTTAATACAGTGAAACATTTACGTATGAATTTAATTCGTTCCCTGTTGGAACATATAACTGAAATTACTCCTCTCAAGGCAATTTTTCCCACAAAAATGATTGGAAATGTCATTAAATTGTTCCAAAAACTTCTTCAATGACATACTCTCTGAGCTTTTTATACGTGTTTTTAAATAAGAAAAATTAGCTGATAAATCATAAATGTTGTATAAAAATGCATTACAATAGATGTGCTACAATAAACTGGGTATTTAAAAATGTATATCACCCTTACCTTGGAGATCAGACGACTTAAAAGTTTGTGATGAAGTAGAAGGAAAAACACTGAATCGGATGACCGAATTCTAATCGCTTACTCCCTAATCATACACTAAATATGATAGTATTTTTTCTTTGATGACATTTAAATCAATAATGTACCCGATGAAAAAAAATCCCAAAGTAGAAATATCCTGTAACCTCATTTTTAGATCGGAATACAATAATACTTTTATTTATAATGCATTCCATCCTGAAGCGTGTAACTCAAATTACATCAAATCAATTTTTCTCATTTAAATGAAAGGAAATGCCATCAAATCTTTCCAATACCCCTTTCAAAGGTTTAAGCCTTCGAAATTGTTTTACATGTTTTTAACCCTTTCGTGTTTAAATGTTGGTATTAGCTAAAAAATATCCTTTGATTCATTAAAATGCATACACTGGAGTCCAAAATTAAGGTTATAAATATAAGAAATGAGATAGTTCAATAAAAATAAGGTTTAATGCATGAAAATTTGGTATATTAATATCTCATGCAGCTAGACAGAAAATGGTAACAAGAAAATTTGCACACAGTTTTAATGTAGACTGATATGCAAATGAGTGCTACTTTGGTCTAAATAGAATATGTCTATACAAGCTATATAAGTGTCACATCGAGCTCTCATACTATAATGTTATTTTTGTTCAACTGTTGTGGCAATAATTCGCAATCTTCCAAAAGCATTGATTTGAACGCATGAAGAGTCCTTGAAGAGGGTTGACAACATGCTATGGCTCTTCCTAAAACAACATATAAATGCTTTATAGGTCTGGGGTCTGGAGACCTTCTTGACTACATTATGTGGTTGATGCCCTCATCTTTCCGGTTTTTATAGACATGTGCACCTCTCAATGGTCACAGTTATTGCCTTTAAAATCTAAATGGTTTCTCACAGCTTCTTGGAAAAGCTGCACACAAGTTTCGAGAATTTCTTTCCTATAGTTCTGCTTTCACTGTACCAGCACAGAAACTATGGAACGTATGCACGTTCCTCTCTATACAAGAATGCGACTGCCACCAAAGCGATGGATTTCTCTGCAGCTTGTAGATTAGTAGGGTCTCCCAAGTTTTCTCTTGGTCGAAAACTCGTCGAGTATCGATTTGTGTACTGAATCTCGACTCGTCATCGTAAGGATCACAGCACCAATTCTAATCTGTCGAATAATGCTGTTCAAGGTTTCAAGAAAGACGGGATCTCCTGTAAAACTGCATGAAAGGAATACACACTGATCTACAAGTGAATTGACTATCAACTAGCCGTCTATTCAAAGTTTGTCTCGATATCATTGTTCCAGACTCAGCAGGGAGATTTCGAGAGAACTGCCCGAAAGTCATATCGCTATGGCGCAGTGCATTTAATATCACGTAGCGATCCTCCGAAGGAGTTGGGGAACTTTGGCTTCCTTGCCCAGTCATCCTAGTGATAGTACCCGTTGTCAGACACTGTTACCATAATTTGGAGACCTCCATACATGACACTTATAACCAAGACCGTAACTAGGTCCTTTAGCGCCCGTGGCAAAAAACTGATATGCGCCCCTACCACCCAATATAGTGAGAAAATATATAAATGCTTCTTTCTATATTTAGAATGAAATCAAAATATTTTGTTAATTCTTAAAATGTTCCTAGCATATTAATTTTTAATTTTTTCTTCTATATTTATTTTATTGAAAATATTTTCGAACATTCTAGAAGCATTATTTTGGTGATAAACTCGTTAATTTATTTGAGGGGAATATTTTTTATTATTTGTACATTGAACTTGCATAAAAAATGATGATTTTCTAAATTTAAATTTGGTTTTAATAACTTTAATAAACTCGAAATTTTAAAACGAATACCCTAATTTATATAAAGGCATATTAGAAGTGTTTGGTATTTACTAAGAATCTATAACAAGTTCAGTCTCTAGGATCATTTTAAAAAATAAGAAAATTCATAAAATAGCAATTTTTAAGCACATTGGAATTTTTTCAAAAAAATCTGATTCTATAATAAAAAAATATTTTTTAACTTTACCTTATTTCTACTTGAGGCGAATCGTCGTCTTTCGGACCTCATTTTCCTCACGGTGCGGTGCCCCTGTGACTGATGCGCCCGTGGCAAATGCCACGTTTGCCATGCCCTAGTTACGGCTTTGATTATAACCAACGAGCTACTTGCGCTTATGACTGTTCAGCTTCTAGCTGAGCAGTGTAGTTTTTTTCAGTATGTTACTACTAAGTAAAATTAAAAAGAGCCTCATAATAGTTTTGAAGGGCATGGGGGGGAGCTGCAAATGCATAGACATTTGGAAAGATTAAGCAGAGCAGTTAATACATTTTTATACCTTTGTTAATACTTTACTTTGTCATAAAGGGTATCTTCAAAATTAGATATTAGCAATGAGACAAAAATCCCAGGTGAGAGATCTATTTTAAGCCCGTGATATAAATAAAATGATAAATGCTTTTAATTTTGCAAACAATCACGCGATATTCTTGCAGAGGAATAAATTAACACGAGAAAAAAGGTTTCAACTTAAAGTAAAAATAAAGAAATATGCTAAATAAAAATAGATAAAAAATGAATAAACTAAACGCAGTAAAAAAGGAGCAACACCTATATAGTCTTAAAATACATTTTAAACACTACTTCGACGAATGATGGCAGAATGGTAGAACGCTGCTCTTCTATATCGGAGTTAGTGGATTCATAGTCCATTACTGTCATGGATATTCTTAGCCTTTCGAAATTGGCTTTAAGCAGTAGGTCCCGGAATCATTAGTCCTCGTGAGTAGAATAATAGATCGTAGAGCTCGAAACCAAACAAAATTAAACACTATTGCATGAATTAAAATATTTCAATAATTGTAACATGTCATTAAAAGAAAAATATAAGGTCTCCAAATGGAGGTCAAAAAAGCATTCTATCAGCATCAGGACCTTGACCTTCGGACAATTTGACCTACTTAAAACCTTTCAAAGATTTATCTGCTGTGATGGAAATGCATCTTCAACTGTCTTCGCTTTTGGGTAGGTGTAAAGCAATCGAGTTGATTGCGGGTATGGATCTAAATCACCATGCCACATTTCATCAAAATCTGTCTAGCCATTTAAGAATGTATAGAGGACAGACTGATAAACAGTCTCACATACATATAGATGATTTATATAGAGAGATTTCTAGCTGCCAAGGTAATTTTTTTGAATGTGAAATGAAATTTTATCATTAAAAAATTGAAATGAAATTACTTCATGCATCATTACACCGAAATAAATTTGAGATTGACAAAAGGATGCCTAGAAAAAAAGTTGTTATTATGGTGAATGTGCTGCATTTTTAAAATTACTTGACATTAGCTTACATTATAAAAACTATTTGAAGCTTGAAATGTTTTTGTGTAAAAAATATTATTTAAATTAACTCATTATGGAAAGTTTTAAAAATAGCAGAAATTTTACAATAAGAAAAAATACAATTTTTTTTGCTTCAAATTGAGATCTTATTCATCTCGGAAAATTATAAATAATAATATAGTACCTTGTTGAAAAGACAATAATTTGTTACAGCTTTTAAATAGAAAATCATAATGCATACGCTTTTGTAAGATAAATAATTAAAGCAAAGCTATCTTTCCCTACATGAAGAATGCTGTTTATTTAGAGATATTTTAAAATCATTTGAACAGTTGCACTTAATTGTAACATCTTATCATAAATGTTTCTGCTTTAAACTAAATAAACCAAGTTCAAATAGACTATCATAGCGTAATTCAGTGTAATGAAGCTCCGTTTTTCAACTGTAATTTAATTGTGATATTATAACAATGCAAGCCGACACCAGATTTCTGATTTTAAACTGGTATTTATAGAATAATAAGTATTGTGTAAATACAGCATTGAATACCCTGTAAGTATACAACACGTTAAGTTAGATTTCTATAACAAAACCATGGCATAAACAATTGTATAAATCCATTGTATAAACAAGCAGTTATATTAAAATATGTCTTATAAACTAGCATACCTCCAAACAAACACCTATTTCCGACCTCATTAAAACGAAAGCAAATTCTGCAAGCGGCTTGAAGGGACAAACAAAGTTGAATAAGTCAAATAAACGCTATAAAATGTCACCGCATCCAATTATTTTTAAACAGCAGAGCGGGAAAACCAAGAGGTAAACCTTGGGTGTAACACAATAAAATTTACCAAAAGCAAATAAATAACTGTATCCTGTCAAATGATCCCGCGAAGATTTGTCGTTTCCCATTGAAAGACACCTCCCTGTTTATCTTGGAGTTGAGAAGTAGTAGTGACTACGAAGCCGTTGATAGTATCAATATTTGACTGAGGACCCCCGACCTTAATCGCCTAACCCACTCCGCCTTTCATCGGAAGTGACTTACAACACTTAAAGCGGCCCGCTTTGATCTTTGGCGGCGAACGAGTCATTTCAGAATTCATATGTAGTCTGTTGACAGAGAATTGCTCGGATCAAATTTACTAACGCAAATTATCCGCGAACAAATATGTAAATCTCGCAAAGATCAAATACGGAACTGGGCGATGTTTAAATCGACGACTCTGAATGTCTCAACGAAATCCAATATGTTCACAACTGAGACAAATAGTGGTTAAATTTTTGTAAATGGAAACTAAAAGGGAGAGAAAATTTTCAAATATGTCCGCAAATAAGCCAGGCTCCGCTCTATCCTTTTAATTCGCGGATCTCTAGGTAGTTAGAAAATATTGAAAACGGTCTTAAAGTAAATAAATAAGTAATGCAAATAAGTAAATATGCTTTAATCCGCAAAAATTGTCTTATGTTGTGTTCGTATACTCGAAAACGATGAGAAAACAAGCCATTTCAAATATTCGCATTCGTCAGTGGAATTTTCTATATGTGTATGTATATTTTCGATAGATGATATCTAAGTATACAAATGCTATACATTTTTCTTCTTTAATATAAACAATATTTCGGAGTTGGTGAATTCTTTTAAAATTACTAGTTACATATTCAATAAAGAATTTATTTTCATGGATAGTTCATAATTATAATTCATAATGGGAGTCACACTATTTCTTTTAAAAATCAAAATATAATCTGTAGTCACAAATCACGTCTTCTTAAATATTTATTTCTTAAAAGTTATTTTTAAATTATAAAATGCAGAATATTATTTTCTAATGATGAAAATTTACTCATGAATAAAAAGTTATCTTCGGAAATTTACGTTTTTAGTTTTTTAATTTTTAATTGGCAGACAAAAAGCATTTTTATAAAATATAAAACATTTTTTTCTTTGGGTTCAAAGTAAACTGAATAGATTTAATATGTTTCTAAAAAAGCTTAATTTTGATGACCTGTTTCTAGGTGTGACTCTTTTCAAGAATTAAAAATAAATGTCTTGAAATGCCTGTTGATTTTGTGTTTGATCTTTCCTGTTACGTTCTCGAGGTTCATAACAAAGTTCAGCAGAATCGATAGCTTATAGCAGAGAAAAGAAAACAGACTTGATGACGGGATTTTAAAAAAAATCAACTTGTTTTTTATTAAAAAAACATAAGACCACCGACAAGAAATAGAAGTTGACATACCGAGTTTACGTTGGAAGGCAACCTGATGGTCATGGTGCAACTTAACAACCAACAACCAACCCACCGGAAAAAATGTGCCGGGTTATATACTTCCTCGGTTGAAAAAAAAAGGAATATTAATTGTTGCCAGAGGAAAAAACAAAGGTTCCGAGGAAGAATAACTATTTGAACAAAGACGTCACAGTTTAACAGAGTAAAATAAACTGAAAGGAATTAAGATGAGTCCTGGTTACACTGTACAATACACTGTTAGTAATCACACGAGATTACCAAACTACGTTGAGTAAAAAGAGGAAAACCGGTAATTACATCCTATTTAACATTACATTTGGCAACATTTGTTTGGAAAAATTATCAAGTGTTTAATACACCTAAATCATTTAAGAAACTTATTTTCTATTCTAATATAAAGGCTGGGTAGCCTATCTTAAACATTTCTGCCTTAATATCCCAAATGTTTCGTGTTTATAAACTTGACCTCTTTACCTGCAATGACGTAGATTGAGAAAAACTTTACATTTTTGCATCAAAGACTTATACTGACCAGTCCACAACCTAATGCAGACTCTCTGAGAAACACATACCAACGAGGAGTCATTGCAGCAATCCCCTAAGAGGGCAGACGGTGGAACTCGCAGCGAGGAGTACCATCCAAAGAGAACAGCCAAGCCGGAACGAACGGAATAAGGAGCCGTTCGCGCTATGAAAATGAACAGGCTGTAAGGAAAGGGAGGTGCGCGTACTAAAGTAGGGCAACCGCCAGTGCAGTTGAATTCCTCTGTTACACGGTAATCGTTGCTTGAAAGAAGAGACATCAGCTCGATCTCGGGCAAACAGTTTGTGACTGAAACTTATTGATCAAGTCCATGGAACCTCATGGATCTCAGCAACACGTTCATTTTCTTGAGCACCTTTCAAATTCGAAGAATCACAACTAAGTTTCAAAGACTTGGAGTGAAGCCAGGAACAGAACGTATAGTTAGTTCTCCATTTCACTGAAGTCTACAGTAAAAGATCAAATGATAGATGATCCTGTTTGCCACCAAACGGGCACAGTGCGGTCATAATGAACATTTTACTTTGAAATTGAGGTATGATACCATTTGGTTAGAAATCTCTCTTGCAATTGATGGCAGGTACCCAGCTGGAATTCATATCAACACCCCTGGCACCTAGGTTCTTTTTCGTAATATTCACAACAGTGTCTTTGTTGAGCAACATCCAAGTGTGATAGCTGATCCTTGGCGCTAGCAGGGAAATTAAACTATGTGAAGAGTCCCAGCTTTTTTTAGGATGTATTTCTTAACACCCAGAGAAGGAAAGAATGTCATGCCCTTCTATGAAGTCTTCTGTTTGGTTGAATTTGGAGTCTGAGTTCCGATCTGTATGACGGTATACGAAGTACACAACTGAGTTGTTCTTCTATACTACAAATTCCACACCAACACGGGATTTCGTGCAAGAGACATCCAATTAAGCGCCATTTTGAATATCTGCCATCCGCTGCCTGTCATCGGAAGTTTATAGAAGTCAAAGGAGATAAAGTTGTGTGGGATCCCAAAACAACCACTTGGGCGTTGCGAATCACCCTTGGAGAAAGTCTATCTGAACAGATCTATGTTGGACAAATGCCTGTTAGCACTATAGAATACTTGTCTTATATGAGCGGAAAATTTGATTGGCCAAAACCAGCAGGGCTTTCAAGAAGGCTGTTCTGTAAGCTTTATTTACTAGTAACAAATATTAATGTTGAATCTGATACAGCTTCAGATATTGTTTTACGGTATTCCAGTACCAGATTTCGCACACAAAGAGGGTGAACTTCGTCAGAATGGTACCGTTCATTGCCATCATGGTCATTCTACCAAGTCCTCAATTAGAGAAGGAAATGTAGACTAACATCTGCATCACTGTTTGAATCTTGCTATAGGCATTGCTAGGAGTAATATTTGACAGTGAATAATAATCTACTGTCAAATGTAACTTGCAGGTACCTTACTCACGTAGCGTTATTGAATTACTCTTTGTTCATGTGGAACTTCACCGAGTATACTTTTTTTTCCCAGGAGAATCTATAACTGTAGATTACTTCATTTTCCCTGAGAACACTACAGATGTGAATCCACTCTGCATCCATTTGCTAGGTACGGTAACCTCTCTGGAGGTATTTTATTGCTACCAAGCTCCCATTAAGGAAAACCAAGAAACCCCATGCACATCGCCTGATCGATTCGGTCCTAAAAAGTTTAAACTTTAATACATACCACTAATGTTATTCTCACTTCCTGACAAAAATCTCAAAGATCTGCTTAATAATACTTCGCTTAATTAAGAACAATTATTTAATTTTTCAAACAATTTTTTTACTAAAAAATCTCAATTTTGCTGCATATTTATTTCCTTGTTTACTTTGCTGTGTATTTTAATATTTGTATAACTTCATTTTTATTGGTGACATTTTATTCTTTAATTAGCTTTTATTCTTTTACTTCTTCTTTGCTTCTTGTTTTTTTTTTCGCCTTGATAGTTCATTATATTTTGTAGTTTTTATAGAATGCCATTTATTATTATACATCACTGTCAAAATTAGATAAGCCTTTAAATCAATTTGTATGGCCAGTCGTGAACTCAAGGGAGGGGTTTGGGGGTTCAAATCCCTCCCCTGGACTAACAGACTGAAAAAAAGTCTATAAATGTTTATTTTGTAATATAAAGATAATGCCCCGACTTGCACACTTCTATTTTGTCACTTCTGTTATATTTTTGTCAAAACTTTGTATTGATTTAAATTTTCGAACTTGTGACTTCTAGAGAAATATTTTTGTGAATAAAAATAACTACAGTCAGTTTTCACACACACAAAAAAATTAAGATATAAAATATAGTTTATTGCAAAGCTGTTCTGAGGAAGATAATCTAAGGCTATGTAATTACCAATTGGGTAAAGTGGTATCAACGTTCATTTCATTGAAATGTATTTAGAATTATATAAAAGATAAATTGAGTCCCTATACAGAATGGTGTCACTATCACATATGAGTATTATGAATGTGAAAGTATGTGTCCTTTTCTTTAAAGCTTGATAAAAAAGAAACATTTTTACATTTTTTTGCCATCATAAACGGGGAAAAAAGAACCGCGGTGCCCTGGGGAAGAAAATTCTGAAACTCTCCTCTACTGAAATGTCTAGAAAAGTTTTCAAGCTTCTTGTACTAAAAGAACATTGTCATTCAGACTGACACCTACAGTGGGGAAATGATTTAGAGTATTAAGCTCCTTATTAGTACTCTATATTAACCCATTAGCGCCCAGTGATCTATTTTTAGATCGCTAAACATAGCGGGGTAAACTCGCTTTTAGATGACCTTAAACCCACCCCACACATTCTACACTGAACAGGGGGCAAGACAAGGCATGCACCTGTTTACAAACACGTGGTTTTCTAGTTTTGTTTATATCATTGATCTAAAGCAATAAGAGAAAGTTTGTATCGCCCTTTCGTTCCGCCGTTTTTCTACGTTTCTTAGCACAAACACTGAAAACAGCTAAGTAATACGCGTACGTTAAATTTTTTTTGGTGATTTAATATCTTCATAGATGTAGCTATCAGAATATAAATCGATGTTATCTTAAAAGAAATATAAATAGGAAAAATTAGTGTAAAAATACTGCTGATCTAGAAATAGATCACTGGGCGTTCGGGCGTTTTTTTTCCTGACCCTGGTAATATTACGTTTTTTCACCTTTAGATGAAAATATGAGTCGAAAAGTATTTAATAGCTTTCAGGATGCAGTTGATTATCTGTTTTCTGAACAAATTAAAGAGGATATTATTGCCATATCCACTGATGTAGATGAACTGAGAGATGAAGAGAAAATAGATGATAAGTTACATGCTCCATTTGAAAATGATAGTGTTGGTAAAATAGAAGTAATATCAAAAGATGAGTGTGATCAAACAGATTTACCTTCAACGTTTGAGAGGAAACCTAAAATATTAAAAACAGAAAAGCCAAAAATTGTTTGGAAAAAAACCGAATTATACCAAATGGTCGGAATTAAGGGAAACTGAAAAGAATAATATTTTGGCAATGGAAAATGATCTTACAAATGTATCTTGCATCATTGCTTTGAAAAAAAATTTTCTGATGAAGTGTATAACGTAATTGTGGATGAGACTATTCTCTATGATAAAACTGTTAAAAACAACCATGTGTTAATTATCACTAAAAAAGATATAAAGATATTTATAGGGTTTTTGATATATTTTGGCTATCTTATTCTTTCAAGTGAAAGATATTATTGGAGTGATATGGAAGATTTAGTGATAGGTCTTGTACAGAACTCTTTTAATAGAAATGCTTACCTAAAAATAAAGTCATATATTCATTTCCAAGACATTTCAAAAGCAGCTGAACGTAAGAATGACAAATCAAGATAAAACTCCTTTTGGAGAGAATAAGAGGTAAAACATGGTACTGGTGTCTATTCACTCGAATAATTGATATGGCTGTAGTGAATGCAAGTATTCTGCAGTCATGATGTTCGCTTTTATAGAAGGGGTCACAATGTGGGACAAAGAAAGGGCCAAAGACACTGTCGACTTGTAGGATGCCAAGGTAGCCCCCTAACATATTGTGTGAAGTGCGATGAAACTTTATGCAAGAAGTGTTTCTTCAAATTCAACACTAAACTGTAGAAACATTGAAATTTTATTATTTTAAAATAATTAAACTTTACTAATTACATTCTGTAATATTGTAAAATTCTGGATAAATAAACGTTTTTTAAAAGAAAATGCATTAGTTTTTATCTATTTGGTTCAATTTTACCACGTTATTGAAGTACTAATGATTGTTGTGTATTTGCTAAAATATATCCTCCGAACGCCCAGTGATCTATTTTTAGATCAGCATTTTTTTAAAAGACTAAGGTGCGTATTGATAAAATTCGATAATAATATTCATGTTGATGGTAAAAGACACCCAATTTATGAATTATATGTCATTGCGTCAAAATAAAATAATTTGGGCGTTAATGGGTTAAGAAGAGGTAGAAGCTTTTATGACAATTAATCAATTAGTTATTGATTGAAATTTTAGATTATACTAATTATATTTTTTTGTATTTTTGACTCTATAAAATATTTATTGAACAAAAATAAATTTTTATACATAAAATTATTTTTTAATAAATTTAATGTGGTTTATGCATGCAAAAATATTATAGTAGACAAATTATTATTATTAAATGGTATTACAAATCTATGCCGTTGCTATTTATGTAAAGTAATATCAATAATCAGTTCTTTATGAGATTCAAAAAATAATGTACACCCCCTAAATATTACGATATCACCATATCAAATATACATAAAAAATTTAAATATGTGTTTTTTTAACTATTTATTAACTTTCTTTCTTATTAAAATTCAGACGACGGTCGATCAGGTACTGTGATATCTTTCGAAACCGGAGTGTGTTCGTAATCTCAATGCAAGCCCACTGTAGATGATCGTAACCATTGTGGCGAATTCAGCTTACGATTTATATCGCCGTTGAAGAATATGTGGAATACGCCAGCAAAAAAAATTTCATCCAGCTAAAGGCCTAATAACACGTTTGTCTCCCCCCCCCCCCCAAAAAAAAAAGTCCAGGAATGCTATAACACAAGAAATTCACACCTTTTTTATTTGGTAACAGAAGCGTAAACTGAATCCGTTGCATTTTCAACGCGTACTGGTTGACTTATGGTAAGGTCTTTAGAAAGAAAGTCCAACTGTTTCAAAATGCTGTAAAACTCTGAACTCTAAATCATCTAAGTAAAAACATTTTAGTATGAATATCCTTTAACTCATCTCGAACCACTGAATATTAAATACTTGATTCTCTCTCGAATCTGTAATGTAATCTGTAGAAAATCTGTAATGCGTTTTAAATTGCTTGAAGAATACTATAACTGGGTGAAGTGTTAAATGTTAATAGAAATGTTTTCACATATAAGGCAGA